>JAOYMU010000192.1:74271274-74282682 GCA_025802295.1 Psammodynastes pulverulentus
TGGCTCAGACGGCGACCATTGCAATGGCCGCCGCCCGCACCGCCAGCCTCGCTGAGCCTGGGGCGCACCAGCATCGGCGACCCAGCCCTGGAGTTCGGCTGGGGGCCCCTGGTGAAAGCCGCCCGTGAACGGCAGGTGCCCTCACCGGACGCCTGGCCCCGAGGGGCCTCAGTGATGGCTGGTTTCGGGCGCTGGGGGCAGGAAGTCGAATCCACCAAGTCCATAGTTTCAAAGTATCAAACTTCAGGACTAGTTTGAAATAAGACTTATTCTTAGTTTCAAAATTTCTCAATCATTTTTCTTTGTTTAATTTTTTCCAAGTCTTCCAAACCTCTCTACTTCTTCTTTTTTATGGTGGCCATCATTCCTTCTGTCCATAGTTCTTCAAAATAATACCAGGCTCAAGGCAAATTATACAGGATATGAAATTATAACTGACTGTCACATACAGTTGCTGCTGCTTAAGGCAATTCATGCTGGGAAGAAAAAAACTGAGTTACTGTTAACTGTAACCCTTAAAATGTGTTGAAGAATTTCTCCTTGGAGGAGGAATCATTTCTCAGTCCACAGAAATTGTATCAAGAGTAAATTTAAGCATAGTGCAGTTATCCAACATAGGGTTCTAAACTCTCAAAAGCAGTGAACCAAGGTTCTGGGGATTACTACACATAATGGTCATGGGGGAAATTATTAATAAAAAAGAAGAAACAATTCATACCTGATTGGAGTGTTAATCATTTTGTTAGTGCCTTCAAGTCAGTATTGACTTCTGGAAATTACCTGAACAAGTCCCTGCATTTTTCTTGGCAAGATTTCAGAAATGGTTTGCCATTGTCTCCACCCTAGGGCTGAAAATGAATGACTGTCCATGTCTGACTTTGGGTCTAAGATGGGGCTAGAACTCACAATCTCCCAGTTTCTAGCTTGGTGTCTTCACCACTACATCCAACTGGTTCTATTCTTTTCAATTTACAGGATACCTACAGTATCATGTTAATGTCCTAGGTTGTATTAATCTACCTACGCTAACATCCCATGTTGCTATGAAATATTCAGCCATACAAATATGATACATAACTAAATGTAATGTTAATAAAATTCAAAGAAATTAAATATAAAACAACTACTTCCCTTGGTCACTCCTTACCCGAGGAGGTTAAATCTATATTTTCCTCCTAAGGTTGTGTGTAGTAATAGATCAATAGCTTGAACATAGAACACAGAATAATAAGGGAAGGGACCTTGGTCTCTTCTAGTCCAATCCCCTTTTGAGAAGAAGACTTCGTCAAGAGCTGCCCTCTTCATAGTTAACAGGGATTAGAGCCGTGGTGGTGCAGTGATTAGAATGCAGTACTGCAGGCTACTTCTGGTGACTGCCGGCTGCCAGCAGTTCAGTAGTTCAGTTTCTCGCTGACTCAAGGTTGACTTAGCCTTCCATCCTTCCAAGGTCAGTAAAATGAGGACCCAGATAGTTGGGGGCAATATGCTGACTCTGTAAACTGCTTAGAGTGGGCTGTAAATCACTGCGAAGCGGTATATAAGTCTAAATGCTATTGCTATTATAATACTATCTATTTTATTGCACAACAAAAATCAAGATGGCCTTGTCCCTTATCCTGAAAGCTGCCCTCTTGTTTTAGGAATGAGACATCTATCTTCCAGGTTCTGGTCTTTTTATCTAATGAGAAAGTGTATCTCATTTTAAAATCAGAATAATATTTCCAAGTAACTTTTCTCACATTCATTCACTTCTGGTGAATATGAATGTGAAGTCATAACTAGGAGAAAAAAGATGGAGCTATTTCAACTATTTGTACTTCCTAATCCATGAATGTGGACCTTTGTTTGAAAACCTTTATTTTTAAAATTAAGTTTTTAATTGGTGCAGTGCTATATTATTTAGGCAAGAAACTAAAGCTTGGCTATCTCACATGAATGAGTACAAGAATAATTAAGATAACAATGAAGAATTCTCTGAAAGCTACATAAATGCCACTGATTATAGCCAAAGATGATCCAGAAGGGAGATAGGTTGACCTGTGTATCAACTGGTATAAATGATTGGAGTAGGAAAATAGAGAGCTCCCATTTCTCTATGGTTCCTTGCTGTTCTGTTTATTTGATCATGATCAGCAACTACCTCACCTCTCTTTGCGGACAGTGCTGCAAATTGGAAAAACTTTGTCTGTTAAACAAGGGAAGATAGGAAAGCACTCCTAGCTACCATTGGAATTGACAATGGAAATGTAAGTTCATCTCAAAAAAAAAACAAAACTCCAAGGACTGAATTAAAGGAAAATCTGGTGCTTGCCCAAGAATACAACTCACGCAATCCTGTCTCAAGGGGGTCATCCTCTAATTGCAACAGAATATAGATGGAACATAGGAACAATTAACATTTACTGGCTTTCTGGTTATTTGTTACACACATACCTACCCCTAAGCCTGTTGCCACCAGGTATAATGTAGATCTTGCACTCAGCACCAGACACTTAATGCACTGCTGAATGTGATACAGTAGCTAAAAAGCAATAACTAATGTCATACCTTTTGGTGGAAAACACACTGCACACTTAACACAGTTTTAAAACTAACAAACAAGCAAGAGATACTTTTGAGCCTATATCCACCATACTTGTGGGGGGCGGGGAAGAGACTTGTTTCACTCAGAAGCAAAACATGGTTCTGCCATTTTGCATCATCTCCATGCCAATGGCAGTTCACAGTCTCTCCCCGCTCATCCAGGCATGGGATTCTGCCAGTTCGGACCGGTTCAGGCGAACTCTTTGTTCCAAAGATCAGCTGGGGCCGAACTGGTTTGCTACGACAGTCATGTGGGTCCACCCACCCACCCCTGAGCTATACTGACCTTTATCATCCCAGCTGATTAGCGGGGAAGAGCAGATTGCCGCTCCTCAACTGTGTTACTCCCCCGAAGAAACATCGCAGGTAAGGATTTTTGCATCGCTGTTTATGCACCGAAGTGCGCAATCACTGAACCGATTGTTATACCAGCAGAATCCCACCCCTGCGCTCATTCTCTAAAATCTGCAGCTTCTTTCCACTGAAAGTTTCCTACCCAGGCATGGTTGTAATATATTTAGCACCAGAGTTGAAAAACAACTTGGGAAAGAGAGCCAGTTAGGAGTAAGTCCTGCTTCTATTGAATGAACTCTTGCCTCTCTCTCTTTTTTTTTCAGTAGTAGCTTCCTGATTTTGGAGCACTTTCATCTGTTCATTCATTGAATTTGGACACAATTCTAGTTGACTTTGGGCAGTTTATATTAAAAAGTAAGAGCACGTAAAAGTAAGTTTTAAAAAAGTAAAAGGGAAAAAACAGACTGGGCCTCATCATCACTATGCCCTAAGGTCGTGATGGCGAACCTATGGCACATGTGCCAGAGGTGCCATGCAGAGCCCTCTCTGCGGGCACACGAGCCGTCACCCAGCGCATGCCTCCCATTGGCCAATTGGTCTTCGGGTCTCTGCCATGCATGCATTGGGGTGGGACACATGCGTGGAAGGACACACATTTGGGGATGGGGTGTATGCACATGGGGCAGGGTGCATGCACAGGGATGCGAGCACATGCACAGGGGATACACGTGCATTGCATTTTAGGGATTTGCGAGTATGCACTTTGGGCACCTGGTGCCAGAAAGGTTAGCCATCACTGCCCTAAGGTCTCAATCATTTCTTGAACATCATCAGGGTAGGAGCCATGTGCATCTCTGGAGGGATGCCATTTCCTCAGCTTCTGATGGATGGGACTGCTTTATTGAAGACACCTGAAGTGAACAAACTCTGCCCACTCTAACTGCCTGAGCAGAAAATATCAGAGATAGGAAGTCCCTCAAACAGCCAGGTTTTATGCCATAATTGGCTTTGTACGTGATGACCAACACCCTGAACTGCTCTCAGCAGCCAACTGCAGCCAGTGCAGCTTACAATCCATTTATCATTCATTTGCATCTTTGATCCATTTGGAGAGCAGAGCAATAATAAAATGCAAATAGTTCAAAGGAAATAGCTCCTGTTTTTCTTTCTCAGTGGAGCAATTATGATAAAGGACCTGTCCCATGGTTAAAGATGTATTTAAATTAGCAGGTGACCCTCTGACATTGTTGCAGGTCATTTAGTATTCAGAAACAAAGCAGTGCCTCCTTCCCTGTTATTGACTGCCAACCTCGTTAAGAGTGGAGAATATTTAAAATGTATCCTGGCGCATTTCCTCTTAAGATATGCCACTGCAGTTCTCTTAAGCTCTAGAGAAATTGATTTTTCTGCCAAGCAAAAAGGTGTAACATGACAGTACCCCGATAGACAAAATGAAAAATGCATGAAGAGGTGTTCCATTCCAACAGGGTTTGCAAAGTCTGTCCTTTGTGCTGAGATCCCATTCAGACCTGGATGACAAAAACCCAGCAGGTTGGTTCTTGAACTTGAATTTTAGGCACCAGCGGCCATTCCTGTCAAGCATCCAAAGAGAAAGCTCTCCATCCCAGTATGTCAAATGTCCTTGAAATAAACCAACTGCGCACAAAACTTAAATTGAAAGACCTAACATAGAAAAGTATTGGACAAGTCCTCATATCAGTGCAGTTGGATATCAGGGAATGTAGAATTGCTTTATTTATTATTGATTTTACTCAAGTTCTGACTGGGGAAGGTGTATTACAAGCTCTGGAACCAAGGGCCTGACCCTATAATCCACTACTGTGACATACAAAAGCAGAGGATTCATGCATTTTGTGTCATTATTATTGCAGCCCTGTGTTTGCTTCCAGTTATTCATGTTACAATCACAAACTGTGGTCAAAAATCAGAAACAAGAACTTTAGAGTGATACATACTGTGAAAAGCCAACCTCAAGGGAAGCACAGAAAATGCATTGCCTTATTTGAAATTAAGACATCTGAATGTTTACCATTCGTGGGTTGTAATATCATTGTATGTCTTCAACTATAAGACAGCCCAAACAATCTATGGTAGGAATTAGGAATTTTAAAAGTCCTTCAGGGCAGCCAGACAAAATTGGGATCTATACAAGCATTTAGGGTTTTTTTAATGAAGGTAACAGGATGGTTTAAAATGTAAATTAATACATAATAGTTCAGTAATAAGACATAAAAACCCTGTCTCAAAGATGTTGCCCTGTCATTCACAATATTATTCAGTTTTCAGAAATATACAGTATGTTTAAAATGTATATTTGATTCGTAGCCAAATAAATATGGATATTCTTGATGTAACATGAATAAATGAAAAAAATCCCTGACAATGTAATTGAAGTCCATTATCTGTCATTGCATTTAATGCAAAGCTACCTCTTATAAAAGCAGCTTTTAAACTATCAAGTAAAAGTAGTATTCAGTGTACTATACACTTAATATACTATACAACATACTACATTAATAGTACTAGAACTGTATAACTCACCTGTTTCTGGAGAATGAGAATAAAAACTAGCCATCACTATCACCTATCATATTTAGTCATTAACATGAACCTGACTCATATGTTTGTCAGCATTTTCACTATTTCTAAGAAATTTTTAAGGCAGAACATCAGCTAGGACCACGGTTATTTCCTAAATGTTTGCTAATTCACAGCAGCCTTATTTATGCAAGATAATAAGAGGGTAAAGGATTTTCAAATTTTCAATTTTTAACATCCTATATTAATTCTTATTAGCTCATTTCTGCTACCGTCTTAAAAATCTGGTTTTCATTAAGGTCAACTGGGTAATTTAATAGTAATAGTATTATATTTTTAAATAAGTAATAACATTACTATTTGCAGCACTTCATTTTTAAGTATCAGTTACAGCCTGCAGGTGATGTTGGACAAATCCTATCCTAACTCAAAATTATTTTAATAAAATCAGTTAGATTTTATTAAAATCTAATAAAGGATGCTTCCAGATATTTTCTTTAGTATTTGCCACCATACACTAATAAGTTTCTCCTCATATCTGAAATGTTCCCAGTTATAAATATATGGAAGGAGCTTTTCCCCAAATTGTAATAGTTCAACATATTCTATCAGTAGTAGGCACAGGGGGTATATACAAGAGGTTTGTGGATTTGGCCCACTTCTCATGTACTTCTATAAATGAGGAAGAAGGGGAAATACTTGTAATTACTTTTGGAGTCAGGAAGAAAGTGAAATAAACATGTGAAGAGAGTGATTTGTAACTCCTTGCTGTGAGTTATTACTGAAAATATTGGAATAGTTGTAGTAGTGATTCCTGCCCTCTCAGCTTTTCAAGATGTGGCAGTAGTCCTCGACATAGGACCACAGTAGAGCCCAACATTTCTGTTGCTAAGTGAGACAGTTGTTAAATGAGTTTTTCCCTATTTTATGTCCTTTTTGCCACAGTTGTTAAGTGAATTGCTGCAGTTGTTAAGTTAGTAAGTGAATTTAGTTTCCCCATTGACTTTGCTTGTCAGAAGAGCACAAAAGGGGATGAGATGACCTTGGGGTACCTGCAATCATCATAAATATGAGCCGTTGCCAAACGTTTTAATTTTGATCACATGACCATGAGGATACAGCAACAGTCATAAGTTTGAAGAACGGTCATAAATCACTTTTTTCAGTGCGGTTGTAACTTTGAATGGCCACTGAATGAACTGTTGTAAGTTGAGGACTACCTTTAACATGCAAGGCCAGTATCCTCTCCAATAATACACAGAAACCTTTGGACGATAGGAAAAAATATGGTGAGGAATTAGTACTGGAAGTATTGTATTGAAGGATGAAGAAAGTTAAAAAGGGCAAAGATAGTAAAAAATTGTTCTACATTTAAATTTAAGAAAAAACAGAGTGAAAAAAGGAAAAGTTAATTACTTTAGGCCAATTATTTTCCCCTTTTACACCCCCAATTTCGAGCCATAGGCTTCAGTACTGTCATATGTCAAGAACTATCTGTATCTTTTATTTCCTTTTATCAATATAGAAATATACGTACTAGGTCAGTGATGGATAACCTTGGGTGTCAAAAGTGGGTGCATGAACGTGCACTAATGTGCGTGCGTGCCCACACCCATAATGAAATGTTTCCTGTGCGCCTCCCATTTTGGGCCTAGCAGGCCACCCTGAATCCTCTGGATGCCCGTTTTTCACTCCCCCCCCCCAGGCTCCAGGAGCTTCCCTGGAGGCTGGGGAGGGCAAAAACGGCCTCCCCAGGCCTCCCGGAGGCCGCAAACAGCCCGTTTTCTAATTTCTGGTAGGGCAGTTTTTCACCCTCCCCAGGCTCCAGGGGCTTTCCTGGAGCCTGGGGAGGTTGAAAATGGTCGCCCCAGGCCTTCTGAAGGTCTCCAGGAGGTCTGTTTGTCACCCTCCCAGAGTCTCCCACTCGAGCCCTGTACTTACCTGGCATCCAAAATGGGCGTCACGAAAACTCCTGGGAGGGGAGGGGCCAGTCGAAAATCAGCTGGCCCTCGGGAGGCGCAGGCGTGCATGCCAGCAGAGATGGCTCTGTGTGCTACCTTTGGCACGCATGCCATAGGTTCGCCATCACTGTACTAAATAATACCATAGAGATTCTAATATGAAGAAATTAATTTCAGAAACTATTGTCATTTAATTGCTACTTTGATATGAAATGTGGTGGTATTTATTCATGATTTTATTTTATTTTATTTTATTATTTTCTTCCCATATTCCCATGAGGTGAACTCTGGGCAGATTAACAACAGTAAAAGCAATAAAACCATATAGACACATATATCTAACAGAGAGCAGTAAGGACAGCTGAGAAGACTTTTATACCGCTTTATAGTGCTTTTTCAGCCCTCTAATTATTATTTTTTAAAAAACCCTAAAAGTGATTATCATTCTTTACTCAAAAAGCTTAAAATATTGAAAATAGAAAGAGAAAAATTCCATTATTTAACTTTTCATCCAAAGATAAATATAAAATCGAAAGAGCCACTGCAATTCACCTCAAACCATTAGAGTGATGTGAATTGATAGTTTGAAATATTTATTTTTATTTGATGTTTGCACCCATCTCACTTGAGACCATTAAATATTTTATTAAATAAAGATCTCAAAATGTTGATAAAACAAAATGGGGAAAAAACAAACAGAAAAAGCACAGTCAAGTGAATTCAAGTTATATGGTCCAGTTTGCTAAACTAGCCCACAGGGAAAGCTTAATTCTGTTTTCAGATTCTATCAAGATTTCAGTTTAAGCCAAAAGTTAACTAAGAATAAATAGAGGATCAGTTTTCTGTCACTGAAAGGTTAGAAGATGACATTGGAGAAGAATAAATAAAGAGAGCATTACAATATAGGGTTTCAGATTTTCAGGGTTGCAAGATTTCACCTTTGATTAAACACTTGTTTTCGAGTAGCCATATACAGTATGTGATTGTATTGCCACCCGTGCTACAGTTTCTTAATGCAGAGCAAAATGAAGCATGTTACTAATGTCCATATTTAAGGGGAGGAGGGGGAAACCCTCACAATTCTATTTTAACAGCCACATTTTTATTAAGTTCCTCCAACATTTCTTTGGTGGTGCTGGGTGGGGAGCATTGTGCAGATGACAGAATAGAAATTCAGATTTTCAGGGTCAGATCTGCTACTTGTGACACGAGGCAGCCATAGAAGTCTTAGCAGGTCATTACTGAGTTGTGGTGGTTAGAATGCAGTACTGCAAGCTACTTCTGCTGACTGCTAGCAGTTTGGCAGTTCGATTCTCACCAGCTCAAGGTTGACTCAGCTTTCCATCCTTCCGAGGTTAGTAAAATGAGGACCAGATTGTTGGGGGCAATATACTGACTCTGTACGCCTCTTAGAGCGGGCTGTAAAACACTGTGAAGCGGTATATAAGTCTATGGGCTATTGCTATTGCTATATGAAGTATGCCACTAATGTCATTATAAGATATTGTGGGTGGATTTCCCCGAGCATTAGTATTGTATGTAAGAATTTGAGTTGGGGAGAGGGAGCTAATGTGGAGACAGATTATAGGACGGTTTCTATGTTTCAAATGGTTTGCGTAACAGATGACATTCTTTCCACACAACTTTACACCTACAAAAAGACTAGTCACAATCTGTGCCTTTTCAGAAATATAGCTTCTGATTTTTAAAATTCCAGTTAAGCTCCATACTAAAGCACCTATGATGCACATGCATCATGTTGAATGTCTCAGAGGAAGAAATCTCTGTCCTGAACTATTTATTTTCTCTTATTTTCTGATCTCTGTTCATGACAGAATATTAATTCTTATCTGACTCGGGTTGCCATCTTGTCAACGTAGCAAAGGATTGTTTTCTTTTAAAAAATCGGATGAACATACCAAGAAGACATTTCTGCTTTCACAAAACCTTTGGTGTTTTAAGAGTGATTGGCTTGTTTGTTTATTTTAGTCTTAGTTTAGTCTCCCCCCCCCACCCTCCTCCCCTGATAAAATATGGTCACTATTAGTGAGCTATATTTTTATGCCAAAGATAGCGGGAGGGTTGCTGTTTCTTTTTAAATTTTTGAGCATAAGCCAAAATTGGATTGGTGAAAGCTAAATCAATAAGACCAATAGTTCTTTTCATTCATCTAAATAAGTAATTTATTCATTCATTCCTTTCATTCATCTAAACAATTTAGATGAGGGAATACAAGGGGATCTAATCAAATCTGCTGATGACATTAAACTGGCAGGAATAGCCAACATCCCAGAAGATAGGCTCAAGATCCAAATGGATCTCAACACTGTGCCTTATCCAACAAAATGAAATTTAAGGTAGATAAAAGTAAGATCTAGAGCCTCAGTGGCGCAGAGGATAGAGTGTAGTAATTGCAGGCTACTTCTGCTTACAGCCAGCTGCCTGTAATTTGGCAGATCGAATCTCACCAGGCTCAAGGTTGACTCAGCCTTCCGTCCCTCCGAAGTGGGGAAAATGAGAACTCAAATTGTGGGGGCAATATGTTGATTCTGTAAACCGCATAGAGCGGGCTGAAAAGCTGTATATAAGTCTAAGTGCTATTGCTGTTATGTTTTCTGCATAAAAGTTGAATAAATAAGGGAAGAATATACAGCCTCATTTCACTGTTAAAATGAGTACTGATCTCGTAAATTAATTTCCATGCATTTCCATGCATTTTCTAAGATATTGCCAATTAATTTAGCATTTAAAAAAAAATTAGACGGAATGTTGAGTATCTTAAATTGCCTCAAATGACAAGGCTAGAATCCTAACATATGTACATAAAAGTAAATTCTTCTCAATTAATAGGAGGTCCTTCAGAACACTGTTGGACTGAATTATAGGTATTTTTAGTTGTACTAGATGCAAGCTCCAAAAATCTAGTTAAAAATAAAGATTGACTCAATCTTTTAAGTATACATGTACTATTAATTCTGAATAGTACATGTATACTATATACATACACAATTAAATCTAGCACTTCAATTGGCAATATTAGTGCTGATATTTTGTAAGATCAGAATTTTTTTAACTAAAACTGCATAATTTGGCTTTTGAAATAACCATATTTATGACTTAATTTCTTAAGATTGAGAGATTATTTCTCATAATTCAACTGAGTCTTACTTCTACCATCTAAGGTTTATTTAAAGCATGTACACAAAGGAATTGATAAGTTTAATTAAATTCAGTTTAGGCACTGCCCAACTTTAGATGGCTCTGGCTGGCTCACAATGTAACAACAATTCAAAAATTCAACAACAAAAAATCAATATGAATAATTATTGACAAAACAAGAAAAAGAAGAACAAAAAAGAAGAAGAAGAAGAAAAAGAACAAGTTGATGGTTTGGCAATAATACCGAAAAGCACATTACATAAGGGATCCCACCCTAGCCTAAAGCTTGGAAGAACAGCTTGGTCTTTAAAGTCATTCAGAATACCAGGTCAGAGGTACACAGATTTTCAAAGGAACTTCTGCAGAGACTGCCTGAAAGATAATGCTTTCGAATTAGAGAGACCTGAAGCTGATCAATCCTGCCACCTTACACTGGTGGACAGCCAGTGCAACTCATAGAGCAAAGGTGCCAAATGGCCATACCATGCTATGCCCACCGCTGCCCATTCAGAAGCAATATTGTGTTTTGGACCAGTGCAAGATTCCAAATGGTCTTTGAGGGCAGTCCAGGGTAGAGCGTATTGCATTAGTTGAACTGTAACTGACTAGGGAATGAGTGACTGTCTGAAGGGCCTCCCAATCTAGGAAAGAGCACAACATGTACATGAGAGGAAGCTGGGCAAAACTGCCACCTGTTCATAAAGCATAATACATTTATTTAGAAATAAATGTATTTCTAAATTGTTTTTACCCAAATTTCATTTCATTTCATTTCTTAGATTTATAGCCCGCCCCATCTCCACAAAGGGACTCGGGGCGGGTAACAATCAAACAAACATAAAAACCTATACA
>JAOYMU010000192.1:74303516-74321919 GCA_025802295.1 Psammodynastes pulverulentus
GGACGGACGGACGGACGGACGGACGGACGGACAGACAGACAGACAGACAGACAGACAGACAGACAGACAGACAGACAGACATGATTTTCCAAGCAGGTAGTGGCTTCTGAGATCTGGCCATGCACATATTAAACATAATTCTTAGTAAGTTTGTGTAACCTGTTGCTTGGAGTCTTGGGGAGTAAAATTAGTTCTACACATCATGCCTTAATCCTTACAATTTGGGGAGTCTAGTTTGTAAAAGGCTATGGTAGTATCAGGTCCAATTCTTTTGGATGCCTTTCTATTCTCAGTTTGAGGATGTGATCAAAGGTGCTTGGTACAGTTCATTCACTCAACTGTTTTCTTTCCCTTGGCTTCCCTTGTTTATTACATCTAAGGCAGGGATGGGCAACTATAGCAAAACTTTACAATCTGTAGATTTAAACTCTCAGGATTTCTGAGCCAGCACAGTTGCCATAGATGCACACTCCTGATCTAAGGGAATGGGCTGTGCTCTGCTGGGCAAGAAATATATACATTT
The DNA here is from genome assembly GCA_025802295.1 of Psammodynastes pulverulentus. NCBI lineage: Eukaryota > Metazoa > Chordata > Lepidosauria > Squamata > Psammodynastidae > Psammodynastes > Psammodynastes pulverulentus. The sequence continues at coordinate 74,304,040 of JAOYMU010000192.1, forward strand.
GTCTCTATATGACTCTTAAAAAGAGGTCATTGTGACTTCACTCTTGGGAAAAAAAGTGCAGGACTTAGGAGATCTCAATAACCTTTCTCTTATGATTCAGGTGCCTTTCTTAAGTAGGTTGAAAAGGTAAAAGCTTTGCTGCCTAGTTGTGTCTGACTCTAGAGCGTCTAACTCTAGGTGATTATCTCCATTTCTAGGTCGAGGAAGCCAGCATTGTCTGAAGGCATTTTCCCTGGTCATGTGGCTACCATAGCTATATGCCAAAGGCAACAGAATCTTGTTACCTTCCCACTGAAGTGGTACCTATTAATCTAGTCACATTTGCATCAGCGGTGGTATTCAAAAATTTTTACTACTGGTTCTGTGGGTGTGGCTTGGTGGGTGTGGTGTGGCTTGGTGGGCATGGCAGTGGAAGGATACTGTAAAATGTCCATTCCCACCCCACCCCACTCCACTAATCTGATTTCCAGCTCTGTTCTCCTGTGCAGGGCAACAAAAGAAAACCCAGCCGATCAGCTAGGACTCGGGAGGCAGAGAATAGATGGGGGCAGGGCCAGCCAGAGGTGGTATTTGCCAGTTCTCTGAACAACTCAAAATTTCTGCTACCAGTTCTCCAGAACTGGTCAGAACCTGCTGAATACCACCTCTGATTTGCATGCTTTAGAACTGCTAGGTAGGCAGGAGCTAGGCCAGGAACAGGAGCTCACCCCATTGTGCAGTGCTTGAACCTGGGCTCACCCCTTTGTGCAGTGCTCGGGCCTTGAATCCAGGTTGTGATCTTTTCAGCTGTCTTTAACTGCTGAGCCATTGTGCTTCCCTTTCTTAAGTTAAGTTTTTGAAAAGTATAGCGAATCTAATCAGATCCATTCATGACTGAAACTAAGTTTCCAGATCTCTTTTAATTAGAATTTAGCTTGGTTTTGATACTGAAACTGTTTCGGTGATGCTATAGGGTGAGTTTTGCTGGGAAGGAAGGAATTTTATGATCTTGTTAATTTTGCTCCAGTTTCTCAACAGTCTTTGGTGCCATCCTTCAATAACAAATAAAAAAATTTCTGAACAAAGGATTTGTTGACACAGCTTTGTAGTAATCCCACTCAGAGCTAGATAGCCTTTCCTAGGAGGCGCTAGGGAATTTCTGCTCTACTTTGTAGTGTTTATATTGTGGCTTTCTTCAAGGCTCACTTTTCTTCTCCATGCTGTTTAAGATTTATATGAAGTTACAGAGCGAAATCATTCAGAGATTTAGAATGACATTATCAGTATGCTGATGACATTAAACTCTATTTCTCCTTTTCATCAGATTCTGATCAGAGAGTAAAAATGCCGAATTAGTGCCTGGCCATAGTAATGAACTAGATGAGGGTCAAGAAACTGAAGTTCAATCTGGACAAGGTACAAATGCTGTTAGTGGGTGGTTTATTTGTCCAGGTGAGAGATGTTCAGCCAGTTGGGAAGACATGGTATTTCTCCAAAAGGGCCAAAGTTGGTAGGTTGAGGGTGCTTGGAGATCCATCTTTATAATTAGAGACTCGTGTTCTGTGGCATGAAATATTTTTTACCAGGTATGGTCTTATTTTTACCAGATATGGTTTTATTTAAATGAAAATATTTTCTACAGATCTTTTTTCTTTTTGGGAACATCTTATGAGGCCGCTTTGGAAGACGATCTGGAAGCTTCAGTTAGTACAAAATACTTGAAGCAAAAGTATTGGCTCAGATAATGAAAACATTACACCAATTTGATCCAATTTTCACAAGCTCTCATTTGTTTCCTCTTCCAAGTGTTGATATTAAGTTATAAAGCCCCTCAGGGCTCAGGATTATAGTATCTGAAGAAGCCTCTTCCTGGATATTCCTAGCTATAACTCAAGATCATATTCAGGGAACAGTGGTTGACCACCCATGTGGAGATAAGATGACAGTGTACCCCCTCATCTCTGGAAGGCCTCCCTTGTGAGCTATACCTGACACTATTTCCTTTTTGGTGCCAGGCAAGGATTTCCTTCTTCCCCCAGGCATTTTAATCATTTTAATATATAGGTTGATTTTTAGAGTTCTCCTCTTCAGGTATATTTTTTTTTTTCAACCTGCTGCTTTTATTGTAGTATTTCATTGTACTATATTTAAATGGTGTTCTACTTTATGTTAGAAAGTACTAGTGCATGAAGCCTGCTTCCGAAGGACAGTGTTAAAATGTTAAAATGCTTATCATTATAATAGCTTCTGGAATCAGCCACAAACCCTGTCACATTTTGGAGGAACTATATCTTCTTAGTGTTTTTCAAGAATAGTCCTCATAGAAAAGATTATTATTAACTAAAAAGCCCAGAAGAATGAGTCAGCTTGATCATATCAGAATGATCTAGAAATATTTGCTGTCAGTGAATCAACCAAAACTGAAAAAATAACTTTTTTACTAGAAGAGCATCCTAAATTTCCGGAGGACAATTCAGTAATGCTTATTTCTCCCATTTCCCTCCCTCTGGGATTTAAAAAGTGCAAATGGGATTCCCACTTTAAGGAATGGGATATTCCTACCTTTAAAAAAACCCAAACCCTGAAAATAACCCTGAACAGGTTCTTTCGGGGATGGGTTTGTGTGTACGGGTGTGTGCATGGGTGTGTTGAATAGATATTCCCTAGCACCATATTTTGAGAACTTAACTATTACGTCCTGCCTTAGACATGAAAAGCTAGCTGGGTGACCTTGAACCAGTCACTCATTGTTCAACCCACCTCATAGGATTGTTTTTGTGGGAAAAATAGGAGGAAGGTATGTTGGATATGTTGACTGCCTTGTATTATTTGTAAAAATAATAAAGGCATGATACAAACAAATACATAAATAGTATACAGGATCCCCCATACAACTATTCCCCTCAGTATATGCACGGAAAATAGGCCAGAAAAATAGTATGAACTAATGATATTGAAAATTTCTGAAAAATTCAAGAGGGACACATGCTCTTTTCCAGTTCCAAAAGAGACCAAGATATTTTCAGTTCTGTACTAAATTAGCCTGAATCCAGAATGGAATGTTTGTGGCAATCTGTTTCTTCTAAAGTCCCCCTGCCTCTGCAAAGATATGGTGCCTTACTGAATCTCAACTCAGTCAAGTAATATTTTCAACATAATGAATGCAAAGGTGACCTCTACCTTTAAAATGTTCTCCAACCTAATAGCAAAAAGCCGATGAGATGTATGCATAGTATATACATAGAGCCAGTGATTAACTTGAGAGAAGTCCACAAAATGTTTCCATTCCAGAGATATCCCCATCTTCATGCATATTTAAATCCACCTGGACTAAAAGCTGAAGAACCTCTATGCAGCACATGCCTCCAGCAAGCCCACTCAGTAAACCAACAGCATTCCCATTTCCCTCTGTTGCTAACTCTTATCAGCAGATGGCTGCTTTCTGGATATTGCACTGATAGGATTGTTTCAAAGCAGAAAATACAGTGATTCTGGGTTCCTGTCATTGCTAATAAGCCCAGTGGAGAATTCTGATATCTGGGGTGCAAGCTATGATTTGCTGATCTTCACTTCACACAACCAAGTTTCAAGATTATGCCAGGGTCGTGTTATGCCAGTGATCCAGCTTATAATTTAAAAAAAAAGTCAGAAAAGAAGTATCCAGCTTCCCCATTCTGGATCAGATCTGAGATGATAGGTAAATAATAAATATCCACTTTGTCATTAACAACAGTAATTTACTTTGCAGGATCTTTAGACAACATCCATAAGATTACTGAGGGGGGGGGGGCAGAGTTGTTTAATTTCTTGACCAGAAAGTGGGGATGCTAATCAGCTGAGGCTCAGAAAGAGACCAAATACCCAGCTTTCCTAAAGAAGGCACTGTTCATACAGGGAAGAAATGGGTGTGAGGACAGAATTCCTTGCCTTGTCTTTCAGCAGTCTTCCAGTTATTCCACTGCACAAGTCCTCTTTCCAGTGCTTCCATTCTTGCTGAGGACAACCAGACACTCCTGGGTTGAGTCAACTTCTATACCATTGACTTCTCACCACACTGAACTTTTACCTTTATGAAGTAAAAAAGGAGTGCTGTTGTCATATTTCAGTATCTGTGTCCTAACTCAGTACTGCCTCTACCATAATAATTAGGTTTCCACCGTCAGCAGTATTTTACATCAATAAACAAAAGAAAGCAGAAAATTGGATAGACTCAGGTTATACTCTTCAGGAGCTCTTTCTCACCACTTTATCAACTAGATGGCAAAATAAATATTTTTGGTAGGAAAGCATATCCCTATATCCATCTCATTTGCCAGAGAAGCAGAAGTAAAAGATTCACTTATTTTTCCCCTCAAACAAAAGCATCCAAGAAGGAATTAAACACACTTTGTCATACAGCTGACTCAGCAAAATGATAGCATCTTCCATCACTCTGCATTACACGGCTGGCTCCACTTTGCTGAAAGCTAAGGCCAGACCTGAGGAATTTCCCTTCAGTGAAGACAGATTACTCAAGCAGCAAGAGAGATACCACTCTGAATAGTGTTTAGAATTTCATAAAACAGAATGCAAAGGGGAGCTGCAACAACTTGATGTTGTCTCCACCCTGCTATTGTCCATGGTCTTATTCATGTCACAACTGGAGGCTATTTCAAATGGAATAGCAAACTGTCCTATGGCTTGGGGCTTTCACAGTAGAACAGCCGCTCTTACAAGGTAAATGAACTGCATTAAATCTTCAGGTACGACTGATTGCTTGGCAAGGTTACCACAGTGAGTTCTGAGCTAGATCGACATCAAGCCTTCCTGCATCTTCAAAGATATCTTCAAAGCTATATCAGCATGGATTCAGACTAGCGTTGGATCTTCACTACATTAACTGTTTACGAGAAACTGTCATCTCAAGACAGAAAGGGATATGTTTTACACCAATAATTTGCAGAATGCAAGCTTCAGTGTATCCTGTTGTATGATTACCCCTTTCTTTGTTTCACAACAGATTAATCTACTTACCATTGTAACATTTTGCCTTATGGGTTACCAAGGGCCCCAAGCCATTTATGTAAATATATAACACATGCAATTTGTTTCTTTGTCTCCAAAGCATCGTTTTGTTTCCTTATTTAAATGTCTGCTTCCCAGTCATATATTTCACCAAAACCTATCCTGCTCCTAGAATCTCTCAGCCCATGGATGAATGATGAGAACAGCTCTCTTCTTCCTCAAAGATTACCCGATTCATATAGGCAAGTGTAGATACTAACAGAGGAGAAACTCAGTTTGGTGCCAGGGTGTATTTTGAGTGTTTCCACACAGTATTTCCTCTTTAACAAACTGACACCATCCTATAACCACTGGGCCCTAGGGCAACTGCCCCTTCAAATGTCTGTTTCGTTTAATCTGAATGTGCCCCCTCCAGGTTTGGTCCATCCACTCCACTTTTCTGAACTTGGATGTGACATCTCCTCTTCTCCATTCCACCCTATATCTAGGAATCCCTTGATTGGTGGCTGTTCTCAGACAATCTTTTTGGAGACGTTCCCTTAATGACTTTCTTCATAATGCATGTCTTTACAACAGTAGAGAACATACCTCTGTGGCCTCTGCATCAAAGGTGTAAAACACTGAAAGTGTGGAGGGGAACTTTAACTTTCCAAGACTGTCTGTATGGTCAAACTGTCCAGATTATGTTGCAAACCTGTAAATGGTCTCAGCCAAATATTCCATCAGAAACATACCTTCTGAAATCCAACGGGGACAACTGATTTATTTGCATTATGGGGCAACAGAAAAATCCTCACTTTTTTCCTCTGGAGGGCAGGATAAATCTTCAGGGTCTTGGGTGACGCTTTCATTTTCTCCTAAAATGGACCCCTGTTTCATATTTCCTCTGATTGCTGTCAAGAGTCTGATGAAGATTGACAACGATTTTTTTTCAAATGCCTTCTTATCACACTTGTGGTCTTGGCAACCATGAATTCAAAGTGGATACAGTGAATATTGGAACTGTCTATCCTTTCTACTCTTGATTGCTGAATAAAACCAAAAGCAGATTTATTGGGGGGGGGGGGGAAAGGGCGGGGGGAAATAAGGCTACTCAAATCTCAACAATTGGACTATCTGATTTCAGATGTTATTTTATACAAACAAGAAACAATGGTTGGAAACTAACCAAGGAGAGAAGCCACCTAGAACTAAGGAGAAATTTCCTAATGGTGAGAACAATTAACCAATGGAAGAACTTGCCTTCAGAAGTTGTGGGTACACCAACTCTGAAGGCCTTCAAAAAGAGACTGGGCATCCATTCATTTGTTGGACTAGAAGACCTCCGAGATCTCTTCCAATTCTATTACTCTTTGTTCAATGTTCATCTCCCAGCCTACTAAAGCAGAAACTTTTTCGGCCCTTAGCCATGACCTTTGTGTGAACAAGTGAAGAGCTTGTTCTTTGGATTAATAAGTAAGCAATGCCCAAGTGTCCAAAAATCAGAATCTCTCTGAACACCGAATCTCCTCTCCATATTGCTTTTTCCCCCACCTTCTGGGAATATCTCTGCCTTGTGAGCTGATCCAACAAATTTTCTATCCATCAAGAGGAAGTTTTCCTTGCAGATCTCAATTTCCGTTGCCTTACAGCTTTGAAGATTTGGTTCCCAAACCCTTTTGGGAGCAAGCAGAAGGGATTATATTTCACAAGAGCTCCCTATATGGCTGAAGAGAAATAATTTGAAGAATTCACCTGGAAACAACAATTTAATCCCATCCCATATCAGATCCATCTTACGTTGGCTTTTCTGCTGCACCTGAAACAACAAGATTTGTTGTCTTTTCATATAAAGTAATATCTTGTGGTATTTTCTTGTTTCCGTTGTCAGGAATTATTTTTCTCTTTTTTAAAATTGCTGATAAGGCATTTCATGAAGGCCTTGTTCATTTCTATCTTCCAGCATTTTTCACATTTCAAGCCTGGAAGGAACCTCTTGTTCTCATCATGTTAAGACTGAAATACTTTGATTCCCGTTGCTACACCCTGATTCACTTCTTCTCACGGAAAGTTGGGGTTTTGATAGTCGTATATTTGTTTGCTGAGTTGGAGAATTTATAAGGGATTTATAAGGGATTCTCTCAATCTCTATTTTCATTGAACAACGACGTTTCTTACACAGATATTTGTTCATTTTCAAAACCAGTTGAATCAAAACATTTGATGGCCCGCAAAGATTGCCCATCTTTTCCCCAACTGCTCAACAACATTGCAAACATTATTTCATCACTTGGATGGCCTTCAACTTCTTATTTTTTTTAACCTCTGTTTTCTGTTCACTGTTACCAACTTTTACGACTTTGCTTCTAGGATGCATCTAAAGGGTACGGTTTTCTCCCTGATCATTTTGCTGTGATCTAACCAGATATCTGTGCCTCCTTCTGATCTGCCCTTATTTTACAAGTATGAAAGAAACATCAACAGCTTTCTTCCAGGTACTCCCTTGCAGAAGCTGTGCCAAGTTGCCACATGGGTTCAGCCTTTCCCTACTGTCCAGCTCTATATACTGTACTTCCCACTTCCACATAGATGCAACTTTTGGAAGAGGCATCCTCTTTTCTGTCATTTTTTGATGCCCAGACAAAATTCCAGGTAAGAATCATGTTATTTACTAACAGTCCATTACAGTCAGTTTATCTGTGTATCAAAGAGACTATGAAGAACTGGTTATCTACCTAACTGCAGTTTTTTGATTGGTCAAATGTGATTTCACCTGTTCAGTTCATTCTACCTGTTTTGGCATCAGATGAACCACCTGGACCTCCTTTGACAGTAAAGGAGTTTGGCGGAGACATAGTATGCGTGAGGTGGGATTCCCTCTGACGTTACTACTCCAGAATCTGGGTAGATGCATAATCAATGAGTGTAAGAAACCAGTTCATAGATGCATATCCATAAACAGTTCCTGAACCCCAGGCATCCTTGTCAGCTGTAGTCTTCCATCCAGCTTTCAAGTCATCTATCTTTATTCTGTTTCCATCATTTTTCGTGACATGGAACTGGTTGTATCCAGTTCTTCTGCATACAATGCAATTTAATTCTGAGTCAGTGAAGATCAGGGAGTTTTGGCATGTAGTCACAATACATTACAGATTGTTACTTTTAGTATGTGTAATACCTATGGTGTTTGATCTCTCAATCAAATGTAATGAAAATTCTGCAGTCTCAGGATCAATAATCAATAACTGGTTTAATTGTTTGATTACTCTTTAAACCCTTAAGGTTGGAAGAACCTTAACTCTAGTCATTGACATCCTAACAAAATTGATTGCAAAGGATAATTTAAAGGTTAGCTAAATGAATATACATTTTCAAGCCAATCATTTTTTAAAATTCAGTTTATTACCATTTAGAAGGAAGACTTCTTAAATCATAACCGTTCATTGCCTTATTGACATGTATTCGGAAGGGAAAGCCTCTCTATTTGTATCTTCATGGTTTTCATCCAGAGTATGCTTTGGATCTGGACTGATCTTGCATCACTTGCCGAAAATCATTTCCCTGACTACTGTGCAGGTAGTTCTCGACTTACAACCATTTGTTTAGTCACCATTTAAAGTCACAACAATACTGGAAAAAAAAAGAGACTAATAACAGGTCCTTGCACATACAACCATCACAGCATCCTTGCAGTCACATGATCAAAATTGGGTGCTTGGCAATTGGCACGTATTTGCAAGGCTTGCAGTGTCCCAGAGTAGTATGTTTATCATTAGTTACCTTCCTAGTCAGCTTCTGATAAGCAAAGTCAATATGGCAAGTTGGATTCGCTTAACAACCACATTATTCACTTAACTACCATGATTTGCTTAACATCATGGCAAAATAGGATGTAAACATAGGCACGAGTTACTTAGCAACATAATGGTTCTAATTGTGATCACAGGTGACCAAAGGCCACCTATATGTCCTTAATGCATGAATGGGACCTCTTCAGGCATAAAGTGAGAATATGTTATCATTTTTATCAGAAATCTGGTGATCAACCCCAAATTAAGAAAATGTTCTCAATGAAATTTATTCTTCTAAAAATAAAAATAAAGGTGAACTCACAAATGCAAAAGCATAGAATTTTCAATGTATTAACTTGTGGGCAACTTCTGTTGAGTTCATACTGTTAAGCTTGTGCCATAACAACCTATAATTCTTGAATATCTTTTTTAAAAATATGTTTTATTAAAAATGGTCATAATTAAATGTATCACTTAGTTATGTAGCCCTCCATTGTTTCATGCAGCTGTACCAATGTTTATTATTCCTTTGAACTAATTTTCTAGGCTATAAATTTTCAGATTGCTTGGATTGGTGACTCCAAGGATTAGGTTACATCTTAAACTATATCTGAACCTTTTCTCCTTCCATTATAATTCTAGAACTTCAACTCATACAGTCAGAATGTGCAAGAAAATAAGAACAAAAGTAAAATAAATACTTCACAGGGTGGATCGTTAAATTATGGAAATTGTTTCCATAAGGTGTTGTAATACTATGAAATGAGCAGAATTTTTTAAAAAGAGAAAAATCCTTGACATTAAAATTCTCCCTTGGGGCTAATAAAGTTACTGATGTAAAAGAATTTGGTTATCCCAGTGGATCTCTGGTAGGATCAATTATTTTCAAGAAAAAGATTTGAGTCATTCTGATAATTTCTGAAATGTACAGAAGGAGATCTTTCTTTTTCAGCACTTGTTAGATTAACGATGTTGCCATAGTGTGTTTGTGTATTATGTGCTGAGTTCTGGATTGATCAGCTGATTTATATTAGGAGCCATTGACTTCTAATTAGCCATTAGTGTCATAACCCTTATAGGAAACACATCTGTCGGTGTGACTGGGAGCCAGTGAAAACACTGGGCCAGCGGAACAAAGCATGGAGACCATCAGATCTGCAGAACTCGTCTTTGAGCCAAATTACTCAGAACATCTCAGAGGAGCAATGGCATTACTGGATGTAACCAAGAGGTGCAAAAGCTCATGATGGCAAAATGTGCGTGAGAACAATGACCTCCTTGGGGATCACTGTGACTTCCAGATACATTTGCATTCTGAGCTGAATTAGGGGCATGCCTGTTTGTTTTCAGAGAAGCCTTAAGAGCTTTTGCATAAAATTTACCTTAGGTTTAAAATGTACCTCAGTAATGTAGCATCAAAAACACTGTCTATACCTTGGGCCTAGTGCATTGTTTCTCAACCTTTTAAGATGTGTAGACTTCAACTCATTTTTTCATGTTGCTGCCAACGGTATTATTATTATTATTATTACTATTATTATTATCATCATCATCCTTGGGATGGTGACATTGTTGGTGGGTTTTCAAGAGTGGTGCATCAAAATTTCATTTTAATTTGTGCCATTGTGCATACAGGACAATGACAATAAAAGTTATCTTAAAGGTTATCTAATAGAAGGGTGCACACAATCACCATGTCCCCAAGGTCTGGGACAACAGCCAGGTCTTCAATTATTTCTGTCCAAGTAGTTGCTTCCCTGGTCTTCCCCTGTTTTCTTCATCTATTTGTTTCTGCACAGAAAATATTCTGCATAAAAAAATATGTCCGACAGAAGTGAGACATTGACAGTACTGAGGAGGAGCAATTTGATATGATAGCTTTATTGATTAGCCTATAGGCCATGTCAAAGAGGAGGAGCAATTTAATTTTTGAGTTGGGGCAGTTTTTGAGTTAATTTTTTAAGCAGGCTGCTCCAGTGATAGAACCAAGGCATGTGTTTGGAAGCAATAGGGTGGCATTTTACACAGTCTTAATGGTATGAACATCAGGTTTTTGTGCAGTATGTGGAACATGTTTAATAAACCCTGATTACAGAATGTTTTTTAAAAGGTAAGTAATAGTAACATATTGCTGTGAAGTAAGGGGGGTGGGGAAGAAAGTCAGTTATTTTGTTTATCTGAAGATGACATTTTCAACCTTCAGTTAACAGGAGATGCAAATGCCGTAGTGAGTAGAGAGTGAGGAAAACATGGTTTGGGTATAATGTTTGCATACCTCTTTTATCTAAAACTACAAAATTAAGGATCCCTAATTAATCAGAATGTCATTTTGGTCTTCTTAACAGAGCAATTGGCCTTAAGTTTCAAGTTCCCTCAAGGACTGTAGAAGGCCTATAGGGTTGGGAGATGAATAATCAGAGATGATCAACTTCTTCTGCCCCTGTCAAAATTCCCAAGCCCTGTGTAGGATGAATTTGTGCTGATTGGTCCTCTGACTCATCCACATTAGATATGTGTGTATGGCTTTTCCCCAACTATTATATGTGTTGTGCAGGTCCTTGATTTTTTTCTTAATTGTTGTTTCTTGCTGGCACTATGACATCCAGTACAGAGAATTGGTTAGAATGTTGGATTTTGGCTGAGGAAGACTATGCTCAAATATCTACATGAAACAAAAGGTTGTAGAGTAAACATGGCCTCATTCCTATCTCTTTGTTTAGGATTTTTAAAAAGGGAGGGGGGAATTTATACACTAAGTTCTTGGGGAGAAACAGGATTTTAAGCTATTCAATTAGACAAAAGTTAGAAGTAAATTTAGAAGTCCCAAAAGATTGATGCCTGCTATCTGAAGGTCAAGTTCATTAGACTCAGCAAGTGAAAGTTGGAATAAAGCTGAAATAGCCATTCAGTCAATCAGTCTCTCCCCCACCCCACCCCCCACCCATGTCTGTGTGAGTGTGTGAATTGCCCATTGGCCCTGTGCATACTCATTCAGCAGCACCTTACATCTGTCAGAAGGCTACATCCGTTACCCTTCTGACAATCAGAGCCACCCTTGGATGTTTTCCGGATGCTCACTACTTAAGCAAGAGTGAGCTGAACGTAAGGGACAATTGTGAGTACAGATTCTCCCAATTGTTTCCTCTCCTTTTAAATGCATCGGAACAAAATGTCCAAGCTTGTAGTCTATGTTTCACTGTGTCCCATGCTATGGATGGAAGGAAGCCAGTGGGAGAGTTCATTATAGTGCACTAAATTAGCCAATAAGCCTGCATGCATTGTGCAGCGGAAGTATTTGGGCAGCTCCTGTTCCTCAGTGACAGCTGCTTGGCATCAAATGTTGTAATTATCAACTCAGAAAGAGAGAGGCATTTGAAGAGAGTGAGAATAAGAACAGCAGCAGCTAGCACAGAAAAATTAGGATGTGATCTGCTTGCCATTGGACTCATATTAAGAATTATCCTATCTGTTGAGATTCAGGTAGATTCCTTGTCACTGCATCATAGGAGCAAATGTTAGCCTTCATTTGTAATAAATCCAGCACTTCTGTGTTTTTGTTAGATGGTCTTTCCTTGGCCCTTAGCAGAAAAGTCAGTAGCTTGTACTTACAACCTGCTGCTCCTTCAGTTCACAGCTCCTACTATCCACTCATCTTAGGGCATGTGTAAAAGATCCAGTGTCAAGGTCCTCCAGTCAGGGAGAAAGATGTTTGCCTAGATATTGTGGAGTAACTAACAGTCAAAGTTTATCAGCCTTCTCCCACCTGGTGCGGTCTAGAGGTTTGGAACTACAACTTTCTGGGAATTAAGTCCCAAAACATCTGGAAGATAGTGAAAGCTATAGAAAAGTAAGCCAGCTAAACCAGTGTATAAGATCGGTTCAGGTCTTCATAGAAATTAATTCAGCAAAGCTTAGTCTCATCTAAATTGGAAAGCCTGAGTTTTCAAGAGGAGGTTTAATTTGCTCTGTGATTAAGCTCCCTTATTCAGTTTAAATGTGGGATGTTGGATTTTGGAACCATTTTTACAAAGATCATGTTATGATTATGAATAAACATAAACTAGCTTTCCTTATCTTATTATTGCAGCATCCTTTGCACTAGTATAGACTCTTCTCATCATCTCAAGAGGTTATGAAACATAGGCAGAGTTGTTATGTAGAATTAGGGGCACTCAGCAGTAGCTGGGAGACATTGCAAAACAAAACAAAAGACCCGAACTGAACCAAGGACATCTCTGGTTTTCCTCAATCTTACCTATTTTCAAAAAAGAGACTTCAAGGAAAACACCAGTGGAACCAAAGATTAAGTCTATTAGCAATAAGCTTCTTTAGCAACCTATTATACAAACTCCTTTAGAAATATTGGCCCATCTTCTTATCTCTATCTCTCCTCTTTTTACCTTGACCATAAATTTTAAATCATATTTGTTAGAATTAAATGCCTTCTTTATCCTGCTTGTTAAATGAAACAGAGTAAGTGGCCGGGGCCACAGCAAAAGCTGGATTCAATTAAAAGAGGACATACTTCATCCTCCTGGGTTATGTGAAATCCCCCTCCCCTTTCCCCCCAGTTAATAAAGGGAAACAGTTGTTAAAGGAACTTAAAAATGATTGTGACATGAGACAAATGTGCTTTGTTTTCCTTCTTTTAATTTATTTCCTGAAGTCCACAGGATCAGAGATATCCCCAGCTAACTGACAGTGTTGATTCTGTGCAAAATGAATGCCTTTCTGTACAGTTATTCCAGATTTCACTACCACAGTTGTCTCCTTCATTGACAAGAAGAAAACTGTTAGTACAATCAATGCAAGTTGAACAATGCTGGTTGGATCAAAGATCAATTTACTCACATTCCCCATATTCTGCCATGCCCATAATAAGCCCAGAAGAATATGGGGTAGCCCCTTTCCCCTACTTTTGTTTTCCAGCAACCAGGATTCAGAGATATGGTTCCTTTGATTCTTGAAGTATCATAGCCATGAGGACTACCTGCCATTGGTTCTTTTGTCCTTGATTAATTTATCTAATTCTTGTTGTAAATCAGATGAGTTGGTGGTCATCACCACATTTTGTATTAACTGGAAGAAATCCAGTTGGGGTTCAGGTCAACATATGCTGACCTCTTGAAAGCTTTGGATGAAGATTACAGCAGGTGATCTATACTATACATTTCTATAGATAATAGTTTTACAATTATGTGTTTATTTTATCACTTTCTTTCCTGTGTTGTAAGTTTGAATTTCCCAGTTAAATTTATTTTTATTAACTATTGCTTTGGCACTCTTTGCTTTGATTGAATAATTGAGGAGGTTTGTTTTAAGGTGGAGGGATATATGTTAGTGATTGGTGTTATGCTATTTGTTATTTTTATGATTTGTGGCCATTTTGATTTGATTTTGAAGAAACGTCTGAGTAAAAAACAGCATACAATGCATGCTGTCCTTGGCAGATAGGAAATAACTTTCTGTGACAGTTTTCCTGACTCAGCATGACCCAAGTTGTAGCACGTGTTTAGGACCGCTGCAAGATTTCCAATACACGTTCCCTCCCTGACCACCCAAGGAGTTTAGAAAGACTCAATCTGGACAGGGCTGGCAATGTTCCATTAAATATCAATACAAATACTTTTGTACAATAAGTACAAATAAGTACTTGTTTCTAGAAATTGTCATGGTGGTATATATGAGTATAAATTCAGGTGAATAAGGAAATAAAGCAAATTACCTGGAATGATTATAAGGTCGTACACTCCAGTAATGTTAATAAAAACATGGCCAGGGAGCTGTAAGAAATTGAATGAATGAATGAATGAATGAATGAATGAATGAATGAATGAATAGTTTATTTGGCCAAGTGTGATCAGAAAAACAAGGAATTTGTCTCCAGTGCAGAAGCTCTCAGTGTACATGCAAAGCAACAATCATCACCATCACCATCACCATCATCATCCCAATAATTGGGGAGAATAAAGAAGACTATAAGGATAATAATACTACAGCCATGCTACAAATTATTTGAATGCCGCATATTTTGGAGTAGGAAGCCCAGCGAAGGTGTCACACTGGCAACAGACTAAATTGCAGACTTCTGTAAAGATGGACAAAATTGCCTGTTTCATTTGATATGAAATTAATATTTTTTTTTCTAACCACAAAAGTTTCTATCCTGATTTGGCATCTGTTTGCAGGATGCATTCTTATGCATATTTGTTCTCGATAGGTACATTTCTTTGCAAGCAATTTCCCCTAATATAGGTATTTTCATTCGCCATCTTCTGTGCTATTTTTAGATACTTTTATTGGTCAAAATACTACACTGCAAAAGGTAAACGATCATTGTGTCAGCCTATTAATTTGTCCCTTATCAATTGTGGGAGCAAAAATTAATTCAAATTGTATCAGGAACCAACCAATTTCTTCTCCAATTCTAGTCATTAATACACATGGCTCTCTACTTGGCCTGATTTCTGAAGGGTTTTCATCTTTTCATTTTGAAAATATTCAAGCCACTAACATTACAATTTTGTTGTTTCAACATATCAATAAAGATAAAGAAATCAAGGCACTTGTAATCAAATGAAAATGTATGTTTATTTTTTATGGCGCTAGGAGAGATAAGAATGAGTATTCAAAATACTTGGGATCATTTTCAGTATATAAACACAATTTTATCCGGAACGTATTTACAACCACAACTTATTTGTTTGTAGAAGATTATCTTTATCTTTGCAATACTGCAAAGCTCAGTATAAGCTCTGAGCCTTTTGTTTTATCATAATATAATATTTTAAATCGTGAGAAAGGGCAAAACCTAGACATCTCCTTTTCTATCAATCTCAATAGGGCTTGGCAAACCCTCATAGTCAACTTCATTCGATGCGCTATATGCTTTTGCTGTTGACAATCGGATGACTGATCCTCAACAAGAATCGGATAACTGATCCTCATTTTTTATATTACAGTTGTTCAGCATATCAAGCGCCACAATATCGTCCTTAAGAGGGAGCTGGGAGAAGGAGCCTTTGGCAAAGTCTTCTTGGCTGAATGTTATAACCTATGTCCTGAGCAGGATAAGATCTTGGTTGCTGTAAAGGTAAATATATATATCCTATAGACTTGTGTTATACACCAGTCATTTCTGTTTCTCCAGAATAAGCTATTTCTTTCTGAGAATATACTCCCACTACTGCTTAGATTGATCCACAAAGGTATTTGGGTTGCAGCAATAATACTTAGTCCTTTGTCTATGTATTTACAAAGTTATGTTAATTGCTGTTGTTTGAGGCAGAGATCTATAATTTGAAGTCCAAGAGTTACACGCAAGTCTGCACCATTTTGGATGCTAGTGCCCCACATGTTTCTCTAAGAACTGCTAGTAACTGTAATTGTTATTGTGATGCAATGAAAAATTATTAGATATATAAAGGGTCTTCAGCTACTTGTGTTGAATAAATTCAATGCAATGATAAGAAAGCATGGAAACAAATGCAGTCTCATTGAAGTTGTTGTCCTGGCCCTACCCAGTTGGGAGATTATGGCCCTTCCAGCACACCCCACAGAGGAAAGGTGAAGCCTTAGACAGAAAATGTTCTGGGCCTCCTGTGGCAAATCTTGATGAGCTCTGCAATGAATCCCATTACATCACATCTACTGATAGTCCTTGACTCATCACCACAATAGGAACCAGAACTTCGGTCACTAAGTGATGGAATTGTTAAGTGAATGGGACCCACTTTTACAACTTCTTTTTGCTGAGCTATTAAGGGAATCATGTGGCCATTAAGCGACCACATTGCTTGTTGGAAGCCGCCTTAGGAAGGTGATCAAGTTGCAATCATCGTAAATGCATGCTGATTCCCAAGTGCCCAAATTTTGATCATGTGACAGCGAGAATGCTGCGATCAAAACCAGCCATAAGTGACTTTTTTCAGCACCATTGTAAATGAACGGTTGTAAGTTATGAACTACTTATGTGGCCCCAGTCTTAGTTTTGTACATTTAGCACAAACTGTAAATGCAGGAAGTTTGTAAACTTTATTTGTGAAGTGAGAGTCTCAATCTTTTCCAGAGATTCTCAGTTATGGAACAGCCTGTGCTATTATACTATTTACTCCAGGGTTAGGCAATTATGGTCTCTTTACGATCTGTGGACTTCAACTCCCAGAATTCTTGAGCCAAACCATGCTAGCTCAGGGTTTCAGGGAGTTTACATAGGTTTACATAGAATAACAGAGTTGAAGTCCACAGGTCGTAAAGGGGCCATAGTTGCTCAACCTTGGTTTACTTTGTCAGAAGAATACAAGGATTGAGCAGCCCCAGTGTATGTAACCTTATTCTCTTCCTCAACCGCTTTCATACATTTAACAAATATGCACAAAATAAGTCACTTTTTGACAGATCTGAGGATTTGACTTCAAAGCTAAGCACTAGCTTTCATTTGGGCTCACTTTGTTTTTCTAACCCCATGGTTGTTTCTGTGATAAAAAGATGAAGTAGACAAGCACAATTCATGCAAGAAGAAATTCAGAAACAAGCACAGTAAGGATGAGTTCTGGAGACCAGCTCCAGAATAAGTGCAGAATTGCACTGACCACCAGTTTTGCAAAATGGTTTCTATTTTCTCCAGTTGAGTTGGAGTAATTTGTGACTGATATGTCCATTTCAGAAGAAATGTAGATTGAGAAGTAGCAGAACAAGCAGAACGTATCTTTATTAATGTTCAAGCATTGTCACTTTTCCTTTTCATTCATTGGATCTTTGACATGCCTCCTCACTGGTTGCTGAGCAACCCAGAACAGCATTGTGTGCTGTATGCATGTGAAGAAATAGCTACTGTTGTGCCTTGTGGGAAGTCTACAGCTGAAAATGAAGTGCTTGGCAAGGAAAGGGGGAGAGTGAAAAAATTCAGCAGATATTCTGATCTTGTAACCAGAAATAATTTGAAAAGAGTAGGCATTCCAAGATCTGATATAGAAATAGGATAAATAAATATACACACATAGAAAAGAAAAACATGGTCAACTTTTTGGAAAGAAGGCAAAAGTCCCAAAGTTGCTGTTCCAGAGGTAACTGGACTTTCTTTATATTTTACTTGAAAAAAATTAGCTTTTAATCCAACAAGCTTATT
>JAOYMU010000192.1:74342516-74354193 GCA_025802295.1 Psammodynastes pulverulentus
GGGAGAGTGAGAGAGAGAGAGAGAGAGAGAGAGAGAGAGAGAGAGACTGGCCTGAAGTTATCCAGCGAACTTTACTAACTAAAATCCAACTCTCTCCTTTCTTAGCCTAATACTCTTAATCACTACACTATATTGGCCCTCAGTAAATGTGAGTTCACGTGAGTAGCATCTGGCTGTAAGGGTGCAAATCCTTTTAAATGCTCTAGCAAAACAAAGTATGACATTTTCCTGGACCGCAAAGGGATGCTATGAAACGGAATTCATCAATCTGGCATGTATTTTGTCAATTCCCTTTTGCAGATAGTGAATGGAAGGAGACTCAGTTTTAGAAGAGAGCTTAGTTTTCAAAAAGTTCAAGCAATTTCACCAGTTCTGTGTAGCAGCCATTCCTGGGGGGCGGGGGGAGGGGGAATCACACATACAGTCTCTCAAATAATTTGATATATATCAGGGGCATCTCTTGCAGAGGGATTCCAAAAGTCAGGATGGCAGCTATGACTTTGTGATTGAAGTCCCACCCCTTTTTATATGTGCTGCAGTGTGTGTGTGTGTGAGTGTGAGTGAGTGGGTAAAAAGGGGCAGGAATTTGGTCACATGGTTATAGCTACCTTTTTTTTAACCTGCCCTGCAGGTGCCCTGTGCTCTATGGTGCAGAGAAGCGTCTCTTTCCAAACGTCAGGCTGAAATGTAAGAAAAGCTTATTATGATTAATAAGGCAGAAAAGATGCAATTTGTCGATGTCAGTTATGCACAGCTCCCTGCCCTGTGGACAGGCGGTGGAAGGCCGCTGGTTACTTATTCTTACAGAGGAAGAACAAGGATTCGAGCAGCCTTCTGTCTGGTAGCCCAAAAGGATAAAAATATACCATCATTAAAACAAAATTACTAGAGTAAAAGCTAGTCAAAACCAACAAGTACAGAGAGTCAGAACAAACAATAAACAAATTAAATTAAGCAACAACAGAATCATGAGCTTGTTTAAGAAAAAAAACATTTGTTATTGCTGGCAGAAGATACTGAGAGAAAAATATCTTAAGATCTCTCAGTTGGGAGTTCTGTAGATGGGGTCCTTCCTGCCACAAAATAGTCCTCATCATGATCCAGCCTTAGAAGGAAGCGTAGCAAGTGACTGAATCATAGGTCTTAAAGGACAAATAGTCCTTTAAATTGCTGCCTATTGATTCCACTCTTCCGGTTTACGCAGATGTTGAAATCCAAAATTGTTTGCCCTCTTTCTTTCCTGTGCCCCGTGTTCCTTTGGCACCCATCGTTTCATATCCGTAACATTTGAGTTTCTCCATTTTACAACCTGGATCCTAAATTGAACAACTTGTGAATGTATCTGCCAAACAGACTTAACACAGCACATTTGCTTGATCTCTTCACTACTATATCCAGAATCAAGTATAAGCAATTGTACTTCGTTTCTTGTATCCAGTCATTCTTTAAGGATAAAATAAACCATTCATTAGCAGAAGACTAAATAAGTGTATAACAAGGAGAGATAGAGAGTTGTAAGTTGTGGGGGTGATTTAAGATGGAAGTAAAATTTGATACAGGAAGATGTCATAATTTGTCCTTGTATAGTTGGATAAATAATATATCCCATGGTTGGCCATGTTGTTTAGGACTTCTGTTGGGCCATTTTTAACTATAATATCCACTAGCGGAATCCAGAACTTTTGTAAATAAAATAATGTGCCTTGAGAAATGGTTGATTAAAAAAGGTTTTACAATGCCACTGGTCTATATACAGTTGTGTGGTTTGATCTGGTTTTGCTAAATCTGAAGGTGTCTATCAGATTCTGCATTGCTTACTCTTGCACTAGGATTGTTGTTAATTTTCAAAAGATTTTTTAAAAGACCCCAGTAATTTAAAGCATTTAGGCTACTGGAATTGGCATACAATCTTCTTTTTTAATCTTTCCTGTCTTTCATACCATCTGCATGATTTAGCCTTTCTGTCCCTTGCTTTCAGTTTGGAATGCCAATTAGCAGTAACCCAGCTGCTTCCTAGTCTTGCATTCATTTTAAAATTGTCTTTGATTTGATTTTCACAAAATTCCCAAGATTTGGGTTCGTAGTCCCTCTCACAGAATCCATAGCTATATCTGTACAGATGTACCGTCTATTCCCGAGGGCAGCAGGACTTCCCCCATGTTGGCCTTTCCAAAGCAGATTTGGGGAAGGATCTGAAGATCACATGGGCCCACATCTCATAGTAGACAGATCCAACTGGATGCAACTCAAGGACAATTCCGTACACATGATAAAGATGATGATGATGACGACATCCATTCAACTGTGTACCATTCTATGGATCAGCTCTCTCCACATTTTCCAATCTTGTACAACTTCTTTCAGTTGTTTTGTACTCTGGCTGATGTCGGTTTTGATGGTATCTAACCACTAATACAATTCCACACCATATAATGCTGTCTAGCCACATGATAATACTAAGAGCTAAATGGAATTTAATTTGTCAGAACCATGCCCATAATTCTGCCAAAATGCCATAGTATTATGCTACAATACTTCTATTTAAACGTATTTCTGAAAGAAAGAGGAGTCAAATGAAATAGCAACATTAGAACAGGAAGTACAGTATATCTTTACTGTCTCCTCAGTTTAACTGCCTTTCACATCGGAGGCTGCTATTTACCTCAATATAGAAAATACAGGTGTTGTTATGGGATCATATGTTTCTTATAACAAGCTAATTGTTATTTCTTCAGTAGCTTTGTGAATGTAGCAGAGCAGCCTCTTTCAATGGGGTTTTAATGGAAGGACTCCATTCTAGAGACTCGGAAAAAGATATAAGGAAAAAGAGTATTGTCTGAACTTCATGTGTTGCACGATGCTAGGATGCACAGTGTTGGGATTTGTATGTGTTGAACTCAGCTGCCAGCCTGCTGCTTTCACCTCTGGTTCTGCAACAGATGATTATAACAAAACATTTTTTAAAATTTGAATGCTGCACAATGCTAGCAGTAGATATAATATTTTTATCCAGGGGTTCCCTGAGATATAAACATTATTTCAGGAATATATCCACGATAAAAATGTTAAGAGTTAGAGCTGCAATTACAGAGTTTAATCTTTCTATATCTCTTGGTTGCTATCTGTGAGTTGTATGGTGTTTTGCAACCCAGATTTGATAGCCTACAACAAATGCTGTAAATTTAGGGTTATGGGAAAATAATATTATTTAGAGTCTGATGACTCTAAACAGAGTCTATGTTAGAGTTTATTTAGAATCTAACATAGCATTAATTTAACCAGGAATAGAATCTTTGTCTAATGGATCTAATTCAGCCTATTGTTGACCCACTGATTCTGGAGTGAATCAAAAATGGATTCTCCCTCTTACCCAAAGTTCTACATAACCAGCAGCCAAACTTGGCATTTGAAGATACTCCAGTTGGAAATACACATTTTTTTGCATTTTCCCGAAGTAAATAGTATGAAGCAGCTGAAATGTAGGAGTGCCACCTACCATGTTCTTGGTGCAGAGCAGCTAAAGCAGCGCTAGCATTTACTACAGTTTACAACTGGAACCCTCTAGTATCCTAGAGAAAAGGATTGCTTTAGGGCAGCAGAGGAAGTTGATCTAAGTCAGGGGTGTCAAACTTGCAGCCCCTGGGGCGGATGTATCACATGCTGCCCCCCACCCCCAGTTTAGCGAAGGGGGGGGAAAGTCACATGACAACAATGTGACACCGCGAGTTTGACACCCCTGATCTAAGTCATTGGGATCTAACACAGAGAGTGACAATCTTCTCCAGCTCCAAGAAGTCTCTCTTAATATGCCATACAGATTATAACTTGGTAACAGCTGAGTCAGATAAGCTCTTGAGGGCCTGTAGTTGTCAAAAACAGAGGTCTTTGTGTCCTGTGCCTTTGTATTGGGGAGAAAGTAGGCATCTTCTCTATACCACTTTGATTTGCAGCTAGATACGTTGTTCCCTTTCACACACTAATGTCCTTGCCTGGTAACAGCAGTGTGTGATGCAGAAGGTCACTTTCAAGGGGCATTACTCTGGTTTGCGTCTCCAGTGGGCTATTGTGATGGGACACAGCTCACTGATCCTATCTCTAGTATCCTATGACTTCTGATTTTGCCATTACTTATATTCATTGTTGAGTATGAATTTATATATATACTTAAAACATAAGTTTCAGATCCTTTGGCAACTATGAGCAGTGAATGCCTATATATAAAGTCCTTGCTGAATGACAAAGTCCTTTCCTGAGTTCCTGGACCTCAAAACAGGGTTGATATTGGGGACTTAGTGCTGAGGGACTCCATGCCATGGGGCTTCTGGAAAGAAAAGAATTCATGATCTCCTTGTTCTGGGTAACTTTAGCTTGAGTCATAAAGACAGGCACTCTATAGGATGGTTAGTACGTGATCATTGTTAATTCTTTCCTGGTCCAGGTAAAGCTCATCCATGCTACCAAGCTAATGGAGATGGGGGTGGGAATTGCTGATTAATATATCTGGATGATTTGTGCATCCAGAGGTTATTCTGACAACAATTGGGAATTTCCCCAACCATTTGTTCAACCTCTGGAATTCAGAGCTTGCTAGAGTCCTGGGTGAGATAACCCTCAAGCGGCCTCTCGCAGTCCATTAATCCTAAGAAGCCATGTATATTAACAAGAAATTCTAGGACATGAAGTACTTCTAATAGAAGATATGCCTGGCATGCTGTGGAAGGAAGAGAATTAGAAATGAACTTGACTAAATATGTATAATGGTAGGCAGAGCAAAGGGAGTTTGAGTTAGAGGTAGAGCTAAGGCTAATGGTAGCTTTATAATAGGACCAGCGCAAACATTTATTTTAATTCAATTTAATTCAGTTCAATTCTAATTGTAATTAAAATTACATTCAATTAATTGCTCAGTCTCTTTCAAGGGGCATTACTCTGCTCCAGTGTGGTGAAGCATCAAGGCACGACCAATTAGCTTCTCTTTCTGCTTCTTTTAAAGACTCACTTGATAAGCAAAGTTCTGCTGCTACTACACTGTTTAGAAGTGACATGCTGTGTGGCACATGGCTTTTCTCCAATCAGTCCCAACTCCCAAATTATTACAGGCCTGGTGGTGGCACTCAACACTAATAGGAGATAATATATGCTTGGTGCTCTCTGAGCTTGATTGTTTTCTTGCAGACATTTTATTACCCAACTAGGTAACATCATCACTCCTTGTGAGTGTGCTGTTTCTCCTTGTTTATATACTTAGCTTACCCAGACAATTTTGGTGGTGGGGGGGTGTTTTTCTCCTTAGTAGTTCCTGATTAGGGTATTGATTTTTTTTGCTTGATTGTTTGTCCCCTTAATAGCTCCTAGATTACGGTACTGGTTTCTGCTTGCTTGCTTGCTTGTTTATCTAGTATTAATCCCTGCTTATCTGCTGGTATTGGCTGCTGAAGAGGATGTGTCTTGGCTTTAGTTCCCTTTTTAGTTTTTTAATTGTCTTTTTTGAATAGTGTGTACTTGTGGTTTATCTCTATAGTGATGGCTGATGTGTCTGAGTGCCAAGCTTCCAGGAATTCCTTAGTATTCTGGAAAAATCAATGGGACCAAAATATTAAGACACATAAAATAGACTCCTCCAATTTAAAAACAAAGCTAATTCATTAGAAAATATTATTTTAAGTCAGCTGAGCCTCTTTATGAATTTAAGAATTACAGAAGAATATTAGACTTTTTATACTTTGCAGTATAAGAAATGCAGAATATATTTTTAGATCCATGCTTTAGTTTTGTTCTATTATAACTCTGTTTTTGCTTCAAAGCAACATGTATGTTAATATAATGAAATGTGACACCTGGACATCTCAGTATGAGGCTGAATTATATATTTCTACAACATGGATTTTGTCCTTTCATGAATAGCTTCATCTCTTCCAAACCTGGGGTACAGCAGGGAGGATAGTCCTATGTAACTCAAATGGAAGTCACTTTTTCTTATTTTAAGGAAGGGATCCAGGATATGAGTTTGGTATCCTTTTTCAAAAAGTCTTTGGGTTCTAAAAATGAGAAGATGGCATAGTATGCTATAATCAGTAGTTTAGATTTAATGAGAAGTTTATCAACTAAATAAAGTCCACATGTATATTCATACTTATATGGATCATCCATTCTGTTTTTGATCAGAGGAAGGTGATATTTGTATTCTTTTTCTCCACTGTGTAATCACTTTATAATATAGATTTCATTATTTTAACATTTTAAAAAAAATTAAAAAGTGCTGAATAAGTGTTTCTTGTGTACCATATTGATGCAAAGTGCTTTCTCAGATCTGCGCAGCCCTGTTAATTAAACACTGTTCATCTGATTGGTCCCAATGTATTGAATTATTGTGCCTCTTCTTTCACATTAAACTGAGAACTTGGTGACATCTGTTGATGCTACAAGCTCTCGTGGGGCCGGGAATCTTGGTATCTCTGAAGCAAAGACATCAGAATCCTCTTTCTCCTCCATTTATCCAAGGTTACTTGCAGCTGCTTCACATCTGGAAATCTAGAAAGCCCTTAGGAAAAAAAACATTCAAAGGTCAACCTGAGCGCAGTGGTGCTTTCTTATCACAAATAAATTTATTATAAAGTAAATGTCACAAAGTCCAATATTCTAGGTTCATGTAATTATGCAATACAAGTAATAAGTTAATGGAAAATTATGTGTAGTAACAGGAAAAACTCCAACTTCTTCTTTTTTCTTTTGATTAAAGGCAGGATAAAAATTCAGATAAATGAATCTATGTATCTGTACTGGAGACAATCACATTCTGATATTTTCCTTTCTCCTCATATTCCCCCGTATTTTTCCTACTGAATTATATTAAGATGTTCATTGTCTGTTTGTCCCAATACCACAGAAAACTACCTTGCATGTCAGGAAATAGCCATGAATATTTGCCAAGAAGGTGAAGTAGGCTGACTGTTCAGTTCTTAAATACTTTGTTTGTCCTTCTTGGGCATTTAGAAGTTGCCATGTTAGAGTTACTGCAATCGTGTGTTTTAATTTTGCATCTAAACTATGACAGCATACTCATTTTTCAGCAGTATATATGAATATGCAACTTTTTATGCTACCAGTTTTGTCTTAGTTTTTTTTTTTTATTAAGTATTAACTTTAAAAACCAAACAATACAATCCTTATCGCGTGCAACAAACATTTTTTCATTATATGAAATGCAGTAATTACGTATTCTTATTCTTATCCTATTCCGGCTATTCTTATTACTAAACATCATATAAAAATCTTATACATAAATATACATGTCTTAGTTTTTCAAGTGTAAAGTTCACTTTTCCTCTTCTTTGTGGAACGATGCATGCTGCGGAACAATGTTATAGTCTAGAAGCACAGCAGCTTTGCATCCTCTGGGTATTTGGGACCATAGTACATTCGTACAACTTCTACTTATTGGATGTACTGGCCAAAATTAACTGGTGCTGAACTCCCAAACAGCTGGATGACAGCTGTTGTCAGGAAAGGCTACAACAATGAGAACAAATAACACGAGCATCAATTTCCATGTGGCTGCTATTCAAAATTCTGCTTTCATTCATTGTAGACTTTCCTTGTGACCCACTTAAGAGTTATTAATGGTGTTGTAGGAAGCCCAGGACGTTATTTTGCTTTACTTATGTCTAGTACAAAATGTGTATCCATTTGAAAATCAGATTTTTTCCCCTTTTCAAATAAGGGGGGGGGGGTGTTGTTTAACTGCCAATATATGCACCATAGTACAAATGCTCAATGCCAGGAATAAGTTGTCTTTCTCTCTTCCTCCATCGCTTCAGAAATGGCAATACTAGCAAATACCTGCAGATTTCAGCTGTCACTGCACAGCTGTATACCTGTGTGGGCGAGTTGTGTTGAGGTCTTCCACAGGAAAAGTGAGAGTGAGCTGGTGACAGTCAAGATGCTTGCCAGGAGTGCTTGTGGGTGTTTGTATTGAACTCTCACAGTTGAAGGCATTTTATTAGATGCTATTTTGGCAACTGGTGCTCAAATGAAATTAGCTTCTTCCCCACGTCTGCTTTTCAGCTCGGCTGCTACCTCACTGCCAGGGCTGTCCATTGCGTCACACTGCGATCTGGAGGATGACGAACGTGTTTTTCAGGGCTACAAGTGGGTGCCAAAATGATCACAGCAGCTGGCTTTATTTTTAGCCTCCTTTCAATGGGATTTTTAAAATATGCAATTCTTACTTCATTTGCCCCAGAGTAAGCCTACATAAAAATGATTTGTGAATCAAAAATTCTTTGCCAGATTGCGTGGATATCTCTGGTAGCAAAAAAAAAAAAGAAAAAGAAAAAAAGAAAAAAATTGGGGAGGTGAGAAAACAAACTCTTCTCAGTTGGATCGGGTCCTATTGGTCCAGCTAAGTATTTGAATCAATTTTAGCACAATGCTTTTTACAAGATTAGAAAACATGAATGAGGATGAAATGGACCCTTGCATGGAATTCTTAAAAGCTATTTGGCCCCATCAAAGTAGAATTGCTGTTTATTTGCTTGCTTGAGTCTATAGACAATCATGTCTACTGATTGACATGCATAACCCTCTGGGTCCTGAAACATCACTATCTGTTCCTAATTGTCATAGGGAAGAATGTGGAGAAAAAATGAGATATAATTAAGATGAAGTGATACAATTAATAGGGTACAATACAATTACTAAGGTAAATGTAGTAGATGACCAGGCAGAACCCGAGGCCAGTTCTGAGTTGTTATGTTGTTATGTTCCCATAAGAGACCTAAGTCCAGTCCCCCATGAATTGAGTTGACCCTTACCAAGCACCAATTTGGCTTGGCTGTTAGTAGGTCAGATTCTTTTGCATAGGTAGCATTATGAAATAAACTTTTAGTGCCTTGAACTCTACTGCTATTTCTGGTTTCTTCTGTCTGATAGTAAAGAAACCATTAAATCAAGATAGGCTCCTTTTGACTGCAATAATGAAATTTTCTGACAGAATTACAGAAGTAATTTGCTATTATTGTAGGTGTTGTTGTTCTTCTTGTTGTTGTTAATCTTCAATTCTATTCTCGGTCTGAGACTGTGTTGCGTTTGGCTTGTTTTCGTAAGATATGAGGTTCAGAATCAATAATTACACTGAAGAGTTTTGAACAATAAGGTAGAATTTGATAGGAAAGAGATATATGATATTGTGTGTTTCTGGTTGTAATGCATCAATGTATATTATTTGTTTGTAGGAAATAATAGATGTGGAATAAGGTATCACAGTGCTATCAACAGGTTTACCTTTTATGTGCTACTGAGATTAAATATTTGAACAAAACTACAGTATTTCCTGCCCAGCAATGGCTATGTTGTATGAATATTGTGATGTATTTTATGAATGCTAAATTGTGAGATTGGCCCAAGAGACATAGTGATCCCACCTCCATCCCATTTACGTATTGGTCCTTTTTATCTAGTTTGTTGTTAATTTTAATGTTTTAACTTTTAATGCTCTATGTTTTCTTAATGTTTTTAGTGCTCAAATTGTTTTATATTCTTATTTTATGATGCTCTAAGCTGCCCAGACTTGCTTCATCATGAAATGGACAGAATATACATTTAATAAAACAAACAAACAAATAAATATCTCTAATTTGACAAGACCTCACTGGTGACTTTGCAATTGTTAAATTCACTCATAATTCGAGCATATACGCACTGAAGATTTTTCTATTTGGGGAATCCCATTAACTGTCTTGTTTTATACAATTTCTGTTTCTAAATAATGTTTGTCTTGTTCTTCATATTGAATGCAAATTCTTTTGAAGGCCCTTTGCTTTGAAAAGTAGGAGAAAAGTATCTGAATACAGAAAACATATATGCTGCTTGTGTGATTCAAATGCTGGATCAGATCGGCTCTTTTCTTTCCTTTTTCCATTGCATAATGATATTCTGTTTCTTTCTTTGTGTGGTGGCATTTGCATATACAGGATATATATGATGGGGAAGAGCATTTGGTAGATTCCTGAGAACCATCTCATTCACAATTCAAGTCCTTTTAAAGTCATCCTTATACATAATCATGCAGGATGAAGCATGGTTGCTTGCCACTTCTCATATGAAGGAAGAGATTTTTCATGTTAGAAAGCTTGTTTTGCATTGAGATTTAAAACAAGAACCTCTGCCAATCAGAATATTTTTTTAAAACTCAACACCACAATTAGCAACTCATACTTCCTGGATGAGACCTCTCTTGAACATTTTCTAAAGAGCCAATAAGGCGATCACTTCAAGCTTTGCTTAAGCTGATGCTTAAATCTCAGGCAAACCCCAAGAAGGATTGTTAATGTGCCCCCATTTTCTTAACCACTCATAGGGCAGAGTTTTCTAGCTGAAGAGGCAGGGGCAGGAAAGGAAACCACAGAGTGATGTAAAGATGTATAACGGGAAACAAGCTAATTTTTAAAAAAAAGGATTTTCTGTCACAGCAATAAAGTCCCCCCAACAATATGCAGCGGTCTCTTTAAAATATGCCAGGAAAGCAGATGCTGCCTTTGCATGAATAAAAAAGATTTGAAGACCACATCTGGGGGCATCTTTTTAAAGGGTTTGCTTGGAAAATGTTTGATACAATGAGAATCAGTTTTAGAGAAAGAGAATGGTGTCCAGATGGGTATATCTGGGAATCCTGAGGTATTTTGTGGTAGAGAATAAGGGCAAAGATAATTTGAGTTTGAAGGGCTTCCTTTGCCCATTTTCCATCTCAGATCCATGCTACTACCTGTACTTCCACCTCTGATCTTCTGAATGCATATTTTGAAGGGGGAACTACAGTTAAAACACTGTATGTTTTGGAAGCCATTTTGAGCTGGCAAGAAAGAGCTAGGGAAATGAGTCAGCATCTTTCTCCAAACCATTTCCCATCTACCCCATACAACTAAAATTATTTTCTCCATGTCTAGCTGGACCTCTGGACAAGGATCTTATATGGCATAATGTCTATGGAGCTTCTCCATCACCAGATCATGGTTGTCCCAAAGGTGCTTTTTTCAAAAGGCAACTTGACTTTCTTTAGGTTTTTTTCCCCACTTGAAAATGTTTCACTTCTCATCCAGAATTGAAGAAATTCTTGGATGAGAAGTGAAAGTTTTCAGAGGAGGGCGGTGATGGTGGAATTCCAGTTGCCTTTTGAAAAAAGCACCTTTGGGATTTCCTCGCTTTTTTTAATATGCTACAGTTGCTGCAATCCAAAATGAGAGTGAGGCAGAGATTTAAAAACTGCATGGACTGATGCTTAATGAATATATCTGTATTAAATATTTAAAATTATAATATATTAGCAATTTGGGAGGGTCTTTGGGGAAGACAAACGGGCAACTTCCTTTTGATCTCAGCTTATAAAACTCACATTAGTCTTCTCAGATACATCCTCTTGAGGGAACCATTTTCTCCTCACCTGGGTCCACTACAAATCCATATATTGCTAAAGGTTTCTGAATTCTGAAGCCTCCCTAAATTATTCATACACTGACACGTAAAATGTGGTCCCGTCCCCAAGATTACCCTGTGAATTAGGAAGTAAACAAAATGAAGAGATCTGTGAAATAATATGAATGCAGCATCTGTCTGTCTGTCTGTCTGTCTGTCTGTCTGTCTGTCTGTCTGTCTGTCTATCTATCTATCTATCTATCTATCT
>JAOYMU010000192.1:74443174-74454787 GCA_025802295.1 Psammodynastes pulverulentus
TTTCTTTCTTTCTTTCTTTCTTTCTTTCTTTCTTTCTTTCTTTCTTTCTTTCTTTCTTTCTTTCTTTCTTTCCAGCATCTCTGTTTACACTATTTCTTCTATGAGTTTCAGATGACTCCTTTCTCAGGGAAAGCTCTGAAATGTATAAACAGACCAAACCAAAAAAATAAAAAATCTTATTCTACTAAATGAAGCCTCGTTCAAACAGAAATGCTGGAAAGAAAAAAGAATAAATAAACACTTGAACAAGAACACAGCAGTCCTTATGTTTCCTTTTTCCTTGTTCTGCTTTTACAGCTGCTTTTTTAAAAAAATAATCTTTGGTTTGCCTCACAGCAACTCCATGTTGCAGGTCAGGGCAAGCCAGCAATGTGACACAGCATGTTCAGGCTCTCAGACCATTTCTCCTACTCTGGCAGTGGAAGGACCTTGCATGAGACCTTGAAAAGCTGCTGGCCATCAAAGTGAGCAATACCAGGTTCAAATGATGAAATTGCATGAGTATGCACACAGCGATGCATAACTCATACGATGGTGTTAAGAAATTCACTTTGAAGATTTTGAACCAATTATATCATGTGTCACCAATCTGGAGTATGCCATCTGAGCTCCCTGCTCCACATTTTGGTTGAGTAAAACTTCATAAGCTTGTCTAACAAGTAAGTCTATTACATTGAGGCAATAAAAATCTGAACAGTCACTTGTGCTTCAACTTCAGCTGAAGGATAGAGGATCTGATATTCTTTTGTATATTTATATTTATATAATACAGAAATTATTCTCCTTCACTGATGACAAGTCACAGTAGTCTAAAGCAGCAAAGCATCTCCAAGCCATGAAATTGCCACCTCCAAATGTTACAACTGATGTAAGTTGTAAGCTGTTATTGTGGAACTGGTTTCCACCAACTCTAAGGACCCCAGTGTAACCCCCAAAATTCCACCTTTGATTCTATTCTATAAAATATATCTCAGGAAGACTAAAAGATCATCTAGATTATCTTTCTGATAATCATCAGTGTATTTGTTAGAAAGCAATGCCTTCTGCCTTGCTATTATTCATAAATCCCATTTTTATACAGTGATTTTCTGATGATAGAGTTATGAACACTTGCCAAGGCAAAAAAAAAAAAAGGACTATGGATACCTGGTTGCTTTTTTGAGGTCCTTTATATCTTACTGGATAATTTGAGGCTGTATTCTTGGACTGATTTTGACCAAACTGATGGGCTCTATCAGATTCATTACTATATCCTTCACTTGCAAATCATTTAAAAAGATTACCACCCTTTTCCAGACTAATAAGTATCAATAATTTTGTTTTACATTTATCTTCACAGATATATTTGGGACATAGCATGACAGGCTTTTCGAATCTCGTCGTTATGTGTCATAAGAAGTTCACTGTGTTGAAGGATGCCAACCTTTGAAAAAAAATACCATATTTTTCACTCCATAAGACACACTCCCCCCCCCCAAAAGTGAATAGAAATGTCTGTGCATCTTATGGAGCAAATATCACAGCTGGGCCGCCCTGGCGGGGTCCTTTTACAGTGCTAAACCTCGCCAGAGTGCAGGAGTCAATAGGCAGAGCTGGCACATGAGAGGACACCTATCAGTGGTCCAGAGGTGGTATTCAGCCAATTCTGACAGGTTCTGGAGAACCGGTAGTGGAAATTTTGAGTAGTTTGGAGAATCGGTAAATACCACCTCTGGTTGGCCTTGAGCCATACCATGCCCACCAAGCGATGCCCACAGAATCGATAGTAAAAAAAATTGAATACCACCACTGCAGTGGTCTTCTCAGGCTCCGCCTCCTTGCCCTCACTACACTGCTGCTCCATATTCAGCTCTCCATATGCACAGTGAGATGGCGCTCCAGATTCATATTTTTCTCTTCGTTTCCTCCTTGAAACCTAGGTGCGTCTTATGGGGCAAAAAATACAGAATATATATTGGACACAAGTCAGCGTTGATTGTTTAATGCTATATTGTAATGGTATGTAAGAATGACCTTGGGAGACAGATTGAAAAACCACAGCCAGAGGAAGGGTTGGACAAAAGATAGCTCCACTTCTTAACTATAAAGATGAGAGGGAAGAAATGTACTTTCAGACTTGCAAGATTCTGTTGATGTAATCTTACAATAAAGTAGAATTAGTCCATCTAGTTGTGCTTCCTGTCTGAAACATCTCGCAAGGCTGACATCAATCTTGCAAGCATCAAGATTAAATTAGGAGGGTGATTGACACATTGTACAGGATAATGTTTTAGGTTGTTATATTGGAATATTTCAATTATGAAAGAAATAGGGACACTTCTTTTACTTGTTTCAAATATTCTTTTATGCAATGTATCAGTATGGCCCACATGAATTTTTTATCATCCTGAATAGTGATGAAAAAACTCAGAAATTCTGAAAGGGCAAATTCTTTTCAACAACAAACCTGTACTGGTCTTGAGATCATTGTAGTATTGCCTTATTTTTAACAGGCTCCCAAGGTTAAGTTGTATATGTTGAGACACATCTAGAAAGGGTATCACATTCAGTAAATTGCCTTAGTGCTGTCATGGGAGTAATCCAATCCCTCTGGAAATATCAATGGGCAGCTGTGTCCCCTAAACAAAAGGGGGAACAAATTCTAGGTTTTCTTATATGTTTGCTAAAGATAAAAACCATTCTGCAAAAATGCTCTAAAATAAATAACATTAGTTTGAAGTTTCACATATTACCCAAGAAATGACATTAAGTTTGAATTACAAATTTTATAATTCAAAATATACCAAATAGGCTGTAATATAAATATACTGTAATTGGGTTTTCTCTAATTTTCAAATATAAATTTCAAATTGCATTTGAAATCAGAGAAAATCCAATTAGAGTATATTTAAGAAAGATTATTTAAAAGCCAAGATTTTGATGTTCTCTTCTACTGGCAATGCAACATTTCCAAGGACATAGGAGCAACATTTTCCTTTTCAATGAGTCAATTCTTGGAGTGTGATAGTTTTTCTTTCATTTCTTATTACTTTGCTGCTAAGGAAGGTGGCTATAAACAAGAAACTACATCCAGGAAATCGCAACAAGCGTCAATGGATTTTGTACAAGTGCCACAGGCCAATACTTAGGCAAGAATTTGTCAGGCAAGTTAAATCTCCTTCCCATTTTATGCTTTTAAAAATCTTTTTCTGCTTTTATAGTCAGACACAAATAAGAGCAGTTTATCCCCGTCTAGTGCTCTCAGCTCTCACTAAATCTGGAGCAGTAAGATTGGGAATGTCTGAGTTAGAGGTTAAGGCTTGTACTCATACTATTGCAACAGTCTTGGCAACAAGCAAAGATTCCTGATGATCTTCCCCATTTTCCATCTAACAATAAAAGCAACATGTCCCAGCAGTCTATCTTTTTTTTTCTGCTGTGTCCTGTGGTTGTCTTCAGCTCATCCCCAACCCATACCTGAATTGGAGTTGGACAAAGTAGCCCTTTGTCGTTCCTGTGTTAAAGTAAGATTTCCCCCTTCATCTGGCAACAAGTGATGCAATTTTATGTTGGGTACTTAGCTAGACCTCCCCTTTCAGAAGAGCACCAGCCCTATATTAAAATAACCAGACTTAACAGACAACAAACACTGAGGATTGCATGCTGAAGTTGGATGGAGATTTGGGACTTGTTAAGCAAATGGTTGACTCTCAGTAGTGGGATTCAAAATTTTTTTACTACCGGTTCTGTGGGCTTGGCTTGGTGGGTGTGGCAGGGGTAGGACACTGTAAATTCTCCATTCCCACCCCACTCCAGGGGAAGGATCCTGTAAAATCTCCATTCCTTCCCCACTCCTGGGGGAAGGTTACTGCTGGTTTTCTGAACTACTCAAAATTTCTGCTACCGGTTCTCCAGAATTGGTCAGAACCTGCTGAATACCACCTCTATTGTCTCTCACCACTTTTTCTGAGATGTCTCTCAGCTTAGATGACTTTTGACTGTTGGCTAAACTTAGTAGTTAAACTAGTTAAGGATGGAGGTTGAGTGGTCTTAAAGCAGTTTGGTTTTGATAGTTGGCTAGACTATTAAATTAAGAATGATTGGTGGATGTTTTCTCATTGATTTGTGGCATTTTGTGGAAGAGGAGCAAAACAAATCTAGGAAAATCCACCAATCCCTTTCATTGAAACTGCCTTGCACAGAATACATAAGAACCCCATTCCATGGTTGGAATGGGACAACTCGACACAGCCAACTTGCCATGGTCAACTCACCGTGGCCAATTCATCACAACCAACTCAACAATTCAATTTAATTATTTAAAATAATCCAAAAAGTATTTTAATTTTTGTCATTCACATTTCACTTTGTCCCTCCTTTGGCATCCTTTCTTTAATGATTCTATTCCACGATTTCTTTGATATTACTGTAACTCTCGTCCCAATGGGGAGTTGGCCATGGGGAGTTATCCCATGGTGAGTTGGATGCAGAAAGCTGGCCACAGCAAGTTGGCTGTGGTAAGTTAGCTGTGGTAAGTTGGCTGTGGTAAGTTGGCTGTGGTAAGTTGGCTGTGGTAAGTTGGCTGTGGCGAGTTGGCTGTGGTAAGTTGGCTGCGGCAAATTTTTGTAGACCTCTCCATAGTAGCATCCTTCCACTGGCAGGATGAGGATTGGCAGAGAGGGTGGCAAATCTTATAGTAGTATAGCTCTTTTCTGGCTGTAAGGCTTGTACATAGCACTTTCAGAAAGTCCTGAGAAGTACACTAGCAATACTTCCTTTCATATAACAAAGTCTTCCCAATGTATTAATAGTTTTGTTTTAAAATGGTCTTTAAAAGCTCAGTTATCAACAACAACAATTATTTTCTCATTTGTTTCAGGTTTCTTGGACAGGATTCCACTGTCATCCCCACTGTGTGGCCCCCACTTTAACTTCCTTGTGCTAGGGCTTCCTTTAGCTTCTCATCTGGAGAGTGGCAAAAAAGGACTGATTTACATTCTTTACCCCTTTATCTTCATTCTTCACTACTGTATGTGAGCTTTTTATGGAAAAGAGAGGGCAAAATGGCAAGGGGGCTGTTATTTGGGGAGAGGCTAAGCTGTTCCTACATTTGGCAGAGAAGAAGAGGGAAGAAAATCCTCTGACACCTCTCATCCCATCTTCTGAAGTGGGGGGGGGGCTTTTTCCAGAAACAGGAAAAGACAAGATTCTTGCTACTGCACCACAAGACCTTAAAACCAGTGGTGGGTTCCTACCGGTGTTGCCACTGGTTTGCTGACTGCACGCAC
Source organism: Psammodynastes pulverulentus (assembly GCA_025802295.1). Classification (NCBI taxonomy): domain Eukaryota; kingdom Metazoa; phylum Chordata; class Lepidosauria; order Squamata; family Psammodynastidae; genus Psammodynastes; species Psammodynastes pulverulentus. Next base: position 74,448,442 of record JAOYMU010000192.1, read on the forward strand.
GCACGTGCTTCCCCCATCCGCACACATGCCCCCCTTCGGTGCGTGCCTATCACACGCACCTATTGTGCATGCACATATCAATCAGCTGAGAGGACTCTTTGATCCTCTCAGCTGATTGTCAGAATTTTTTTAGCTAACCTCAGAATCCATACATCCCTTGGATGTGAAGGCTCCAAGTCCAGGCTACTGATTTTCTTCCCAGGAAACACAAAGCTATTGTAGCACATTTCATGAGCAAACCTTTCTTCCCCTTTCTTTACACTTGTCTGAGTGAGATGTTCAATGGTAAAGCCTGTCCATATTTCTTTAAAAAGCTAAAAAAAACGGAGAGAGAAATCGTCTTCCCACAAAAATATGTAACGTTCAGTAGTAGAGAGAAATCAGACAGGACAAAGAAAAAAAATCAAAGATAACAAAAGAAGCATGGGAGCAAGTGGTGTTCTTACATTTTTACCTCAACATTTTGAATTGGCAATCACATATGGAATTCAAAATGATTGAAGAATGACTCTACACGTATCTGAAAAAAACAGCCCTTTCCTGGGAATTCATTCCTCCATTTGCAGGAATACCTTTGTCCTGGATGCTGATTGCCTTTTTCAGAATCCAAGATGATGATAATAAAAGTAAATCAAAGACAATCATCTAATCCCCAAATAAAAGATAGTTAGCCCAATGCAACAGCACAAGGCCCAGCAGGATCTGGCAGGTTCACTGCCTTTTCTTTTCTCCTTTGCCAAAGAGAAATATAGCTCACATTCATATAAATGAAATTTGTGAGTGAAACTTGACAGAGCAGTTGGATGGGCTTTTGGGGCCACAAGTACCAGCTTGGATGCAATAGAGAAAAGGTCCAAATGTACGCATAAAAAAACCCCTTTAAAATTGGATTGTGAGGGATTATAGAATATTGGAAAATCATAATGGCTCCCTTGGGAGGAAAAATTCTGAGAAATGTCAAAATAGCTTTGTTTAGTTTAAAACTGCTGATTATGTTTAGAATGGAGCCAGAGACTGCTGAAATGCTTTTATTGCTGCAGTACTTAGGGAATTTTTTAATGGAATATTCTTCCTGTTATCTCAAAGGTCAATTCAAATAGGATGTTCAGTGATCATAACCAACGACAAATTTCCACATCTGCATTAAGGATGAGGAAGTCTACAGTTTATCTGTGCTCACATGCTGATTCTGAAGTCATTTTATGTCAAAAGTAGATCAAAAATTCAGCCGCCAACAACAATAAAAAGAAAGCTTTCAAGGAAACAGGAAGCTGTTTCTAAGTTGCCAGAACTGGAAGAGACTCTTTCTGGCAATGGTGAAGATCCTAATCTTTGACCCAAGATCTACCTTTTTCAAAAGGATAGTCCAGTGGTCAGCAACCTGGGGCTCTGGAGCCGCATGTGGCTCTTTCATCCCTTGACTGCAGCTCCCTGTCGCTCAAAATATGTGTCACAACTGCCAATTTGCGACACCTGCTGGCACGCAATTTATTGAGCTTTTCAACCCCAGGTAGGTTTTGTGGCTTCCGGTGTTTTCTTTTCTGTGGGAAATGGATCCAAATGGCTCTTTGAGTGTTTAAGGTTGCCAACCCCTGGGATAGTCCCTCAATTTTAAGGGTAGCCATGGCTGAAATCCGTAAAATGTTTCCTTATGCCTATAAGTGCACTTGATTATGAACTGACCTGAACTAACTCATGAACTGTGTGTGTTCACAGACCATTGTGCCAAAGCCACCTTCACCAGAGGTTGCAAATAGAAAGAATCTGGAATGGCCAAATTCATGACTTCATCAAATGGCAGGGGTGACCCCATCGTGTGGGATCGCAGGGACTGAGAATAGTACTCTTAGCTCTCCTGCATTATGAGGTCCTATACTTTTCAAAATTAGGTAAAGCAAATGGTAGAGCAAATGTAAAGAAGGATGGAGTATCCGTTCTGCAGATAATTAAGAAATCTGTTAAAGTAGTATGGAAAAATGGTTCACAGGAATGAGAAGAGAAGAGAAGCCATTTTAGAAAATTCACTGTGATATCTCCTCCCCAAGGCACATCCCTCCAGATCTCCCTTCAATGCATAAAGGGTCAAAACTTCCAATATCTGAAAAGGATTTAGAGGCAAGAGTAGAGATCAAAAACCAAGCATTCTTCATCAAGCTGTTCAGTGGGCTGCTCTTTTTTTTTTTTTTTGGCCCTTTAGGATATTATTTGGATTAAACTGAAACCTAGTAAGTCCTTTTTCTCTGAATCTCACGTTCTCTGAATCTCAAGTTATTTTGTGCTTATCTTTCCTTGACGTTAACAGTTAGGAAAGGGTAGTATTTCAGTATTCCTCACAGGCAAATATCTATTCCCTGGAACAATCTGAAAGCAATCCCTCCTCCTCCAGCAGCTGCCTTCCTTGCCTCCACTCAGTCCTTAAATGGCTTTTCTCTATCTTCACATCCTTTCTCTGATCAGCAGGTGTGCCACTAACTTCCGTTCCAAATCATTGCGATATCAACAAACACATGGAAGTAGAAATGCTGGAGGCAGCCTGAGAAACTAGCAGAGCAATCTTCTCGTATTGAAGCCCCACTGTCCTCTGAATATTCAGACCTCCTCCATCTGCTAGAGAGCAATTCAGAGTGCCGAAATCTACAGCTGTATCTAAATTGCTCAGGAAGATGCAAGCTTCAGCCCTCAAAATTGCCACATCCTGTTTTCTCATTGAATGATGATAGTTGCTTCTGATTTATCATTCAGCTGCATCGATAACCAGGTGACAAAATACATACACAACTCAAAGTACTTAAAGGGATCCTCAGTGTATTTGTTTTGAACTTCACAATCCAACAATGGCATCAATCAACAAGCTCTTTATTGCACTGATTAAGAATCAGTCCGCTAAATTCAGTAATATTCCTGCAGAATGAATGAATGGAACCAGAGTACAACCAGCTATCAGTTCAAAGCACACCTGCAGACTTTTCTAGAGTACTGTATTGCAGAAATCAACTTAGTAGATCGTTTAGCATGCAGTAAACATAAACATAAAATTAATAGAGCCTTTGTTTTGTTTTGAATACATACATTCTTATCAGTCAAGTGGTTCTCCTTTTAAAAAAAAATCAACATTCAGAAAAAGAAGGCAAAAGAAATTAAAAAGTTTAATGGCAAACATTTTAACATTGCCTTTGTGTCTTCTTCTGGTTGTCCACTGAAGTCAGCATAAACTTTGGTCAGACGGCTGCATTGCACTGTCTGTTAAAGACACTCCAAAGCTTCTCAAGAAAGACATGGTTGCTTTCTCAAGCCAGTCTTGCTGTCAAGGGAAGGTTTGACAACTCAGAGATGAGATCCACCATTTATTCCACTGAAAAGAGCTCTTGAGAATCTGGAAAAGGTCCATCTTCTCTCAACCCAGGAGATCAATGCCGTATGACATTATCCTCATGCTAAAGCCAAAATAGTTTTCATCAAGTTTGGTGCTAAAGCATGACTTACTAGTCTCTTGAACCCATTCCCCGTTCTTTAGTTCACCCACCACTTATTTTCAAGCTATTCCAATCAGACCAGCAATTCCAGAACAGAACTTTTAAGTGCCAAGAAACACCAAATTATGAATAGCAGCTGAAAATTGATCTTCACCAAGCTTTCCACCCAAGTCACCTTCCTAAGCCACTGCAGAAACCTTTGCCTAAATCTCACTTTTCCCAAATTGTTGAGTGCCACTATGATTAAGTTGTAACTAATGATCACAACGAACAGAAAACAATAGCAACATCTATCTACTTACAATGATCTGGAATTTTCAACAGGCTGACTCTTGTGTAACTCTTCAAAATTTCTAAGTCCTCAATTAAAATTCAATTATATAGGATTAAAAAAGTAAGCATGAGAGGATCTCATGTGATAGATATTCTTATATTAATGTGGTAAGATAATTATATATACTGGTATATACTTTTGAAAACCACTTTGGAAGGATTAATATCCTAAAAGTGGGATACAAATAATTGCAATAAAAAAGCATAAAGACATAACAAAACAGAACTATCACAACTAACTGAGAGTATAATTCTCCTATATTACTTCAGGGATAGCATAGAGTGGAATTTCATGTAATGGCCAAGGGAAAAATCAGTTCCTATTCATGTAATGCTCACTGGCTAACTTTTGGCTAGGCAACTGTCTTAGTCCAACTTACCTCACAGGAGAGGACACAGTGGCACAGTGGCTTAATGTTGCTAGAACTGCCGGTCCAAAACAGCCTGCAGTCCAGGAGTTCAAGCCCGGCTCTGTGAGACAGAGTAATCTCCTATCACTCAATTCCTAGCTCCTGTCCACCTGGCAATTCGAAAGCATGCAATATTGTGAGTAGATAAATGGGTACCACTTTGGTGGGGAAAACCTAGCTGCGTTTCTGTCTGTGGAGAGAGCAGAAGCCAGCACTGGACCAGGCCATATGCGAGGCAACGCAACACAAGGCAAAGCGAGGCAAGGTGAGGCAAGACCGGTGAAGGAGCTTGAAAGAGCCAGCAACCTAAGCTCTGCTAGTCAACTGGTATAAGTTACTTCACACCCTGCACTGCACCAAGGATAGGCACACAAAGCGCTGAACAGAACAAACTAGCTGTCAGGACAGCATTGGTATAGCATTTGTGGATTTCCCTGACATTGTATGCCCTACCCCAGCCGTTTCCCAACCTTTCCAGCTCTGTGGACTGGCAGCAGCAGTGTGGTGGCAGTGGGAGGGGGTTAGTTTGATGCGTGCACCCACTGCCTGCACAAATGGAGCTTCGCGCACTCATCCACCACTTGTGCAGCTCAGTTCCCAAAGGACCATGGACCACTACTGAGCCATGGACCAGGGATTGGGGACCCCTGTCATACGCTAAACAAATAAATAACCTCACAAGATATACCATGGATATACCACCTTGAACTCCTGGGAAAATAAATTCAACATTGAATCAAACAAACAAAACTATGAATATAAATGTTAAGGTTGGGAGGAAAAAAATACTTCAAATACATTTTATCTGAAACAACAGAGATGATTATTCACCACACGGCCAAATCCAGGGCTGGTATTAGCATCTGTCATTCTTGAGGAGTTGCCAAGCATCCACTTTTGCAGACTTGAATTGTCTAATACAGGAAGCTTCTTGCTCATAGATTATGTCTGAATTTATGTCCATTGAAACAGTCACTTCTCTTGCTAACAAGCAATTACCACTGCTTGCTTCAAGCCTGTGTTTATTATCATTATGCAAACTAATAATAGAAAGTACAACAGCATTAAAGAATCAGTACAAATGGAGAATAAGCACAACAATACAAGTAGTACTCAACTTAAGGTCATTAGTTTAACAACTGTTTGAAATTATAAGTGTGGAAAAAAGTGATTAATGACTGGTCCCTATACTTACAACTGTTACAGCTTCCCTCGTGGTCATGGGATCAAAATTTGGGTGCTTGGCAACTGGCATATATTTACTACAGTTGCAGTATCCCAAGGGTTTCTGACAAGCAAAATCAATGTGGGAAAAATGTGACTCGCTTAACGACCATGGGAAAAGAGATTGTAAAATTGGACATGAGTCACTTAATGATCACATCACTTAATGATGGAAGTTCCAGTTCCAATTGTGGTCATCAGTCAAGGACAAAAAAAACCTCTTGGAAATTACAGATAGTCCTTGACTTACAACAGTTGGCTAATGGTCTGTTTGAAGCTACGACAGCACTGAAAAAAGTTACTTGTGCCCATTTTTTACATGACCAATGTGGCATCCCCATGGTCATGTGATCAAAATTCAGACACTTACCAACTGATTCACATTTATGATGGCTGCAGTGTCCCAGGGTCATGTGATCTCCTGTTGTGGTCTTCTGACAAGCCAAGTCAATGAGGAAGCCAGATTCACTTAACAACCGAGTTATTAATTTAACAACTACAGTGGTCCACTTAATAACTGTGGCAAGATAGGTCATAAACTGGGGCAAAAAAAATCAATTAATAAATGTCTTGCTTAATAATAGAAATGTTGAGCTCAATTGAGGTCATAAGCCAAGGTTAACCTGTGCATTGTAAAGTGAAAATCTCCAAAAATTACATCCACATTGCTTGAAATTATTTTTCTGATCCCCTTGGTCAAAATCATCATCATCACTGAAATGTTGATCAACCACCTAAATGTTGGAGATGTGGTCATGACCAGGGGATGTTCTACCATATGAGGTGGACATGTCCAATGATAAGGGAATTTTGGTGTAAAATTCAAAAATGGCTTCGAGAGATTTTAAATCACAATATTGAATTGCTTCCAGAAACCTTCCTGTTAGGTATTATTAAAGCTAAGAT
>JAOYMU010000192.1:74454887-74466718 GCA_025802295.1 Psammodynastes pulverulentus
AGAAAAGCCAAATATTTGGGGGGGGGGGTAGGTGGGCGCAGCACGAGCAGGGAGGGAAAGACCCCCCCCTTTTCCTTCCGGTTGGGGTAAATTGGAGAAGTCGCAAGCAGAGATTAAAACAGCGGCGGGATCCCTCTGTCGATTTCGGGCAGAGAAGGAGAGAAGATTCACGCCGTATTCAGGGATCAGTGATCTTCCAAGTCAGTGCAGCCGGAGCAGGGAGGATCCGTCGCCGAGATCGCGGAGCGGAAGCTTCTGAAATCAGCCCAAAAAGTTTGAGGGTGTGTGTGTGTGTGTGTGACAGGAGGGATTTCAAGGCCGTGCACTTGAGGGGTGGGGTAGGGCGAAGTGGGATCCGTTTCGGTGAAGGAGTCCCGGAGAAGTCAGCCCGACCGATGAGGTCGCAGTTCCTTTTTACGGGGCCTGGAACGAGTTGGAAGCCGCCCCGGCTGCGGCGTTGGCCGCCGCCGTGCGGACCGCCTGGTTGGACAAAACGCCGGCGGCGAATTCGGCCTGGGCTTTTTGGAAGCTGGCGCCCGTGCGGCGGTAAAGGGAGTGGATCTGTGGGAGAAGAGAGGAAAAAGTCGGCCAGGGGTGGGGTGTGGACACACTGGGTTTGGGGGTACGAGGGCGAGAGAAATCGGGGGCCCGCCCCAGATGGAAAAGGAGGAACCGATCCAAATTTTGCATCCAATACAGGTAGTGTTCTGACAAATGCCCTAATAGTTTCAAAAGAAATCCAATGATTTATTAGGAGCATCATGTCAGCAGGTACCCAAATGAATTACGTGAATGCCTCACGTAATTTACGGCCCCATTATGACCCTGTTTCCCGCCTCCCCCTTGGGTGTGTCATAAATCACATTCTCCAACGGACTTTCGCGGGCTGTAGAGATCACGCCCCTCCCTGGGATACAGCCTTGATAAAGGTATGTGTGGAATGTACTTCTGGTTTTGATGGCCATGCTGCTCCTTCAGTTCTCCCCCCTCCTGCTTATGGCAACTCGAAAACAGGTCAGGAAATGCTTTACGAGTTTTACAGGTAGTCCTTGATTTACCACAGTTCATTTACAGACCGTTCAAACTTGCAACGGCAGTGGGAACAAAGGGGACCGAGGACCATGCTTCACTCTTACGACCGTCGCAGCGTCCCTATGGTCACGCAATCAAAATTCAGACGCTCGGCAAACTGACTCGTATTTATGATGGTTGCAGAGTTTCCGGGGTTGCGCGATTCCCTTTTAAGAACTTCTGACGAGGAGGAAGCTGGATTCACTTAATAACCATCGTCTTACTAACTAACTTACCTAATGGCAGCGATTCACTCCAGAAAAATGGGGCGACCTTCGGCTTAACCGACGGGGAATTTGGGAGCGTTGTTGTGGCCGTACGCCGAGGACTACCTTCGTTTTTGCGCTCTACTCACCCGTTTCAACATGATGATGCCCAGCCCGGCAACTACGGTGAACAACACGGCGACAAGGATCATGAAAATGCCCACCCCGGGGTAATTTCTCAGGGCGACGAAACTGATAATCCAACCGCTGCAAGAGACAGGGAAAGAGAGAAAATGAAAACGTCGCGATCCGACAGATCATGAGGAAGGAGGACAGGGCCGTGCCACGTTGGACGAGCCATGTTGGATCGGCTCACTATCTAAAATTCGGGACCCAGGAAGTGAAGATGCACCTCAGGTGTAGGCACCAGCCCAGCTGACCGGATTCCCTTTAAGAACCTGTTCCTTACCTGAAGCCCCAACCGGGAATCCCGACGGCCTGCAGGACGTACATCACGTTTTGGGCAAAGAAGATGAAGAAGAAGACGAAGAAGTTGAAAGAGCTATCACTCCTGCGATTGAAGAGAGAGAGAGAGAGAGAGAGAAAGAGAAAGAAAAGAGAGAAAGAAAGAGAGAGAAAAACAGAAAGAGAGAGAGAGAGAAAGAGAGATGGAAGAAAACAAACATTGCTCATCCGTACGATTTCATTTTTAGTTTATTTGCGTCACGCTTTTATTATGTCTACAAATAATTCAATTCTTTCTTGTCTAAGGAAGGACTACAACTCACTGACTTCCAGTAATTAACTCAAATTCTCCCAGCCAGCTTTCGTGCCTTAGGTAGGACTAGAACTCCCCGTCTCCTGGTGCTTGTCCCAAAGTCACCCAGCCGGCTTTCGTGTTTCAGGCAGAACTAGAACTCCCCGTCTCCTGGGGACTGGCCCCCCAAAATCACCCAGCTGGCTTTCACGCCTTAAAATAGGACTAGAACTCACCGTCTCCTAGTGAATTCTAGTTTGACATCTCGCTTCCCCCTTTCTCTTAAAAACCTGATATAATCAAGGTGGATTCCTACTCCCGGAGACCACCAAGCTCAATGCCAACGTACCGGAACGCTTTGTACATGGGCCGGTACCAGCACATGAAGGAGCACGGCGTGAAAATCAACGTCCAGAGGATGGAGAGGCCGAAACCAGAAGCCCCCGAGGAATCCACGCAGAACCAAACCAGGGAAGCCAGGAAATTGACGAAAAGAGCCACCGTGCTGGCTGTCAAAAACAAAACAAAAAATCCAATTAAAACTAAAATCAAAAGTAAAATAACACGGCGGAGAACAACAGATCGACAACGGCGCGTAAGTTGAGAAAAACTCAGAAGGTCTTAAAAATCGAGATTGTTGGTCACGACCAGGGGACATTCTACCATATGTGGTGGACATGTCCAATGATAAGGGAATTTTGGTGTAAAATTCAAAAGTGGCTTTGAGCGATTTTAAATCACAATATTGAACTGCTTACAGAAACCTTCCTGTTAGGTATTATCAAAGCTAATATTATGAAAAACGATCAGTATTTACTAATTCATATTATAACGGCGGCTAAACTTATTGTAGCTCAAAATTGGAAAGACAAAACGACTCCAACAGATAATATGATTATAAGGAAAATCTATGATTGTGCTGAGATGGACAGACTTTCCATGGAGCTGAAAGACAGGAGAGAATCAGAATATACAAAATTTGGATTAAGTGGTACAATTGGTTAGATAAAAGATCTTAATTTAATTTTTACTTTATTACTTTTCTATGCATTTTTATATATTTATATATAGATATTAGATATGTCATTTCTGTATTACTGCTAAAGATGTTATCATTTGGAAATAATTTGTTATGGATTTTAATGATGATTTAATTAATAAATTTTTTTTAAATTTTTTAAAAAATGAAATGTTGATCAACAAACAAAATCATATTGCTGTAAACCAGGTGCAGATTTATCTTTCCATTGCCAGAAGACAGTGTTTAGCCCACCTTCTTGATATTTTGATAGATTCCAAATACTTGAAATACAGCTTGGTCAGGAAGTATATGCATCTTAATCAGAGGTGGTATTCAGCAGGTTCTGACCAGTTCTGGAGAATCGGTAGCAGAAATTTTAAGTAGTTTGGAGAACCGGTGGTAAGCTTCCCCCAGGAGTGGGGAGGGAATGGATATTTTACAGTATCTTTCCCCTGCCATGCCCACCAAGCCATGCCCACAGAACCGGTAGTAAAAAAAATTGAATCCCACCACTGATCTTAATACAAAATGATTGTTCCAGAGCTGGGCAACAGACAGGAGATATATATAAAATCTATAATGCTACCTTCAACATAGTAACCATGAAAAAAATCAATTAATTAGATTAAATCCCCAAAACGATCATCCCTATCAAATCCAGGGGGGTCACATCTTTGCAGTCCTCTGCCCTCCCCTTGCAAATGTTAAGTATGGACCTTGGCAACCAAAATTTTCCCAGTCTTGTAATTGTTCTAAAGCCTCCATGTGGCCCAAAATATATGGTGTCTCCGAACTGAATATCTGTTTAAGTATGCATGAGAATGGGACTTTAGAGATTTGAAATGGCGCTGCAACCTAGGAACTTTTCCCATATACAAACTGCTAGAGCTGGAGCTTCAAATGTATTGACCCTTTCTCCCTGTTGTCCAGGGAGGGCTGCTATGGCTTCGCATGGGTTTGGGTGAACCTGTAGCTAATTTTATAGCTGGTTCAGCGAACTGGTAAATCCCGCCCTTGGCTGGCCCCGCCCCACCCATCCTGCCCTGCCCCTCCCAGGAGTCCTTCACATGGACCATTTTGGATCCCAGGTAAGTTCAGGGCCCACGTGGAGGCTTGGGGAGGGCAAAAAATGGGCCTCCCAGAGACTCCGGAAGGCCAGAAACGGGCCCATTTCAGGCCTCCAGAGGGCCTCCAAAGCCCTGGGAGGCTGTTTTTGCCCTCCCAGAGGCTCAAGGAAAGCCTCCAGATCCCAGGGAAGGTGAAAATTCCCCCCCCCACGCAACCGTGGTGCAGGAGGTCAACTAGACCATGCCCACCTTGGCTACACCCATCCAGCAACTGGGTAGAGAACCCGTTGCTAAAGTTTTTGAAGCCTGCCCCTGATTGAGACACTCAGTGTGTAGAGACAGCAGGGTGGGGTCTTCTTTATTCCCCTCTGTGTTCCTCTTTAGCCTGCTTCCTGCAGGGAAAAGAGAGTAATGTTTTCCTTCCATCTTTTCCCACGATATACTTCAGAATAAAGGCTCTCTATCATGAATGCGACTTCTTTAATGAGTCTTATTTCTCCTTTGTATCTGAAGCTTTGGTCTCCAGATCCCATTAATGGACTTGGATCCCATCCTGCAAAGATGCTTTGCTAAATACAGACTCTGGTGAATGAACAAAAGATTCGTCCCAAGCTATATATATATTCCCCCTTACAAAAAGAAATAAACAAAACTTTGCAAGGATAAAGTTAGCAAAACTGGAGCAAAAGATCTCATCCAGGGCTTCCACAGGTCCTTGTTTCATACCTGTCTCACTAAATAATCTTTCACTATTATTTTGGGTGTGTGGGAATGGGATGGCTAGGTATTCAACAAGAGATCCAGAGTTTATCCTATCTGCTGTCCCATATGATACATCCCTGCCTCTGTATTAGTTATTAAATGTATAGACCACACTACAAGTATTAAGCTTGTAGAAATGTTTGATAGTTATAGCAGGGATGGAGATCAAGTGACATTGAGATGTTGACTTATTGGTCCCAACAGCCATGGATAGCATGGTCAATACAGTTAGCCCTTGACTTACGGTCACAATTGAGCCCAAAATTTCTGTGGCTAAATGAGACATTTGTTAAGTGAATTGTGTCCTTTTACGATCTTTCTTGCCAAAGTTGTTAAATGAACCATTGCAGTTGTTAAATTAATAGCCCGGTTGTTAAGTGAATCTGGGTTCCCCATTGACTTTGCTTGTCAGAAGATCGCAAAAGTGGAACACATCACCCCGGGATACTGCAACCGTCATAAATGTGAGTCAGTTGCCGAGCGTTTGAATTTTGATAATTCACAGTGATGCTACAATGGTCATAGGTGTGGAAAATGACCATAAATCACTTTTTAGTGCCGTGGTAACTTTGAACGGTCACTAAACAACAAACTGTTGCAAGTCGAGGACTACTTGTAGTGGAGGGTTGTGGAAGTATTCTTCATTATCTTCTCCGTTCCTGATTTATTATCTACATATGGAAAGGGGTGATAGCAGAGGTGATATTCAGCAGGTTCTGACCAGTTCTGGAGAACCGGTAACGGAAATTTTGAGTCGTTCGGAGAACTGGTGGTAACCTTCCCCCAGGAGTAGGGAGGGAATGGAGATTTTACAGTATCTTTCTCCCAGAGTAGGGTGGGAATGGAGATTTACAATATTCTTCCCCTGCATGCCCACCAAACCACGCCCACCAAACCACACCACGCCCACCAAGCCACGCCCACAGAACCAGTAGTAAAAAAGTTTGAATCCCATCACTGGGTGATAGGCGCCATTAGATTCCTAGGAGAATGGGATAACCAATGCAGAGGGTTGCCAAGATCTAAAGCAACATTCCTAACTCAGTCTGCCACATGTTTAAGCTGTCTATGAAAGACAGCAAAAGTGTGGCACATAAATTGCAATCCAATCTACTACTAAAGGCCTTCTTAAATGTCTCTCTACTCAAAGAATTGTATTATCAGATTCTTTCCTATCCCTGTTATATTTATATATAAGTGCACTAACGTGCCTATCACCCCTGTCATTGTATTTTCTTTTTTTATTCTTGTTTTCGTGGGTTTTTTTTGACAAATTCTGATAAATAAAGAAATATGTGGGGCTTTTCTTCAACTGATCAGAGAAATGCAACAGGCCCACTAATATTCGATTCCACCGTCAAAACACAGGAGAACAATTTATGACTTTTCATTGAACTATCATTCCTCAACCCAGCGCAGTGCTATGTAGGTGAATAATAGAAGCATCAATGTATAAATAAATAGCAGTACTTGAGTGAAATACAAAAGAAATAAGACTTTAAAAGACAGCAACCACTGAAACACTAATAGCAGCAAGATGCCAATGTAAAACAAGCCAGAAGCCTGGCGAAATAAGAATGTTCTATTTGTTTAGAGAAGAAAGGTTTAAGCAGAACTCCTGGCAACTTAATAGACATGTCCATGGATTTTTCTTGGCAACAGTGTTTAGGTAGCTCACCATTGTGTTCCTCCAGGATGCCTTTTTAACTTCATGGTCTAGTTAATAACCCTAGTACACTCTAGTTGTTTTCTGTCAAAGTATTGAAAAGCCTGTTTAATTTTTCAAAATCAGCCCTTGAACACACTGGTGTTACACTGAGAAGCAGAGGTGGTATTCAGCAAGTTCTGACCAGTTCTGGAGAACCAGTAGCGGACATTTTGAGTAGTTCAGAGAACCGGCAAATACCAAATATCTAACTGGCCCCGCCCCCATCTATTCTCTGCCTCCCGAATCCCAGCTGATCGTACTCCATTATGGGACAGGTCAACAGTTTGAACTTTTATGCTCCAAGAATAGAAGATGAGGAGTTGAGGAGTCAAAGCTTCTCTGAGAGTCATGAGATGATTGCTACATAAGATATTGTTTTAGGTCTTTTGCTTAGGAAGAAAAGGAAAGGGGGAAAGGAATAATGAAGGATGCATGACATGGACTTCGGAATTTGTTAGCTAACATAGATACTTTATTGTACTTTGTATTTTAAATATAGTTACTTGATATTTTGACTTGACTTACTTTTCTCTCTTTTAAAATGGTGACAAGGTTTTATAAAACCATTAGACTGGAATGTAGGAAAACTTCTTATCCTATGGCTGTATGGATTGATTGGATCATTTCTAACATCCCTAAAACTAAAAAGTTAAGTTACAGAAGGGTGCCTGGATACTATCTCCTGATAAGAAAAAGGTTCTTAGTGTCAACTGGCATTTAGTTATCTAACGTCAAACAACCTTTGTGGTTAATTTGCTGTGCAAAGGGGTTACTTTTATCTTGTTCAACCAACTTTCCCTTTTCGTTTTGCTTTGTTATGTTAACTATAAAAGGGGATGTAAACTAAGGATCGGAGTTCCCTCTTTGAATGACAGGGATCCCTTTTGTCTGAATATTCTGATAAATTGTAATAAAATGATCTTCCTGTCTCGGTCTGTCTCATTGGAAAATATGCATGCTGAGGCACGAGCCTGAAACAGCCATATTTGTCCTTCAATAGGGATGGGAAGAGGAACATATCCATATTTCTTCATACTGATTTGTGATGGCGGAAATACCTCTAGGTTTTTATACTGTTTACATATAGCACCATCAAGAAAGAGACCTTTATGCTTTGGATATACATTACAGCACTACCAAAAAAATTAATTCTGTTGTTATACTGCTGTTATACATATTTAACCTAAAGATCATTTGTCTCACAAACGGAACTCTTTTCCTTTAAATGGGATGGGCAAAAGTCAGCATTCTCTATAGATCACATAGCTGACTAGATATTGTAGATCAGAGGTGTCAAACTCAAGGCCTGGGGGCCAGATCCAGCCTGTGGGGTGCTTAGATCCACGGGGCTGCTCTGGAAACAGCAAAGGTGCCTCCACAAGCAAAAATGGAGCTCCGGAGGGCCGTGAGCAGCCCTCCTAAGCTCCATTTTTGCTGGCAGAGGGTTGCAAGAAGCCATCACAGCAGAAATGGAGCATATGACAGCCATGGGTGGCCCTCCCAAGCTCTGTTTTTTCTGGAAGAGGGTTACAGGAGGCTGTTGCAGCCAAAAATGGAGCTTGGGAGCTCATTTTCGCTGGCAGAGCGCTCAGGCCACCACAGGCGTCCCAACACAAGTGACATCGAGCTGGCCATGCCTATCTTGGCCATGCCCACCCCAACCCCTAAGGTCAAACACAACCCCAATACAGCCCTCAATGAAATTGAGTTTGACACCCCTGTAGATGGAAGACTCCAAACGTGGTATTTTACCATTTAAAGTTTAGGAGATTATGGAATCACATCGCCTTCAAAATTGCTGGACGAGCATCATACTTACACGTATCCTTTGAAGCATCATTTCTCAACAGTACCAACTCTAAGATGGATGGACTTCAATTCCCAGAACTCCCAAACCAGCATAGTGGCTGGAGAATTCTGGGAGTTGAAATCCCAGAAGTTAAAGTTGCCAATGTTGAGAAATATGCGCGTGTGGTATTCAGTCTCATATCAGCATGAGCTAGTTAAAAGCAACTAGGTCTGTTCTTAATGGCAGTGTTACTGTTGTCATTCATTTGTTTTGAAACAGAACTTTACTTATGAGGAAAGCTAACCCATGATCTCTTTCATATTTTTTACACTGTACTGTCGAGAATAATCTTAGCTATTATCGTTAATGATATTTAGCACAATTACTAGCATCTATCAATTTGCAATGTCTTTATTCTCAACTTGTCCAATTTATGTCACTATTTTCATTTTTCTTATGAGCACATGACTTCTCTATTTTACTTGCCTGGCTAATAGCAAAATGATCAGATCCACAAACCTTGTTCCTCGGGTTATTTTATTACTTATTGCTATTTTCCCCTATTACATGCTTTGTCTTACAGTGGTTACTTTTAATAAACAAGCAATTACCGGAAAATGGCTTTTATATCCGAAATAATCCTTTGGGTCCTGTATTTTATTTTTATTTTATTTTTTTGCATCCTTCTGCCATCATCTCCCCCCTCCTCACAGGTGAGGACCAGGATAATGGAAAACAACAGCCCCTAGTTATTGAGAAAATTATGAATCGATTGATCAATTGCCTGAATCAATTGTACTGTTTTGACATTCTGCATTAATCAGTAACTAATTGCCCATTTTAAAATGCTTTTAAAAATGTATTTAGGAGATCAATAATGCAGTAAACCGCTTCTGAAGGAGAAGGAGAAAAAAACCCCATGAATTGTTGAGGGAGGCGAACACCCAGATGCGAAGGATATTTTGCAGCACAGCTGTACTCTTTGACAACCTTCCTAACAAATCCATCCATTTGCAGCAAATCAATAGTTTGCATAGAATTTCAGGAACAGAATTCCAGCAGCAGGGATTCACCTCAGCTTTTTTCTTACAGTTTAAAAAACATCCACGGAGGGCATTGCAAAAACAAAGAGGCTTCTATTCATATTGTTGAGATGTTATGAAAGCTTAAAAAAAAAAGATCCATGTTCACTTGGTGATCTTTTCTCTCTTCTTTTCTTTATGACAAACTATTTCAGCAGCAAGTCACTAACTCACACTTTGAGGCTCTTCTCCAACGCTGTTTCCATTTCTTGTCCCTGCAATATTGAAATATGTTTTAATTCTGCACGTATGAGGACATAGGATTGACTTTCTAAAAGCAAATTGAATGTTAATATGCTGTTGGAAGAAATATTCATCTGGTTCAGTTCCAAGCTGGGAGAAAGGCACTGGAGACAAAATGGAGGCTGAAGGCTGATTGGAAAGAGGGTCCATTTATTGATGAAACAGAACCACCAAGCACATGTGATTCTGGGCAGCTGACCACATGGAGTTGAGAATGAAGGGTTTTTATACCTTCTCTTGGGCTTTGCACTTGAACTTCCTGTTCCTGTGCAAGAACATGTATTCTATTGGTTGTTGTAGCTGGCTCTGTAGGTTGACTGAGGTAAGTTTGGTTGAAGTTTGGAGGGTGATGCAATGTCCTTAGGAGATTGTGCAGTGTGGTGAGCTCTGCTGCTAGATGGTAGTGGGTTAATCCTACCTTTGTTCAGACCTTGCTGCAGGGAGTAATGGATTACCAAATCTGCATTTCTAAAGTTGGCCCAGCTCAGTATCTGCTTGTGGGAGGGGACAGGGAGCTGGGGTTGTTTCTGTCTCCTTTAAGATTTTGATTTCTTTTAGAGGAAATATTTTATCCTGCCTTTTTTAAATATTTCTCAAAATATTTCATTCTTTTAGAAGGGGGGGTAGCTTCCCACTATGCTAATTTCCAAAGGAACAAACATGTGTTTCTATCAGTGAAAAAAATAATATCACACGAACAGTTAACTTTACAAATCCTTTTTGAGTGTTCTGTATTTGGCTGGAATTACTTGGACAGAAACTTGCAGTTTGCTTCATCAAAATAACCCAGGAATTTTTCAAAAGAAGAACATTCTCTATAGTACATACTAAGGGTACAATGACTCGCAACGTGTCAGTTCTATGGAAACTAGAAAGAGCACAAGTACACAAGTACAACTGTACAAATACAGTTCTTGCCATTCTCCAATTTCCTTTACTGGAGTTATTCATGGGATGATGCTGATGATCATTCTCTAAAGTAGATTCAGATATATAATTGCTAAGGCTTCTAAAACCCTTTTAAAGATTGACAACATTCATTCTTCCCCAAAGCCATAATTAGTAATTTACATTTTTATGGGGCAACTACTTTTCTTCATGTTGTTTGCATGTTTCTTCCTATTATTACAGAAGTCCTTCCCATAATAAAATGAAAATGGAGGTTGGATTCTCCAAAATTGCCCTGTAGGACAATTTTAGTGGAAAGGGTAAGTAGAAACAAAACAGGATCTGCACATACTTATTCAATTGCTTCCCGCAAGCCCTGGTGGTGCAATGGTTAGAATGCAGTATTGCAGGCTAATTCTGCCAACTGCCAGCAGTTCGATCTTCACAGGCTCAAGGTTGACTCAGCCTTCCATCCTTCCAAGGTCAGTAAAATGAGGACCCAAATTGTTGGGGGCACTATGCTAACTGCTTTGAGTGGGTTGTGAAGCACTATGAAGTGATATTAAAGTCTAAGTGCTATTGTTATTGCTATTCTTTCATCACATTTCAAAATTGACATTGAGCCGAGAGGGGATTTTATATTGGCCTCATTTCCCACTCAAGAAGAAAAGTTCTTCAATGGAGATATTAACTTATGGCAAACTTAAACTCATAACTTCCTCACCGTCTTCATAAACAAAGTCTGTGCTGTAATTCAGGGTGGCAACTCATGTACCACATAAGGTCCCCATTCTCAGAAGCCTCCTAATCTCTTTATAATACTGAACCCCTTGGAAAAAATGAAATGAAAATATTTGGTTCCTTCTGTTTCAATGTATCAGCATAACATCAAAAGGCCTCCTGCAGCCTTTAGGAAGATTGCTGTATTGAGCTGGAGCTACTGACCAGCCCAGTCTTACCAAATAAACAGATCAGAAAACCAAGTCTATTGGGTCACTAACAGAGGTGGTATTCAGCCAGTTCTGACCAGTTCTGGAGAATCAGTAGTGGAAACTTTGAGTAGTTCGGAGAACCGGCAAATACCACCTCTGACTTGCCCCTCCTCCATCTATTCTCTGCCTCCTGGGTTCCAGCTGATTGGCCAGGTCTTCTTTTGTTGCCCTGCACAGGAGAACGGAGCTGGAAATCAGGTTAGTGGGGTGGGAGGGAATGGGATTTTACAGTTCCTTTCCCTGCC
>JAOYMU010000192.1:74532286-74549699 GCA_025802295.1 Psammodynastes pulverulentus
CACGTGACGCGGACTCGGAAAAGGTGCCGGAACGCAGTACCGCTGAGTTCCGGCCGAAAAAAAGCCCTGCATATCTGTGAGGGGAACCTTTACCCTATAGAGAACCTGTAACTCAAACTCATATGGATTTACCCAAATCATCTACTGAAATTCTCTAGACAGCATAAGCACAATAATTCTGGAAGCTAAAATTCACCTAATTTAACGATGCAGATTGAGGAAGGTTGCTTTAAATGCTGTAGAGCTTGTAGGCACTTATTATCCCATTGTCCTCAAAGGAAAATTTGAACTTGCTGGCGAGAAGGAACAAATAGGACAAGACTGCCACCTAGAGTAGATGATAAATCAATGCATAATTCTGGAAGAGGAGCAAGTTTATGCTTACCTCAGAGATGCAAAACTGCAGATATATTCTAATGAGGATTATATCTCTTTGTGGCTGGGAGTTGAAATCCACAAGTCTTAAAGTTGCTAAGTTTGGAGACCTCTGATTTAGAGTGCTGTTACATCGGGTACACAAAATCAAAAGCCAACTCAGTAGCGTTTCATACTGATGTGAAAGAACGGAGTTTCCAGGATTAGTGCCAGGATATAGCAGCCTCATTCACTGTAAGATCTTGCTGTCAAAGGACTACATTTGATTGTTTCCAGGTTCTATAATATAGTAGAACTTCAAAACTTTAATCTAAAACCTGTTCTCTCCTGTTTGGTATCTCAAGCAGTGATTTTATCGCTGGGTTATTGAACAAATGTTTTTCTTGCAAAAAAAAATTCCTCTTTTTTCAAGGTCTTAGATTTGAAAAGTTTTTAATAGATCTTTTTACACTATGAAATAAGTGTAAGAATCTCCTTCTTAATTACATGAAGATTTCTATAATTAAAAAAGGGGGAAAGAGCTATCTCTAATTGCCTCCCTCCCAACTACCTTCCAAATTTGTTGAAATTAGAAAAAAGGGAGATTATTTTTTTTAATTATCATTTGCTAGATTGTTAGTTTAATTTTTTTTAAATTGTTTTATTCATTTTATATGTTTTGTGTGTTTTAAATAGTTATTATCTTTTGGTATTTATGTATCACCCAGGGATTTTGATAACAGGTGGTAAAATCAATGCAGAAAAATAAAATTAGTTTTTTTATTCGTCACATTTAAATTTAATTAAGCTTAAAATTAAACTGTATTAAATCAAGTTTACCTTAGCCTTTACATTACCTGCATTTCAGAGGGTGGCCTTTAGGTAAATCATTTAAATCTGATTATGGGCTTAGCCCCAAGAAAATTACATGCTGCTTAGCCTATTAAAATAAATACAGTTACATTTTTTTTCTCTCATCAAGGCTCTTTCATGAACCATGATTTATATGAAATATGGTTTCCTATATTATTTTTTTTCTATCTAGTTTGAAAAGAGCACTAAAAGTATTCTTGTCAACACTGAAAGTAGATTTGGGTTTAGGTGAGGAAAATAATTACATATTACGCATGGAGTAAACCTTTTGTGATCTTCTCGCAAGCAAAGTCAATGGGTAAGCTGGATTCACTTAACAACCATGTTACTAACAATTGCAGTGATTCATTTAACAACTGTGGCATGAAAGGTTGTAAAATGGAGCAAAATGGGACACTTAATAACTGTCTTGCTTAGCATTCAAAATTTTGGGTTCATTTGGGATTTTATGATTCAGTTTTGAGTCCAGAGTTTCAACAATGAAGAGATTATTATTTAGCGCCATGATGAGAATACGACTGAAAAGTGCAAACATATATACACAATCCACGTAATTATAATTAAAACATCTATGGGGATATGGCAGTGGCCCCATAATTGGATGTCCAATTCAGCTATCCAGGTGATCGCCTTTGACATTGCTTCCTGCAGATCTTCTAGGGAATAAAAATAATGCATGTTGTGAGAAATCTTGCACAGGATGTGTAATAGTTTGCATGTCAGCACTACAATCACAACAAGGGGAATCTTTCCATCTCCATTGATACAGGGCAGAGGCACTTCTTCCAGTAACACACCTAATTCTGTTCAATTTAGACCAGACAAAGCAAGGCAGGTCAAAAACAGGTGGTTTAGTAGAGGAATCACTAATGGTCAAATCACAAGATAGCAATAGCAATAGCAATAGCACTTACACTTATATACCGCTTCACAGTGCATTACAGCCCTCTCTAAATGGTTTACAGCGTTAGCCTATTGCCCCCAACAATCTGGCTCATTTTGCCGACCTCGGAAGGATGGAAGGCTGAGTCAACCTTGAGACTGTGAGACCCGAACTGCCAAACTGCTGGCAGCCGGTGATCAGCAGAAGTAGCCTGCAGTACTGCATTCTAACCACTGCAACACCGCGGCTCTTGGACCATTCTTTTCTCCAGGCATTCTCGTGGTTATACGGAGTAGATGTTAAGTGAATAGCTGTTTTCCAAGCTGGCCTATAGGAATTCAACTTTTTGATGGGTTGTACGTTGTCCCGGTGAATAGGAGGGTCTTGATGTTCAGCATCCTTGACCATAGCTGAATGAGAACTTGTTATCTTCTAATGTGGGGCAATATATTGCTAAGTACTGGTAGCCAGTGCACAGGAGTGGGATGCAATGTGCCAGAGATAATACGCATTGACTAGTAGAGTTGGACATCAACCATTTGGGTGTGGATGCGGTTAAGCCACATGCTGGCACAATATTCAGCTGTGGAATAAACCAGTCAAGGCTGCTGTTGGTAGGGAGATAGCATTAGGATCCCATGATGTTCCAGCCAGTCTGGAAAATGAAGAGATAATAAAATGGGGAAAAGTTACAAGAACCCTGACATTTAATTAAATAATAGTAATTGTTAAACTGAAACCATAGTAAAATGAATCCACAACTGTCTTCTCATCTCACTCCATCTCTTGGTTTCTATACAAAGACCCATTTTGAAGTGAAAGCCAAATCAATACAAAAAAGAATAAAAAGTGCAAGATAATATGAATGTATTGCATTAGAGATTAGTGTAACTAGCTCATCAAAGCAAGGATGTTTTTTAAGTTATGTACACTTTCAATATACACAATAGAGCAGAAGGTATCAATTTAATGCATTTACATTAAAAACCTCAAGGTTTTTGGTCCCTTTCGAATGGTTGCTAAGGGTACTTTTGATCATATACTGCACATTATTTTTCCATTATTTTATTTACTATAGAAACAGCCTTGGAGGCAAGTACTGAAATTCAGCTGACGTTAGAAATGGACTTTTGAAAGATTGAAACATAAATGCCCTCTTTTAATTTTCATTTCTGTTTCTCAACAGTGAATTCCTGATGTATACTGCATCAACTTTTCATTATAGAAATTGCTGGTTTATTTACATTTGTATGCTATTCAGAAATCTGGGACCAAACATATATTCTTTGTAAGGAAGAATCCCTTCATATTGTCTTGCGCTTTTTATTTATTCTACTTTTGAATAAGTTGGTAATAAAATGAAGATAAACAGGAACAAACTGAAATCAATTAAGAGGAAAATGAATATGCATACTGTATATTAAACGAGATACTTATTTTACTAAACAAATTTATATAGCCTCCCAGCTTACAAAACATTACTCTTGATGGCATAAATACATAAATACAGTAAGCATCTTAAAATACTTGATAAAAACAGAAAAACAAAATGAAAAGATAAAAACTTAGGATAGTTTTATATCTTTATTAAGTTTTTAAAAGTAAAAGGTAAAAACATAACAAGAAAGTAATAGTCAAGAGAGAGAATAGAACAGAGAAAAAAATAACAGATAAGAGGTTCAATAAAATGAATATAAAAACTTTCAATTTGTTATAGCAGATGTAAAACTTAAATTTAACCCATTCTACAATTACAGCAGAGCATTCATTTTTTATAATCTTTATATTACTTGTTTATAGATTATAGTTTCATATGTGAAACTATGAAATACATATGTGGTATTTCATTTTTTTTGGTTCATGCATGAAGTCCCAAAAGGGGCTTCCAATTGGTATTGAATAAAGCTCAATCAGCTTTAACCACCACTCTTCCATTGAGGGTATCAACATATCCTTCTAGTGTTGAACATAGAGAAGTCTTGATGCTATTATCATATAAGAAGATATATGATATGGAATGATATCATATTCCATATCATTCCAAATGATATGGAATGAAATATTGGAAATAAGCTAAAATGATAAAATGCCAGATGGAAATTAATAGTAAGAATATGAATTGTGAAAATGTTTATGCTGGATATTAAAGATCTGGAATCACACTGTTCACCAAGAGATGTGACTAAAGAAATAAAATAAAAAACGTATTGGGAAAAAGAAGAAGAAAGTACCATGACATTTTTTCAAACTTTTGTTAATAAACCCTAACAAAAATGTCTCTAGTCTGAACTGTATATTGATTTTCACATATTTTTGAGTTAACGATATTTTTTTAGTCTAATAATTGTTGGCTTTTTATAATCCACCAAGGGTGGCAAAAAGACACTTCTGGGTGTTTACATTTCCGACTTTATACGTTTTTGACAATACTTCTAAGTGATAAATATCATCTATACACCATTTTATAGACTTTAATATTACAACAGCTAGTATATTAAATTATTTTCATTTTCTCATTAATAATTCTATTCTTTTCAATAAGTTTTCTAACACCAACACATCATCTTCAGATGCTCTGAGTTTATGAATTTTTAAATGTTAACACCCATTGTCCACTCATTTTGCCCTATTTTCCAAAAGCAATCTAAATACTTGTGGGAATAATGGACACTCTTGTCACATTCCTGCTTGAATTTCAAAGGATGATGCTAGATCTCCATTTACATTTATTGATTTAATTCCAGCTATTCACCGGAGCTTTTGATAGATGGTACAGCCCATTCCAATTCAGGAAGATTCTTGCTTTGTTGTCCTGTAGTTCGAAAAAACAAAACTTTTTTTTTAAATTCCAAAGGCAAAAGCTTTTGGAGGTATATATTCTTTCTAGACTAGCAAAGTCTTTCCCATTGAAGATGTATATTGAAACTCAAGATGCTGGCAGTATGCGTACTTTGTTAATCTCAAAATCTATTATTGCACTGAGGTTGTGGTAGGAAGAAACCAATTTTAATAAATTAGAATGAGTAGAGATAAAATATTGAGAGTTCATTTGTTTTTAATTGAAAACATGGGTGAAGAGCTTTTTACAAAGAATATCTTCTGTAAAGGAGACTGAACTAGAAGAGAACTTAAGATAGAACAGTCTAAATCAGGTCTCCAAACTTGGCAACTTTAAGACTTGTGGACTTCAATCCCCAGAATTCTCCAGCCAGCATCTGGCTGGAGAATTCTAGGAGTTGAGGTCCACTAGTCTTAAAGTTGCCAAGTTTGGGGACCTCTGGTTTAAATGAAAAAGAAACAAAAAGGCTAGATCAAATTTATTGACAGGTGACAGTCCTTTAGTCAAATCTCCCACTTGAGTAGGAGATCCTATACCGTTTCGCATAAATGGTTGTCCAACTTCTTCTTGAAAACGTCCAGTGATGAATACGTACAACTTCTGGAAATTAAACTAAACTTCAGCTAAACTAAGAAAACAAAGAATGGAATTGCAAACCAACCCTGATGTGCAAGCTAAGCAATACTCTGCTTTGATCCTTAGAAACAGATTGTTCACTTTGCAACACCACTTCAAAGAGGCACTTTAAGAAAGCTTTGATAGAAAAATAGAGCACCCCTCCAAGAATTTCATTTTAATGTATGTTGGTAGTAATGTTTCTAAGCCCTGTGCTGCTGTACTAGCCGTGTGATATTCTATTCACATGCAAGGGAACTTCTTTTACTATTGGTAAACAATTTATACATTAATATGCTAGAGTATTCTCTGATTTGTGGATTTTCTCCATTTCTTATAATGTCTGGTATCTTCACCATGTGACCCAAAGTTCCTAACGTCTGCTGTACCATTTTCAGTGCCATATACATTTTATGTGTTAAACAAAATGAAACCACCACAATTCTACAAAATAATGTTACATTTATGTGCTCTAATTCTTCAATCCTTGATTTAAATTCCTAGCCCTCTCTGAATTTGAAGGGACTAACAATACATGTTAGTCTTCCCATCTGGAAACAGAAGTGATAAGGTGAAAAAGTCTCATGCTTCAGAATGTTAGTGGTATAATATGATATACTGGTAGTCCTCAACTTACAACAGTTCATTTAGTGACCGTTCAAAGTTACAACAGCACTGAAATAGTGACTTATGACCATTTTTCGCACCATTGCAGCATCCCCATGATCACGGGGTCAAAATTCAGATGCTTGGTAACTGACTCATGTTTATGACAGTTGCAGTGTGATCCCCATTTACGACCCTCTGACAAGCAAAGTCAATGGGGAAGCCAGATTCATTTAACAACAGGGTTACTAATTTAACAGCTGCAAGGATTCACTTAACAACCATGGCAAGAAAGGTCTTAAATGGGGTAAAATGCACTTAACTCTCTCATTTAACAACAGAAATGTTGGGCTCAATTGTGGTCGTAAGTTGAGAACTACCTGTATAAACTAAAGGAGGAAAACAGTCTGAAAAATAATGGAAATTACACTGCTTTTAAACCTTGGTTAACCGAATCACTGCAGTTGTTAAATTAGTGACAAGGTTGTTAAGTGAATCTGGTTTCCCAATTGACTGAGGTCACAAAAGGGGATCACGTGACCCCAGGGCACTATAACCGTCATAAATGTGAGTCAGTTGTCAAGCATCCAAACATAAATCATGTAACTTTGTGGATGCTGCAATAGTCGTAAGTATGAAAAATGGTCACAAGTCACTTTTTTCGGTGCCGTTGTAACTTCCAATGGTCACTAAATGAACTGTTATAAGTTGAAGACTATCTGTAGTACAGCACCACTGGTGAAAGATTCCAGTCTCTGGATCTCACACTTTTCTGTGGCTTTGAGGCAAGAGATCTCAAATACAGTACAAACCCTGATATAAGATTAATATGATTTTTTTGAAACATACAAATCCAAACTCCCTTAAATTTGCTATTCAAGTTTTTTAAAATATCTAAATCCAAAAATAGCTTGTTGATAATTTATGAATACTTAGGACATTGCATATTGAAGATTTCCAATTTTCCCTCCCCAGACCCATTCCTCCAATATGCAGAGAAATCAAATGATGATAATTATTTTATTATACATTTACTTGATAAATTATTTATCTGGGAATAGGTCATACACAATAATATTGCCACAATTTATAATTACAGGATTACAATGGATTCTTATAATAAAACTTGGGCTTTCTGGCTTTTATACAAACTGCGTTATATTTGCCAGTCTAATTGGAGCCTTTGTTGTCATTATTCAGTTATGACTAGAATAATATTCCACATACAACTGACATCTGATAGTTGGCACATATTTTTGTCTGTGAGATACAGTACAATATTTAAAAAGGAAGGTTTCATTAAAAGAAACAAGCATTACAGATACATAATTTTCTTTGTCCGTCTATGAAAGTCCCAGAAGCTGACAAAGTACAACTCAAATGTATATATTTTAATATTTGTGGTGTTTCATATCATATTTGCATCAAAATCATTTTGTAAAAACAAAACTATATGAAAATACATTCAAAGATTTAAAAATATAGGAAAATATTCATAAAATTCAAAAGATTAACTACAAGACTCTTTAATCTGCTTCAGTTAAGAGGGTGGAAAAATTAATACAACTTGTTATATCAATATGGTTTAATTATCCACTTATTTCCTTACTGCACAGTAAATTCTTTACAACCAAACAAAGAACAAATACGCGTAGGATCAGTTCAGTACATCTGTACAACGTTCTTTGATTTGATAAAGGGCATCCCTTTATAATCTAATCCACAATTCAAATGCAAGTCTAGGGTATCTGCTGTTTCTAAGATGCTACTATGGCTAGAAGGCATTTATTTATTTATTTATTTTAATTCCAGAAAACCAGAACCATAAATCCTTTTGTCTCATTCAAAGCATGACTGCATTTTCCTTGTGGGCACAACACTTAGCAATCCTATATGAATAGCAAAGTTCTGGATTGGATTAAATTTTTTAAAAAATCAATGAATATATTATTTTTTTCCTGTACACTGGTATATTTCCTGTATTAATTTTATCTAACTGTGAAATATAACTAGCTTGGGAGGGAGGTGGGAACTCAGAAGACCAAACGTATATCTCTTAAAACTGATTTGATTCGATTTTTAATTGCTTCCTTTGGCAATGAGGGCACAGTGATACAATAATTTCCCTTTATATGAGGCAAGTTGTTTTAGTTAAGAAAAATCCAGACCATCCCCTCTAGCAAAAGCACCAACAAAAGGAAATTAAAAAAAGGGAGTGTGGATATTTTCTAGGAAACAGATTGGCTAATACTACAAAGATCTGGCCTTCAACCCTCTGCTATTAGCTCTACTGTTATATTATCTTTCGTTTTAAATATTTCAATAAAATATAGGAGAACAGGAGGTAGGGAGATAAAGCAGACATCAGACATCTGAAAAATGTAACATCAGACATTTGAAAAATGTAATATTCACAGGCTCTATGTTTTTAGATATTTTAAAATTAGAATTCAGCATGCTTGTTTTTTCTCTGGATTACATAGTTCAAGAGACTATAAAGCAACTTCCACCCAAATGGACACCATTATTCTTCCACAATCCACAATAATATATATGCTTTGTATCCAGAGGATTTTGAGCTCATATTAAATATGAAAAAAGATTTAGAATTCGTATCACGAAATATACATACAATGAAATTGTTATGTTTACAAAGAACACCTATTTTCTCCAAGCTTTATATGAACCTCAGAAAGAATTTGGTTATGAGTTTTAACATAAATATATAGCATGGATACACGAGGCTTGTTTTTTTCACAAAAAGCTGATGGATGATACCACCTTAAAACGTAGGTTGAGAGATTCATAACTGACTTTCCTTCACACAGGAAAAAAAAATGTCCTGCATTTCAGGAAGGAAAGATCCATGCCTAACTCTCTCTCCTATGTTTTCTGTGGAGTGTTTTCACACGGAGAAATATTATGACATGTAAAACTGTACAGGAGGAAAAGCTGCAAGTACAGCTGAATGTGAGACTCCCCACTCTCAAAATGTTACTCTGTACATAAAATCTTTCTGCAGGTACAATTCTTTCCTCAACTATCAATGTGGATATTGCCAATTTTAAATTAAGGCTGTAGCAAAGCCATGTCAATGTAATCTAACTCTTAAAATATGTATCAATGTGAACATCTATTTTTTTTTATCTGTACAGTACAAAACAAATCAATTCCAAGAAAACCTTGTGTTACATCCAACAAACAAACAAAAACAAAACAAAAAACAGAATTAAAACCCCACACACAAATGCAAAATCTTTCTAATAAAACTGTGTGTGAATTTTAGTAACTAGCCTGACATCTTGTGCTACAAGAATAAGGTTAACTCCTACCCTTGATTTGCCAATCACATCTTAGAAATTACTTCTTTTATTTTACCGATTATGTGGACGAAAGCAAAAAGCCATGCATGGTTAAGTAGTAGGCATCCAGGGACAAATTAATTTCAATGCTAAGATAAAAATTAAATTGCTCAAATAAAACAAATGCCAATTGTTTTAAAAGCCAGAAGCATTTATTGTTTTCAAACTGGGTTGACTGCAGTTTATCTGCTTTAGCAAAGCCCCCAAGATGAAATAACCCACCATGTTCCTTTTAAATAAGCCACAGTAGTTTGCTCTTTCATGTACCAAGAATGTCTCAAGGCAAATGTGTCCTCGTAATTTCAGAGTCAGAGAGTCCATCTTCGTGAAGACAAGGCTCATAGTCTCCAGCGTTATTTGCCAAGTCAATATCTTGCTCATCATTGCTCTCAGCGCTATAGTCCACTTCTTCAAGGAAGCGAGGTTCATCTTCTTCTAGAACGTAAGTAGTGGGGCTACAGCAAACATATTAAATGCTCTGGTTAATTAAAATGGAATGTAATTCACAGGAAATGCAACCTTTTAATACTAATATCATTCAGTATTTACAAATTATTCCTATTGTTAATTTTTTTTCTCCTGGGGTAGGAATGTCAACATTTATATACTTGTACACTAAAAACCTGCACAACTGTATGTTTTAGGCTGAATTGCACCAATTAATTAAAAAAAAATTGAGGGTTGACTAAGCACAACTGAATTTTAGAAAGCTAATCAAAATATTTTTTTTTAATAGCATCAATTTCTTTCCCAGTATTAGGCTTCTTATTCATGCCACAAGAGACAATTTTCTTAGGAAACAGATTTTATAGAAGAGGAATTATTGTAAAAACTAATTTAGCTTTTTACAAAGTCAATCTTACCCACTCCACCCCACCCCCCAAAGTTTATTCATTGGAAGAAAATAAAAATAAGGCAGAGATCGAGTTTGATATAGTGGTTAAGGCACCAGGCTAGAAACTGGGAGACCTAACATTATACTCTGGTCTTGGGCATGAAGACAGCAGGGTGACCTTGGGCCAGTCACTGTCTCTCAGTCCTAGGAAGAAAGCAGAGACAAACCCCTTCTGAAAATCTTGTCAAGAAAGGGGCTGGTTTAGGTTTAGGCGATCACCAGGAGTCAAACCTGAGTCAAAGGAACACACACACACACACACACACACACACACACACACACACACACACCTAATTTCATATCGCTGTGCATCCAAAACAAAAAGCATTAAAATATTGAACCCACTCCTCTCCAAACCTTATAGCAAGATACAGTATTCCAAAATGAGGTTCCATTTCAAAGCATTTTTGGTACCACTGACCTCACATTATATTTCACCAAAATTTATCTCAGGATTTCATTGTAATGTAAAGCCTAACCCCAAAACTTGTAATGTTAGGTATTAAAAGAGATTAAAGAATAAAATATATATATATATTGTATTTGACAAGGTTTATATTTTAGAATTTAAGTAGTTGGCCATTCGGCTATCTAGACCAAAACAGTGTGTTTACTACAACACAGGTGCTGGCCACATATAGGCATAAACACAACAACGTACAGTAATCCCTTGGCTACAGTTTGCAAGCAATATTTTGATTTCTGGATCCAGATACCTACTTCATTAATTTGTTAATTTACAATAAAAGCTGCCTGCTACTATAGTTCTTTTTTTTTAAAAAAATCCAAATAAACCTCTGGTAAAAAAAATTCAAAATGATTTTTTTTCTACCTTGTCACTTTGCCACTAGATTCAATCAATTCATTTTCAATGTCCAAAAGAGTAGATGGCAGATTATATTCCAGTGGTGATGTCAATTTTTTCAAACGCAATAAACCAGTACAGAATTTGGCTCCCATCTCTTCCAGTTCACGTGTCCCGATTTGTAAGCCCTAATGAGAAAACATACAGCCTTCAACAGTTCAGTGCAAATTGCTTTCTGCACATATATATTTCACTATTTACTCAAAACGTGTAACTGAAAAGAAGAAAAGAAGAGGTAGCAAATGCTGCCAATATTTTTGTATGTTCAACTTCCTGCACAAAATAGGAACATCTTGAGAGGGAGTCTTTGTGAACATAACTGGATATGCTTAAAATCCACTCCAACATAAAAAAATTGTAGGCAGAAATGGGCAGAAACTTCAAAGGAGCAACGCTGCATAATACTTCTCAGTTCCTTCTCTGTCCCCCCTCTGGCTTCCCATGACTCCTGTGCTGCTTGCAATGGTGCGCCCAGGTTTCCCGTGACTCACACATAGCCTGCCCCAGCCCTCCCCTTGCTTCTCATGAAGCCTACACTGGCCTTCCCAATCTCTCCCCTAGCCTCCCGTGACTCGTGTATAGCCTGGACCATCCCTCTTGGGCTCTTGACCCCTCCCCTCCTGCAGGAACTCCTGGCGACACTTCTGTGTTCTTTATCTAGGACCCCCACCTCTTCCTGCTTAACAATCCATGCATTTTGAGATTGTAGCAGCAACTGGGAGAGTTCAGAATTGCCATCGTTAAGTGATACAGTCGCGTAATGTCACACAATTTAACACTGCATCACTTAGCGATGGCAATCCCTGTTCTTATTGCCATCGTAACCTGAGGACCACCGGTACCACAAGGAATACTTTTTAGGACAAACAGAAACCATGGTTGAGTAACTGTTGTCACTAAATGAACACAAGGGCATCTTCCATATTCTAGACTATATATGAATTATATGTGAATGGTTTTCTTTATTAGAAGAATACTAACTATTAATGGGTATGTTCATTAAATTCCATGTTGTGAAAGAGCCGACATAGTTCCGAGCTCCTTTGAAATGAATTCAAGTACTATACAGTATCAATTTTATTCTTCAGGTGCATTAATATAAAATGCTACTTTACCTTGTATTTCCCTTGATCACATCCACACAATGTGCTTTCCATGGTGTAACTTCTTTGAACACCTATCTCTCTCCACACTACAACACGTGCTGTAGATTCCTTCGATTTTTCCACGACAAAACTGCAGCTGCTCATACAGAATGCTGGGGCTGCCTGGCTCAGAATCTTAGGGAGAGTCTACCAGAAATAAGCAACAACAAACATTATAGAAAAATTCTGTGTGGCTTGTATAATCTTAAAAGTATAAACTTGGGTGTCACAAGTCTGCAGAATACTACAGATCTCTCCCTCTGAATGACGAGGGAATATAATGTATGTCAAGAGGAAGTGCAAGTTACAAAGCAGTTCTGCATGGAGAGTGCAGACCTAAAGATGGAATAGCTCTGATATCAGAAAGCGTGCAGTCTGTCTAGCTACTGGAAAATCTATGGACTTTATTATGGCATGGTGTTTTTTGAAGGTTTCTGAAAACGCTTTTTCTTCACATAGCACATCAGATGTGCTGATGGCCACTAACATAGATGACTTTAAAAGGGGATTATATGGAGGACAGGCATATCAAGGATTATCAGCCTTGAAGACTTAAAGCTACTTCTGAGTAGAAGGATAGTCATCCAAATGCCATATGTAGAGAAACAAATATGAATCCATTTCTAGCTTATAAGTGAGGCCAAAATGCAAGACTAGAATAAATCTTGGTTGGATTTAGCTCTTGTAAATATTTTTTTTTTGTTGGATTTAGCTCTTAAGTTGCTTTCCATGCTAGATGAACACTATTCAATTAATGACTTACACAATGTTGAATTTTAAAAAAAAATCCTTTAAAAATATTTTAGATTGATTATTATTCCTCCACACTGCGTTCTTCTTTTGCTTCCATGTGAAATTGATGTATACTGAATCAGATGTTAGTTCATCTATCCCAGTCATTTCCTGACTATTCAAGCTCTCCCAGCAATTAGATACTGATTGTATCATGCCAATATAAATTCATTAGCCTTTAGGGTGTCTTTGCTTGGTTATCAAAATCTGATTATTCAAGGTACTGAAGATCCTGGCAGTTTTAAATGAAAACTCTGGAATATAAAATAAATACTCTGAGCTGAGTTTTAGTCATCTTCCCAAGTTTCTTTGGTTTAAATACTAGTCAGGATTTAACCTCTATTTACAATACTGCTAGCAAACTATTATTCAATGAAAAGAGTACTGGTAAAAGAAACACAAACCATAAATCCTAGGCATGTATCTACCTGCAGACACACACACATACACATCTACTTACCCTATAACCAAGGTCTTCAATCAGATCACAAGAGGCAGCACTAACATTAGTATGCCATATTGTTTCCTTGATGCTACAGCCATACATAAATACATTTTTCTTGCGAGAATGACCATGATAGTCACAAAAAACCTATAAAAAAGTATTTTTAAAAAATTAAAGATGCACATTCAACACAAAATGCAATTCAGATATAACAATCCATGTCTGATAAATAACCATTTATCTAGAAACAAGCAATAAGATCCTTTACAAAATAGATGCATTCAGTGACATGAAGCCTTGAATAAAATCTTCCAATGGATGTATTAATTTAAATTAATTTTATTAACATTTTAAAAAGAATTTTAATAGACAATTTAGATCAAGCTTGTCAGTTATAGTTCACAAATATCTTGAAGAATATAATTTCAGGGGAGTTAAATGTGAATTTACAACTCAATAAAGTATTCTATACCATTAATGAAGGCATATTTTGTTTAATTTTAAAGAAAAGTAATTTAAAAATCTAGTCAGGAAATAGTACATAGTATTGTTTACATATCTACCTCTTTCACATTTTTAAAATGATAAATATATGAATATTTATATTCTTAGATCAGGGGTGTCAAACTGGATTTCTTCAAGGGCCGGATCAGCATTGTAGTTGTCCTCTGTGGGCCGGCAGCGAGGGAGACGGGGGATGGGGCGATGGAGTTGTCTCCTGCAGCACCCTGCCCGCCAAAAATGGGCCATGTTTTCAGCCCGTTTTCCAGCCATTTGGGGCATGGTTTTTGGCCATTTTCAGCCAATTTTTCAGCCTGTTTTGGGCCTGGTTTTCAGCCTGTTTTTCAACCATTTTCAGCCCGGTTTTGGCCTGTTTTGGGCCTGTTTTCCAGCCAGTATCAGCCCGTTTTCGGCCTGTTTGGGCCCATTTTTCGGCCATTTTTGGCTTGCTTTCGGCAGGCAGAGTGCTGCAAGAGGCCGTGGAGGGTGAAAATGAGGCGCGGGGGGAGGGGCGGATGCATGTGGCCCGTTTTAGCTTCCAGAAGCACCTCGGACCGATCCCTGGATATTTCCAGGCCGGCCCCGAGGGCTGAATTTAAGGACCCCACGGGCTGGATCTGGACCGCAGGCCTCAAGTTTGACTCCCCTATCTTAAATGAACGGTCCTATAATAGGAGCCGAATTGTTCCTGCCATATTTCATGGTTACTGTAATTAATTTCACTGTTATTAATTTTTCTCCAGCACAATTCTAAAACCACCAGTAATATGGGCAAGAAGGCAATTCCTTAAGCAATGCTTTTACAAAGAATTAGAGTTGAGGGAATTTCAACTGCTATTACCTGCAAATCCTTTAAACGTAAAGATCACATTTTAAGTGGTTTTTTTTTTCTTAACTAAGGAAACACATGCTTACCAATGGCAATCGTTTTATAGCTGCCAAATATTGAAGCAAACCTTTGGCATGATAAATTGTGGGGTGCAGATCTGGGTTTGGGTTTTGCCACTGCCTATTCAAATCCTCCCCACTTAAGGAACAGCGATGACTATAAAACAAAAATTAAGAAGTCTTCCATTATAATTATTTCATTCTCCAAGAACATGAATGTTAAAATTCATTTTCATGTGGATGCTAACAATTTCACTGCAAGTGTATCAAGGTAAAGGAAATTCTTCTAAAGCAGGGATGTTCAGCATTGGCAACTTTAAGACCTGTGGACTTCAACTCCCAGAATTCCCCAGCCAGCATGTCTACAGATCTTAAAGATAACAAGGTTGGACACTGTTGATCTGTTGTTTCAAGCATTTAATATTGTAAGTGAGCTAAACTGAATTAAATTGGTGGAAAGAAAGAAAAAGCGAACACGCCTGTATTCTATATTATTTTTTCAAACCACCTTTGACAAATGGCACCAACAGCAGATACTCTTTTAAACTGTGAATAGGAGAAAATAGTTTTTCAGAAGTGTCATTGATTTACTTTCTAGGTTTCTACCAATTTTGCTTTTTCCTTTTGTTTTTGTATTATAACTAGAGTGGCATTTCAGAAAGTGCTCATTTGCAGAAAAAAAATATCCTTTATCTCATCAGCCTTACATTCAGACTTACTGAAGTTTAAAATAGAAACAGTGAAATCACAGGACCTTTATAATGTTTACTTGATCTCACAGGGTATACACCAAGCATTACTAAATCTGGATTTACCAATTCATTTTTAATATTATAAATTGCATCATTCTGAAGGTGTCTGATCTACTTTGAAAGGTCAACTGAAACTCTCAATTATGTAACACTGAAAATAAGAGTCAACTCTTTAATTCCCAGAGTGATTCAGATTCTGAATAAAGGCTTTAAAGCTTATTGATCCAAATGAATTGTGTCATTTATCTTTCCATGAAGTTTAAATCAGAGATAAATGCTCTTTGATTGTGTGATCTTCAAAGCATGACACTGGATATGGCAAAAGTTTACATCACGGAAATGAAAGAAACACTAGTCCTCTGATTCTGTAGAAAACAAACAAGAAGACAGTTTTCCTCAGCATTATAAAGTTAGGCCATTTCAGGATAAGAAAAACTCTGCTGGACCTTGTCAAAGCCCAGCAGATGAGGGCTTTATTATTACTTTTAAATAAAAGACAGCTGTGTTAAGTGTAGCAGACTTGGCTGAAATCAGTCTAATAGCATGAGGGATAGGATACTTGGCTTCAGTCAGCCCAGGGGAGAAATTATGCAGAGAATAAATCCCACTGAATTGAGCAGAATATACAAAGGATTATACTTAAATCTTAAGAGATATTAATACAACCAAGGTCAAGATCCATGGAAGGAAATTCTATAGAGTCAGGAGTAAAAATGTGCTTCATATTAATAGCTATTTGCCTAAATGGACATGATCTCCTACTGAAATCCCATTTTTCGCTAAAATTCTTTTTAATGTTGTGACAAGCCTCATGCAATAGCAGAAGAATTAACTTTTTTGGACTATCTGTCATTGACAAAGAAAACAGATTGTACTAAGAGGAACTTCCCTGAGGAGTTGTTAGTATATTTTACCCGCTGAAGTCAGCCATTACTGCAAATGTGACTGGAACTTTCTATGCATTCTTAGGATTTAATAGATTTCAGAGGGTTTTTTTAAATTAAACAAATAGGTAGCATTCTGTTTGGCTTTTCCATACAAGATTTGGAAGCATATAGTAATTTATAATCAGAATGCTCATTCCACTGCTCTGCCCTCCCTTTGTCCATCCAAAGATAAGCAAGGCAGCTTGAGATTTTTCTGCAATGGAACTGAACTTTTGTCTATTCAATTGGGTAGCCCAAGCTTCTCTGTGCATAGTTATGCTTTATATTTAATACTCTTAATGTGTATTATCCCTCTTTAGCTCTAAAAACTACTGCTATCTAGAATTAAAGAAAGGGTATAAAGATGCTGCCAGCAATTTCTTTCAGTCAGTTTACCAGCTGACTAGTAAACCTCTTGTTTTCTGTCATCTTTAACCCTCACCAGAGATTATTTGCAAAAGGTGGACCAAGTCCTATGATCCCTACTCTGGTTTTGGTATATTTTTCTGGGTCATACCAACATCTGCTTCAGATGTCTTCCACCATCCTGTTAGCAAGGTAACACTACCCTGTCCATTATAGGATTACCAGCTGTTTATAACAGATAACAGATAATCAGAGTTGGAAGGGACCTTGTAGGTCATCTAGTCCAACCCCCCGCACAAGCAGGAG
>JAOYMU010000192.1:74639490-74651554 GCA_025802295.1 Psammodynastes pulverulentus
AGAGGCTTGAAAACGCGAGGCACAGAGCCCCAAAATACCGTACATTCGCTCCATAAGACGCAGGCACTTTTCCTCCCCCTTTTTGGTGGAGAAAAAGTGCGTCTTATGGTCCGAAAAATACGGTATGTATTCCAACCTCTTAATCACTGAGAGACATTTAAGGAACAAAATGTTTTAAAATGTCTTATATATTCAGGCTATGTTTCTCTACTTGATTGTAAACTTTTAGTGTCATTTTTTGTGATTTGGCATACTCCAATTTTTCCTGCAATATATTAATTAAAATAGGGTGTAGGTCCAGATCTAAAAGGTATCTGTTAAAGGAGCTTTATTTCTCGTATAAGTTAGCACAGGGAAAAATAATAATGGAATGCATAATGGAAAGTAATTTACCTGGAAACGGAGGGAGGGAGGGAGAAAAAGTATGTTACTTTTAATTGAATGTATGCATAATTAGTGAAGCAATGTACTTGAAATTTTATTGTAGTCTGAAGAGCAATTGCATGTTCTAGGATGGGATTGAATATAGTGTGTCATAAAAATGAGGAAAGAAGTAGGACTAGTCAAAAGTAATATGTCAGTTAGTTGAGGAAGAATCTAATAAAATATAAAATTATACTGGAAAAAGTGGTCATTAGTTTCTCTTTCTCCAGTGTGTCAGATGGTATCCAGGGATGAATGGGTTGACTCTTCTATTCCTTCCAATTAGACAGAGCTTGAAACTGAGGACACACCCATCTGTCACTCATCCCCAGTTTCGGCTCTGTCTATTGCAAAGAACAGAGGCTTCAATTCGTTCCTCCTGGTTCGGATTGTTGTTTAGTGACTCAAACTTGTTAAAAATCAGTAAATTGGCAGCGTGAAGGGTCGCTGGCCCAAGCCTGTTGTGTGCTTGCGTCTCCACAAGAATCGCTTATCTACCCGATCGGATATTAAATGGAACTGCGTGCGCGCTAATCACCGGGTTTTAAACAGTGCGACAGCACGCACGGAGGCTTTTATTTCCTCGGCTTGCTGTTTCGTCTGCTTTGGCCTTAGCCTTGCTCCAGCGCCATTTGGGGCCGCCGAGAGAGCCCTGGCACTCCAAAGACAAGCGTCCTTGACAGTTAGTTTTGGCGTGAACCAACGCGTCAGGTCCGGCTGCCATTTTGGGAGGCGGTCGAGTCGCGGCTGCCATTTTGGGAGGCTCGCATTCGTGCGCAGCACAGTTCGGAGCAGCAGCAAAGGAAGCGTCTCCCTTTGCTTATCACCGTACAGGCTGCCCTTTAAGAGCCTAGGTGTCAAGAAGGAGTTCTTTTTTCGATCATCGGAGGGCTATTCAGTGTGACGGTTTCTACGCCTGAGGGAGGCCCTCGTCGCTCTGTGAGGGAGTTAGAGGAGCTGTTGCTGGGCAGAATCCGTAAGTGAGGCCCCATCACTTACCAGAGATGGATTCCCCTTCTGAGCCGGCTGGCCCTTCTTCTCCTTACATCCCAGCCTCCCCTAAGACCTCCAGCGCCACTAAGGCCAAGGCGGCCAGGATTAAGGCCAAGGCCTTATCTCACTCACGCAGCTCCAAGGCCCAGCAAAAGGCCGAACTCCGCCTTCAAAAGGCCCTGGAGAAGCAAGCAGACAGAGGGGCTAGGGAGGCAGAAAGGATTGCCCTTGCTAAGGCTGCTAGCCCAATGTCCCAAGCTGGAGATGATTTGGAGGTTCCACCATCCTCGGACAATAGGAGGAAACATGGCTTACCTGTGAGTGAAGGCCCTTTCCAGAAGCAACTGGACCGTTCCTTCTGACCTGGATTCGGCCTTTAACATCCCTTGGTCGGCGGGGCTCTCTCCTTCCCCCCAGCATTCCGGGGCTTCCAGGGGGTCGGCTCCCCCGCCTTCGGCTTCATTCACCCCGACTGCAGCCGGCCTGAGACACAACGAACCCCAACAATTGGATGTTGAGTGGCTACTATCTGAAGCTGTCAGAAGGGGATTTGAGGCAGCTATGCTTCAGAATAAATCTTCCAACGCATTCCAATCGGAAGCGGGGCCGTCTCAACCTCACTCCTCTCATCAGGGACCTGGTTCCTCGTACGGTGCTCCATCGCCATCCTTCCATAACCAAGTGGCGGTTCAGGACGCTCCTGAGGAGGAGGAGGAAGGAGAAATAGGCTGCGAATTATCGGAAGGCGAGGGCCAGCTGGAAGAGCAGCCGGCCTTCAAGGTTTGTTCCAGACCCACATGTTCAAATCTCTGTTGAACAAAGCGAAGGCAGTCACCGGTCTGGGACTAGACGGACCTACCGACAACAACACCGCTGGTGGCCCTAGAGACATCCTCTTTTCTGAAACTACTGAAACTGCGGACATCATTCCGACCCCTAAGTTGTTTCTCCAGAAAATAAAACAACAGTTGGAGGCGCCCTTCATCATTTGATAAAAAATATTTTAATATGTCCACCGATCTCTTGGAGATTTTGAACACTCCAGAGGTGGATGAACCTATTGTGGCCTTGGCAACGCCTTCAGCATCCTTGGCGGACGCAGAGGATGTTCTACGACCTGAGGACAGGAGGGCGGAGCTAACCCTCAGAAAGGCCCATCAGGCGGCGGCCTGGGCCGTCAAGACTAGTACAGCCACTTCCTTTTTTACTAGGGCGGCTTTATTGTGGCTCCGCCAGTTACAACAAAAGGTGCCGGTCCACGAAACTCGTACCTACCAGGACCTGAACAAGATCATGGCAGCAACTGAATATACAGCGGATGCCACTTTGCATGCCGCCAAGTACGGTTCCAGAGCCATGGGATCATCCATCACCACGCGGAGGCTTCTTTGGTTGCGGCAGTGGCAGGCCAACACTAAAAAGAAGTGGAAGCTGGCAGCGGCTCCATATAGGCATTCTAACCTCTTCGGTTCTGTGTTGGATCCCATACTGGTGGAATCAAGAGACAAGCGCAAGAGGTTGCCCAGTCTCTCGAGGAGGGGAGACCGCCTATCGCCTCCTTCCTTTCGTGCTCAGCAAAGCTTCAAAACTTCTTACCAGGGCTCGTTTCACCAGAGGCCTTTTAGACCCTTTAGTCCAAGGCAGGATTTTCAGTCCGGACAAGGGTACAGAGATCGGAATAGAAGCCAAGTCCAGATGCCCCTTTCGAGGGAGTGGCGGCCGTCCCTCTCGCCGATCTCGCTGACTACAAAAGGGACGTCCCCTTTGGTGGCAGGCTGGCTCTGTACTGCGACCAGTGGGATCTGACCACTACAGATGCCTGGGTGAGGGACACCATCAGGTCTGGGCTCAGACTGGAGTTCGTCTCTCATCCCCCCGATTGTTTCCTCAGATGTCCAATATCCAAGGACACCTCCAAACAGCAGTTGATGCAAGAGGCCATCCTCCACCTGGTGGCTATTCAAGCGGTGGAACTGGTTCCGACAGAGTCCAGAGGTCGAGGCTTCTATTCCATGTTGTTCCTTGTCCCGAAAGCTTCGGGCGGCTGGAGAGCCATCTTGAACCTGAGGGGTCTAAACCAGTTCATCAGGTACCGAAGGTTCAAGATGTTGGCTCTACACTCCATTCTACAGGGGATCAGAAGCATGGACTGCGGTGCTTCTTTCCGGGCTTGGCCGGGGCTAAGACCGCATTAAAGTGGGCGAACTCGGGAATAAAACACGCCAACACCAAAGTATTCTTAGAGTGGGAACCCCTCGCGATGAGAAGGCTTTTAAGATGAGAACGCCTCGAGCAGCGTGGCTCACCTCCTTTTATTAACCATGCAAAAAGAAGTAACACTTGCCATTGGTTCATTCAAATGTTGCGCGATTACTGTTAGTCGCTGACCTTTACATTGATTGGCCTGCCAGCCCTCTCCTGATACCGGCACGTCCTCTTGTATCCACTTGCTAGGGTCTAGAACACTGCGCATGCCCCTGTGTGCTCCCCCTCCCCTCCAAGCCTTCCCTCCTCCCTCTGGGTCCGGGCGCATGGCGCGCGCCCCTCCCAGGGGGAAACGGCCGCTGCCCAGCTGGCAGGGGCCGACATGCTCTGGGCATGGTCCAAGGTGCCCGGGCACGGCTGCAAGCCTCGCGGCGGCAGCAGCACCAACCCGAGCACCAGCGCAGGCATCCCTTGCCCTGGGCCCGTCCGGCAGCAGCTCCACCCAGGCTGCCCGGCCGCCTGCCGGACACCGGCCTCTCTGCCTCCTCCAGCCGCCGCAGCCTTCAGCAAATCCCAACAGGTGGCCTTCAAATTTTTTGCAACCGGTTCTCTGCCCAGTTGTTGGGCGGATGTGGCCATGGTGCGTGTGGCCTAGCCAGCCTCCTGCACCATGGCGGGGGGGGGGGGGGGAGACATGTTTCCACCTTCACCAGGCTCCAGAGACTTTCCTCGAGCCTCCAGGAGGGTGAAAATGGCCTCCCCCGGCTCCAGAGGCCTTCAGGAGGCCGGAAACGTGCCCATTTCCGGCCTTCCAAAGCCTCCAGACCCATTTTTCACCATCTCCAAGCCTCCACGTGGGCCCTGCACTTACCTGGGATCCAAAATGGGCCACGTGGGGACTTCTGGGAGGGGCAGGGTGGGGCCAGACAAGGCTGGGATTTACCAGTTCACCGAACCAGTCATAAAATTAGTTATCGGTTAGCTACAGGTTCGCTCAAACTGGGGCGAACCTGTAGCAGCCCATCCCTAGACCTGGCAGACCAGGGAGTGAGGGAAATAGGCAAAGGGGCACACTGCAATGTCTCTGCGGTTGATCGTAACAGTGAGCAACCACAGGATGCTACAGTGGACGTAACTTCAGGGCTTGGTTGTAAGTACCTTTTGGGAGGTCCTTTGTAACTTCAGATAGTCAATGAGTGATCAGCTGTTAGTCAA
This sequence comes from Psammodynastes pulverulentus, assembly GCA_025802295.1. Lineage (NCBI taxonomy): Eukaryota > Metazoa > Chordata > Lepidosauria > Squamata > Psammodynastidae > Psammodynastes > Psammodynastes pulverulentus. The sequence continues at coordinate 74,644,327 of JAOYMU010000192.1, forward strand.
GGACTACCTTCACCCTGCCAGTGTTGGTGAAGGTGAAATTTTCACCTTGGTAATTCCTTGTTCAGGATTGTTTTTTACTTGGTTGATTATTTCAAGATTGACCTTGAAAATTCTCCCTCTCTCAAATCATGGGGAAATTAAGGTATAGAACTATTGGGAAATCTTATCTGGAAGAAGGTTTATATTTGAAAGTTGTCAGAAGAAACATGTCATTTGTCCAAAAGTTGATGAATTACTTAGACTGTGAATTGAAAGGAAAGTGGTACTCTTGCAATCACCCTTCTTTGAAGTATGACCTCAATTCAGCAACTGAGTGGAACAAGAGACCTCTATACCATTCTCCAGCTCATACTCTTCTGGGAGCAGTTTGGCATGTTCCAGAAATAAATTCTGCAGATTGAAAATGTTTAAAAGTGTCCTGGATATGGCAGTCATATTCACATTCACTTAAATATTTAAATGACTTGTTCAACTGCATGTATGGGAGACAGGCCATGACAGTAAAATAAAATTTATGAGTCATTCACTGTTTTAAGCAGTTATGATTTGATAATGATTCACCATTATTGAAGCAAAATAGATCATAGGATTTAATACAAGCTTAACTCTTGATGCATACCACATTCCAACTCCACATTCCACATAAAATCTTAATGATATCATTTTAACTGCTATATTTTTACCTTTTTCTCTATGATGATTCAATTCTTCTTTGTTTAGTACAGACATTGGCCTTGAATCTAATTTCAAAGTCTCATGAGACATATTTTTTTCCTGAAGTTTATTTTCCTGGTTTGTCAGATCATGATGATCAATCTCTGTCTGTCCAAAATTCTGCATCTGTATATTGGCCTTTTTAAAAAACAAAATACAGTATTTTTTTGTTTGTTTTGTTTTATATTGAAAAACATTACAGAGTCGTCTGTCCCCAAATTTTATCCAGAAGAATTTCTGAACTATATTTTTTCTGATTAGCCTTCCTGGGAAGTGTAGTTTAATACACCTGAAGGACATAAGGTTAGGAAAGTGGATGTGGAATTCTTTAGCAGAATATAGTGCTGAGTTAATACATAGTTTAGTTTACCTACACAATTGTGAGGATATATTCAGAATATATCTAAGAGCATACCTCATCACAAAACTATAAGTCCAAATTGTACATAGGCAGAATTCTTGTGTAACCATAATCAGAAAAAAAGGGAGATCAATATGTTAAAAACTAAGGAAATTTCAAGTTTTGGAAAGTATGTAAGTGCTGGAAGTGTGCGTGTAGAAACCCCTAATGTTTTCAGTAATTTTTCCCTAAAGACAATTATATCGATATTTTAGAACAGCATATCTAGAACACAGCAGGTACACCTCAAGATACAAGCTGCGTTGGTTTCTGGGTGCAATTCCAGATACTGGTTGTCATCTATAAAGCTCTATCTCATAGAGCCTGGCTATATGGGAATACCTATCTCCAATTGTCCAATAATATCTGACACAGTTGGCATATCTTCACTCTTATGGCATCTGCTCTCTGGACTAACATTCCCCTTAGTTCTGTATAATCTCAATTTACCATCCTTAAAAGATCATTCAAAATTTGTCTCTTTCCCCATGTCCTGGTCCAGGTCCACTTCTGCATCAATCTTTTTTGTGAATTTCCCTTTCTCCACAGAATGGCTGCTTCTATGTAATTTTAAATTTGTATTTGTTTTATTTTAACTTAAAGGTATGATTCATTGTCATTGATTTTTTAATCTTCTTATCCAGTGTTTTTAGTTCTGCTCAAGTCCAATGCACTACTCCTGTTGTTCTAATGACAGGAATTGCCCAGATATTAATTGCCTTGATAGTACTTCTGCCACTGAATTTAAGATCTTCTTCATTCTCATGCTGTATTCTTTTTTTAACCTTCTTGACTTCAGTGTGATTGGTGTTGTCAGCTCGAAGGATACCCTGGTATTCATAGTTTTCTTATTCTAGACTTTCCCTGGTTCATCTCTGCTGTCTGAGTTACTTCTGGCAAAGTTTCAATTTCTTTGTCCTAAATAGACTTTTGCAGTTCTCTTCTACTTTTGTACATATTTTATTTTGTATTATAAATCAACATTGATTTGCTAATCTGTGTTGTTTCTGATTTTGGATGTTGTTCTCTCTACAATTGCTGCTCTCTTTTTAGATATCCTTTTCTCATTGGGCTTCGCTTGTAATTCAAATCATTCTTTGCTTTCAGTTTTTAAATTTGTGATGGGTAAGCAACTTTTCTTCCAATAGTCCTGCAACTGCTGGTTCTTGTTGCCCAGACAAAAATCAAGTCCTATAGACACTTGTTACCAGATGTCCAGGAACTCCAACATCTAGCACGTCACCTTGTTGACCAGGACAATGACTGATCCAGTACAGGTTTCTGTAAGTTACAACTCACCATACTATTTTTGGGAAAGACACTTTGTTTGCCTCCTTACTCTGATAGGATCTTACCCTCCAGTTTGGTTGAACCTCTGACATAGTTCTCTTCTTTGTCAAAGCATGCAAACCCTACAACCACTTCATTGGGGGTATGTATTACAATCTGTTCACAACAATGTGAAGTCACAACTGCCATTCTTTGCGTGATGTTGGCCTTCATACACATCCCAAAACCCAGGATGGTGTAGTATATAGGCGGATCTAAGCAGTGTGGCCTTTCATTTATTTAGAAAGTTTATATGACTACCCAACTCATTCACAGTGACTCTGAACAGCTTACAGAAATAAAGCCCCAATACAAAAACCCAGTAACACCCTCCCCCAGAAATCAAACCAATGGGGGTCTCCAGGCTCCTTGCAAAACCAAGCCTTCAGGATCTTTCAAAAAAGTGTCAAGGTGGGGGTCAATTTTATTTCAGCAGAGACAGTGTTTCTCAAGAAGAGAGACACTACAGAGAAGCCCTTCTTCTTGGTCCCACAAGATGGGCCTCCTTAAGAGAGGGGACCCATAACACATCTTGCCTTGAAAGGCCATAACTGACCTATAATTGTACAAAGACCCTCCTGGCCACAACTGCCACCTTTTCCTTGAACAGTAGTCATGAGTCTAGGAGCACCCCAAGATTACACACCAGGTCTGTAGGGGGAAGTATGACTCCAACCAAGAACAAAGATGGCAATTATCCATGGACCAAATAATCCAGAACCACACCGGTTGCCAGGGAGGTTTGGGTTTATTGGGTTTGACCCTACTATATTGTTCTGAATAATGAGATCATTCAGTTTGTATGAAACTATAAATCATCTACAAAAAGCATTACAATCTTACTTGGCTTTTTCCTGATATATTAGTAGTAAGTTCTTTTTTCTTTTCTTGTTGTATCTTGCTATCTTCTGGTGATGCTTTTAGCTTTTCTTCACATTGTTCCTTCAGTTCCTCTATCTTATTTAGACACTTAGACCTTGAAGCAAAGAACAGAATATAGAGCAAACTATATACAGTATATAAAATCTACAGTATAATCCACTAATCAACATGTTGTTACGGTTACTGTTTGATAAGAAATGGGGAGACTCGGTTCAAATTACTACCCAGCCAAGAAGTTTATTGAGTGACTTTTGGCTGAGATTCAACACTTAAATTAGTGTTGTTGTGACAATAAAATTGAGAGTGGGAGACAAAGGTGCATACAGTGCTGCCTTGAATTCATCAAAGGTAAACATCATACAGAAATAATCTGAACATTGCTGCCAATCCTTTATTGCAGTTTAAAGACTTCTTGTCAATGTTGGGAAACATGCAGCCAGGCAGGGAAGAGTCCTCAAATGTGGAATTAGCCTCAAATCCTGGTGCAGCCACACCCCAAGCTCTATAAAGCCTTATTTATCTGTTCCCAGGTGAAAGCTGGAAGTTTGGGGAGATTCCTGTATAAAGGTATTCCTCAATTTACAACAATTGAGCCCAAAAATTCCGTTGTTGTGAGATATTTGTAAAGTGAATTTTGCCCCATTTTACGATGTTTCTTGCCACAGTTGTTAAGTGAATCACTGCAGTTGATAAGTCAGTAACCCAGTTGTTAAGTGAACCTGGGTTCTCCATTGACTTTGCTTGTCAGAAGGCTGCAAAAGAGGATCACATGACCCTGGGACACAGCCAGTGGTGGGATTCAACAGATTCGCACCTAATCGTGAGAACCAGTTGTTAACTTTCTAAGCAGTTCAGAGAACTGGTTGTTGGAAGAAATCTCCTTTTGTTTTTTTCCACTTTACAGGGCATCCTGTAAGGAAGGCAGGAAGGAAACATTCCGGTGCTGTTTCTAACCTAATCTTTATTGCCCTGCTTACAGAAACTGCTTCTTGGTTAACCCATATGGCAGCTAAAGGTTCTTGGCAGTATGCCCAGAACCTGTCTGTTGCCTGAGCTCCACCCAGTCACATGATCACCCAGCAATTCCTACCCAGCTGATCATTAGGGCAGAAAACCGGTTGTTAAATTATTTGAATCCCACCACTGATGTATTGTACTAAGTGAATGTGATCTCACACAAGCAAAAAGTGTATAAAAGGAAATATGGCCATAAATATTTAAAAATGGGATTTCATTGGACTAAACATCCACCAGTTCCTTATTCCTGTACTCACATATTTTATTGAACATTTTTGACCAGCTTATTTTGCTAAGAGCTGTAATTATAAAGGTATAAGTACATGAAATAATTCAAGAGGTAAATTAATACTTTTTTTATTTACTTTTTTGATACAAAAATTTGTTCTAAAAGGACTTTAATAATCAGAGTGGATGGGAAGACATATACAAATGCAATTATAACCATCATTTTATCCACTGAAAAACTCCCATGTCGTTAGAGATGAAAACATACGGAACATTTGTATTTGTTTGTTTTACTAGTTGGCCTGTGCATTTTTCACCCAATTATTTATTTAGTAATCTTCTCCTGAAGAAAATTTGATAAACACTGTCATAATGTATGCAGAATGCTTAAAACAAGTATTTTGAAACAACCTAATTTAGTTTTATTCCAGCTCTGGTGTACCATAAAGCTCTGTCTCCAAAGCTTCAGAATAACTGCTTATATCAAATCCTGCTTTTTAAAAAATTCATGTGGAGAGGAGAGGAGAGGAGAGGAGAGGAGGAGAGTGATAGAGGTGGTATCTGTTAGAGCCAGCCCAAGAACAACAAACCAAACTTCCGTTCTTTATTTGCTCACACCAAGACAGAATCTTGCTAGATTAAACCTTTTAGTCTCACCTTAATAGATATATTGTAGAGACTCTAGGGCAAGGGTCTTCAAACTTGGCAAGTTTAAGACATGTAGATTTCAACTCCCAGAATTCCTGAGCTAACATGACTGCAGGAGGAATTCTAGGAGTTGAAGTCCACACACCTTAAAGCTGTCAAGTTGGAAGACCCCTGCTCTAGGGAGTAACTATCCTTATTCTCTTTCTCTGTTTCCTGTCCAGCTTTGGACTGTGTTGTCTCTTGTCTCACCTCCTTTCTTGGAATGTGCTCCCAACTTCCTAAGAAACGGCTGCTTCACTGTAGTCCATCATACCAGGTCCCCCTCTGTAGACACCATCTGTCACAGTTTCTTGGACAGATAGTGGTTCCTTGATCAAAGTTACCCTTGCAAGACCATTTCCAACATTGTAGAGTTGGTCTGGAATTCTTTAATTATAATTTCCTGCCCACCCACACCTTAACAATGTCAGGACATAATAAAGTGGCTAAATAAAGGGTATTAAAACATTGGGGTTTTCATTAAGTAGATTATTTATCATGCTAATTGCTAACTCAAATACTATTGTACTGAAAGGATAATACCATCATGATCAATAAGTAGTACTTTTACTATATTTATCGAAATACAACTCTTTTAACCATTTGAAGTCCTGTTGCCAAAGAAAAAGCAAGAAAAATGCCATCTAAACCCTAATATGCCACTGTCTTGAATATAAGCTACAATATTTCCATTTAGAAATTCCCCATCATTGTTCTTTGATTGATTCATTCGCTTAATTTATTTTGCATTCAGCTCTCACAGCCCTTTATATGGTTTTTGCATTCATCTAGCAAAACTCATTATTTGCATTGTTGTGGGATGCTGTTTTTTGGAAGGGCAGATAAATTTAAATGGAGCTTGTCTAGAATTGTTAAACTTGTCTTGTTCTTTTAAACCTGGATGCTAATAGATAGATTAATTTCCTTCTTCCAGTGACAGGATCAAGATTGCATCTCGTTCAGATTAGTTGCAGTAAGAATGCTTGGAAATTGTTATTTTTTTAATCCCAAATTCTTAGACCTGAATAATAAGAACTAGATTGCAATTTTTTTAAAAAAGATGATACATTAAAAGTCCTGAAGGAAATTTCTTATTTTCTAGTATTAAATAAGCATTGCTGCTGTTCTGAAATTTGTTGGTTTATCATTTAATGGCTACAGCAACTACCCTTACAAGAACTAGGATAAGCATGAATCTTTTCTATAATACTTGCCACCCTATGAAAAGCTACCATTGTTTGAACTGTTTGGCAAGAGAGATTCATATTTGGCATTTAGGTTCATATGACAAACCTTGCATGAAGCCTGAGATTTCATTCAGAAGAGCATCCTTTCCTCCTACACAGATATTATTTCACTGTGGGGAAAAAGGAAAATTGCACACAAAAGACCTTCCCAGAATCATTTCATTACAAGATGGGTGGTAAATAAATTCATTCATTCAATCAAACAATAAAACAAATATGATGGTTGAAAGCAAAACGGGCATGTCTACGTGGGCCATCATTAGCATCTTGCACACATCTTCAGGGATTTTCTCTACAAAGAACAATAATACATTAAAAAAGTTTTTTTAGGGTTTCTTCTCCACCCCAAACCATAAATACACATTGACCTTTGAGCAAGATGAGAAACCCATTCCAATCATGCCACTTCATAGTTCGTTGAGTACTTTGCTGCATAAAGATTTTGGGCAAAATTAAACAATGTCTTGATTTGCTGCACAATTCAAGACATCGTTTAAATATAACATTATTTTTCTTAGTCATCATCACTGCGGTCATTCTGCTCACTTTGCTCCAGGAATTGATTGAACATTCACAGTCCTTGTTGGGTGTCAATTTTTCATTTCCCCACGATTGCACTGGCAAAGTATAGGTACATATGAAAACTCTCTTCTTTTCTTCTTCTTCTTCTTCTTCTTCTTCTTCTTCTTCTTCTTCTTCTTCTTCTTCTTCTTCTTCTTCTTCT
>JAOYMU010000192.1:74657080-74672292 GCA_025802295.1 Psammodynastes pulverulentus
TAATGGTTGCCCTCAAAGGGCCACATGTAACTGTAAGACAGTATAAATGTAACCAAATGTCCTAAAGACAATTGGAATTTTGCAGCTCTCGCGGGCCACATAAAATGACGTGGCGGGCCACATTTGGCCCGCCGGCCTTGAGTTTGACACCTGTGCTCTATATGCACACATAGAGAAATTACTATGCTTATGAATTCTTTAATTCGCTAGCTGAATGGGAAACACAGAATTTAAAAATATGGACAAAGGAAGGGTGGTGAGAAAAATATTCCTTGTTGTTTTGGATCCTCAGGATAGTAATTGTGGGGAAATAATTACTTGGCTCAGAGGACAGAACTTACCTGCTGCTAGCACAAACAGATGGAGAGAAGTGAGGGGCCAATCTGGAGAAGTCTCTTTTTTTTGTTGTTGTTGCATTAATAGACTCGCTGCATTTTCTATAGAGTTATCCAATCTAATAAAGGAGTGTCTTAAAAGCTGTAAAACCAGCTCTGCAATATTTTCCCAACTTTCATCTTTGATCTGGGGCAAAGTGAAGATATTTGTAGGGGGGGGGGGATTCAGTTGGCCTCTATTTCCTCTTATTTGAAAAGAGTGATTAATTAGCTTTTTCATGGGAACAGGGCTAACTTTCTATGCACGTGTACACACCTCTTACAGCTAAGAATAATTGCACAACTTTATTTTAATACATTTACTAGACTATTAAAAATGCACCGCGTACATGGGTCATATACTTTAGCCACAATCCAATGACTTTTTTTTCCTGAAGTTCAAATGCTATTTATGTCTGCCTGAATGTTTATATTTAGCATTGGCAATATAGAATGGGAGACTCTCTCTGTTACTATGAAATGTGATCTACTGCAACATCTGTGAAAAAGATACTGATATAATGATGCTTCAGGAGGATAAAGAGCTCCAGAGAGACACTGTTATTGAACACAGGTGGATCTGTGCACTCTTAAGAAGCAAAATGGGACAAGGATTGGGGTAGCCGAAACTATGAGATAGCAGAACCAAGAAGCTTACAATTAATTCCAGAGTTAAAATAAGAAAGACGCTGGCCTGTTTGCATATATGCATGACATATAATGTGGAGGCAAGCTGAAAATGGTCTTTTCAATCATATAAAATTAATCTAAAGTCTTGCCCAATAGTATTTTTTTCAGGCAGCAGCCAGCATTGTGCAAAGTTATAGGTCCCAAAGGTATTTGAAAAATGAACAGTAAATGGTGAGACTCTCATGAAATATTAAGTGTCAACACAGAAATATTTTACAATTTGATTGTCTCATGAGATTGGAAAAAAAAATAGTGGATGTCAGTGAATGCTGTCTAGTGATATCTTTGATACCACAAGGCTCAAGAGCACCACGCTGCTAATCCCTGGTATAAAATTACATTATTTCCTAGTTGAACAGGATGCAATCTTTTACCAGGTACTTTTCTTCTTCCTTATTTGCTTATTTGCCAACTTCAAAATGTTTGTCAGATATAGTTACTCTACAGTGCATTGTAATCTCGAGATAAAAACCAACACTTTAAAATAAAATAAAATATACATTGATTCACTCATTGTGAAAAACCAATAAAAGAGCAATACCTGCAAAGCAACACTACGGGAACTTGCTATCCAGTAATTAAATCCCAGAACAATTATACAAGCCACAAGTGCTGCTACTAGAAGAGGTGGTGATTTTATCCCACGACGACTGTTTCCTAGCCCGACCATCTTAAAGTTACAGGTTTCTGTAGGTTTAAAAAGAGAAATATTTACATTTATCATTGCTGATTAATGAAAATTTCGAAGCAATAAAAAAAAACTTGCCAGTAACAGTATCTGCTCAGAAATAGCTTAAGGTTTGATGAATTAAAAAATGCATGTATATACATATGCTGTATATCTATATATGTGTTATTCCATAGGAAAAAAACACAGAAACGTATAAAAGCATAATAATCAGGATTCAATGTTTTATGACACATTTTAACAGCAGCAACATAGAATATATTCATAATAATCCAAATATTAGAGTCAGAAAGTGGAGCTTTCCGTAATAAATATCTGTTTACCCAAAATACCGTCACAGAAAAGATGAAATAAAATAATTCAATTTACTCTTGTATAAATTGCAATGCAGCAGTAAAGGGAGAAGGATTTCAATTTCTCCAAATCACAAATTCATTTGGGTTAGAGGATTTTGGAATATCTGCCCAGAAGAAGAGCTGATGATTATGCACTATGTTGTGCCCAAACAAAGTCCTTTCTGAGGGGTTCTGGGTACTCTCTGAGCTTGCTTATTTCCTTGCAGATGTTTCATTACTCAAACTAGGTAACATCACAGTGCTAGTAAGGAGTGTTGTTTGTTCTCTGTTTATATTCTAGTAGTGGGTTGTCCTGTCAGTGTTGGTGGGGCTGGTCTTAGAGATTCTTTGGTTGGGCTTGCTGTTGGCTTTTTTGGCAGTTTTTTCCCAACCCCAAGGACTTTATTCAAGTCCTTTCTCAACGTAGGGATGTGGGAGATGAAAAATATTTGGTTGGCTCTCAAAGTTTCCTTAAAATCCTGGCTTTGCTGTTATGTGGTGTCTTATTATCCTGCAGTTGGTACTCCATATCCTTTGAGTGAGTACATGTCTGGCCTTTTAATAACCCAGGATAAGAAGGAACCAACAAAAAGGTCCCAGTTTGAGTGCTACAGCATTCCTCCAACTCGGAGAATGCTCATCTGATAATATAAGGCAAATAGGCTGATGGGGAAGAACTGAAAACGTAGCTAATAACTGATCACAGGCATTCCCACCACAATTCACAGAACAGTGTTGGCTACACATTTTGGGGCAGCAAGAATATTTTTTCAAACTTTTCATTTCTACCAGTTTGATAGTATTCTTCATGGCATCAGTTCCCTCATGTGTTCTGTATAGGATTTGATACTATGAGATTTACTCTTTCCAATAACAAAACTGGGAGCCATGCTTCAAACTTTGTTAGTTGCATTGTAAGGCTATGTAGCATATACTCTGGATCTGCATATAATACAGTTCTATAACATTCTCCTACCCCAATACAGGTATTTATTTGACCTGGTCTTAGGGTAAAATACAACTGTTAAATGTAAAAAAAAATGAGAGTTGGCAATTACCGACACATTGAATTAACATCTGCCAAGTTTTAATGCGATTTCGACATTCTTCCATTGTAAGATTCATATGATTGTTTGACATTATCCAGGACCACCTGGTGTGCTATTATAATCTGCTATTTATAATCTAAGCAGCCCTTGAATATCAATAGCAACAAGATTTATATACCATTTTGCAGTGAATCAAAGCTATCTCTAAGCAGTTTATAGAGTCAGCGTATTGCCCCTAACAATCTAAGTCTTCATTTTATTGACCTCAGAGGAATAGAAGGCTAAATCAACCTTGAGCAGGTGAGAATCAAACCCCTGGCAGTCAGCAGAATTAGCCTGCAATATTACATTCTAATCACTGCAGCATCACAGATCCTTGCCTTTTTGTTCAGGCATTCATGTTCAAACAACATAATCAACGTAGGGCTTATATTAATTTATTTATGTTTTTTCTATGCACCCAGATCAGATTTCATCAGTGTCATCGGCTGTTCCAATATCCTAAGTGGGATTCAGGGGTGATTCAATTCTTATCATTCCTCTGGACACATACTCCAATACAATAGTTCTTTATTTGGGGATATTTCAATTCAATTAGTCTGGCTAATGTTTTACTGAATGACTTGGGAACTGGTCGTAGTGAGTCATGTTACAAGAAGTCAGCCAATAGTCAACAGTGGGCTTTCTACCATTCCTCCAAAGGTACATTCAGCCAGACAGTTCCTGGCAAGCAAGTTATTTAATATGCACAAGTCCAAAGCAGAGCAAATTATTTGATGCAGAGACCAGCCAAGTTACATCAGATTCTTTGCAGCACTTGGTAATAAAGGAGTTTCTAATATTTTTTCCTCAGAGCTCCGCTAAGCTTCTCAAAAAGAGCCTCATTATTAAACTCCATCCTAGCATTTAGATTCTTCTGAAACTAATAAAACTGAGGGTCCTGGATGGGCTTCAGTGCAGAAGACCACGTTAATTGATTCATTTGCAGAGGGCTCTGATCCGTACCTGCATTCTAAGCCAAGAGCATAAATATTAATATTAAACATACTTTCCATCTCTTTGAAGTGTAGCAAGAAAGTTACTTTCAAATGTTCCAAGAGTGGAAAGGATAATAATTTTCTTCCAACCCTGTGGTGGTCAGAAGTGTTATTCTATCTTTAAGGTTCCTTGCTTCGAAATGCTTTGCACGGGTTGATGAGATAAATATCCAAGTCCATATTAGAGTCCATTTCTTGCAAATATCATGCAAGAAAGGAATACCGTAGTTGAAGAGATGCTTGAAAAACTGTTGATCTTTAAAATAAAAAATGCCATCCTGCTGTATTTTATGAAATGGATGAGATTCTACATAATTTATATAAAAATAAATGAGAGATATTGGCGGTCTCCTAGTCCAACCCCTGCTCAGGCAGGAAGCCCCTATACCTGTAATAGCGAACCTAAGGCACGCGTGCCAGAGGTGGCAGGTAGAGCCCTCTCCGTGAGCCCGCGCACCATCGCCAGCTGGTCTTCTGGTTTCCGGCAAGTTGGTCTTCGCGGGCACCAGAGTACTGGAAAATGGCCCGAAATATGTCCCCAAAACAGGTTGTTTTTTGGGCCCTTTTCAAGCCATTTTTTGGGCTGTTTTCAGACCATTTTTGAGCCGTTTTCAGATAGTTTTTTGGCATTTTCATGGGCTTTTTAGGGACAAAAGTGGTCCCAAATGCCCCTCAAAGGCCGGAAAACAGCCCAAAAAATGATCAAAAAACAGTCATGCGTGCGCTGTCCAGCTGGCCTTCGGATTTCTGGAGCTCCGGCACACACACATGCACATGCATGTACACACGTTCCGGTTTGGGCACTCGGTGCTGAAAAGGTTCGCCATCACTGCCTTATACCATTTCAAACAAATTGTTGTCCAATTTCTTCTTAAAAACTTCCAGTGTTGGAGCATTCACAACTTCTGGAGGCAAGATGTTCCACTGATTAATTGTTCTAACTGTCAGGAAAGTTATCCTCAGTTCTAGGTTGCTTCTCTCTTTGATTAGTTTCCATCTGTTGCTTCTTGTCTTCTAATTAGTTAGCACTTTCTTCAATGGGATTAGATTTTTCTTTTGAAGTTGATTAAGATCTTTCCTGACAGAAAGGAATATATGTTAATTTGTATCCTTTTTGTCAAGGGGGCAAGATGCTTAGTTACACTGCGATTTGCAGCAGTTTGTGCTCAGGATGGATATCAGGGGTTTGTTATTCCAAGATGAGATACAATGATTGAAATGGAATTATCTCCCACTCATGAACCTCCATGCTTTCTCTTCCAAAGAAAAGAGATTTTGTCAAGAATGACAATATCATATTGGAAGTTCGGAATTAACCAAACTGACTTGCTATTTCCTGACAATACCGTAGCTCTATAAAGGCGTTTATGTGAGAGACGTCTCTTTATGCTTATCAATGCAATGTCTGAAATCTATATTAGCATCCCCATGCATACAACCCAAAGTATGGATCCTGTACATAGATGACATCTTTGTCATAACAAAAAAGAATACAAAACCATCAACATCTTCAAAGGAATAAAATTCACAACATAAGAAAAAAAACAATAACATACTTTCCTGGACATCCTTATCAGCAGAAGCAGTGATAGCAAATTAGAAACACGGGTCTTCCTAAAACTACCCACACCTATCAACAACTGCTCCACTACCAAAGTAACAACCCAACTTCTCAAAAGAGAAGCTGTATAAGAACACTATTTAGATGAGCACAAACACACTGCAGAAACCTTGAACATCAGCAAAAAGGAAATAGATCATCTATACAAGATCTGCCAACAAAATGGACACCTACACAATTTTATCAAAAAGCGCCTGGCCACTCAACTCAATATAACATAATGAACACAAACTGTGAAAAGGGTAATATTGCTAGACAGTACATCAAAAATGTCTCAGAAACCAGCAGACTATTACAATGACATGGCATCACCATAGCACACACACTGACTAAAGTCCTCCAAAACATCCTAAATAAACCAAAAGATCCAGCAACCCCAGAAGAAGAAAAACCGGAATCGTCTACTACAAAGTGTCAAACTCGTGTCATCACGTGACGCATCTCGGCTTTTTTCCCCTTTGTTAAACTGGGCATGGGCATGGCCAGCATGATGCCTCTGGGCTGCGGGCTGAGAGTTTGACATCCCTGATCTATAACATACAATGTAAAAACTAAACAGTCATTATGTAAGATAAACAGGAAGAAGATTAACAGAGTGCCTCCATGAACACCAACTAGCAATCAAAAGATATGATGAAAACTGCTTTCACAACACATGAACAGACTTAACCATAGGGTCAGTTGAGAAATTGTGAACATCCTAGACCAAACCAAGTCCAAAAACCCAAGAAAATTCCTAGAAGCCTGGCACTAGCCATCAATAGATACGTAGAAATATGCAGCATCTATATACCATTAAAAGAGACCATAAAAAGGAAACAAAAAGACCAAAACACCTCCCCACCAGCAATCAACATCCAGTTGAACAGACATTAACACCATGATCAAGACTAGACCAACAATCAAGAAGTAAACAATATTCTAGTCAAAAAACTACCAACTCAAAACAACAAGTTATCTGTAAACAACAGCCTAATCAAGCAACCACCAAAACCTCTCCCACCAACACTGATAGGGCAAACCACTAGTATATAAAATGAGAGCAAATCCCATTCCCTACTAGCATTATGTTACCTAGTTTAATAATAAAACCTCTCCAAGAAAATAATCAAGCTCACAGAGCATCAAGTTTGAGCTACAAATATTATTCTCTATTGGTATAATTATAACTATGTAATAGCCAATGCATTTGTAAATAAAATATTCTATACATATAATTCATATTATTCTTTTTTGTTTACTTTTTTGTTTACTAATCTATCAATAAAGATAATATTACTTACAATATTAATATTATTATTAAGACAAGTGAAAAAATTAAGGTTAAGAGTTAAAAAGTCTAAAAACTGGCAGGATCAAACATTAATACTTTTGGTAACATTAAATATTTCACAAAAGATAGATACATACAACTATAACTATGATAAGACAATGCAAAGTCAATGATTTATATATTTGAATCAGGAAGTAAGTAAAGGTCAGGATCTGTATTGTGACATTATCGCAAACATGTCAGCACATTTTTTTCATCACAGGAACACTTATGTATATGCTACTAAAACTCTTGTGTCTGTAACCTTTAAATGAGTGAAATGATGCATCACATATTCATATCTCCAAATATTTCCCTGGATTCGTAAGGACTTTTCCAGTACATTAGAAGCTCTGCCACTGTTGAAGGCATTGATGAATTTGGTAAGGAAATATCTCTGAAACAATGACTCAAGAGGTCATGGATTATATAATTGTTCTTAAAATCTTCGTACTGGGGATGCAACCAAGAACATATGCATTTTAACATACATATTTCAAGAGCTTCATTCACAATTCTGTTTAAATCAATCTCAAATACAATAACAGCAAGAAAAGACAAAACATATGATTTTATAGTCCAATTTCTTAGTTGGATCTACAACAGCCCAGCATTTGTCACCAACTTTTATAACCAATTCTCCAAGGTAAACTGTGGGAAATCACATATTACTTGTTTCACCCAGAGCTTCAGGCGTTTTTTCTCCTATTAAGAGGCCTATATGGCCTGACACTTCAAAGGCTTCCGGAGGCTTTCATGATTTCAGGAAAGGAGGCCTGGTGTAACAGGAAGCTGCGTCAGATAGGTCGCATGGGCCTCTCAAAAGCAGGAGAAAATGCCAGAAGGTGAGCAGCACATGGCAACAGATCCTCGGAAGCACTGAATGAAGGGAACAATTGTGCAGATTGCCAGGCTCACGTGTATCGAAGAATGGTGCAAGGTGTCATTTCTGAGTAGCAGCAGCAGCAGCAGTGCTAGGGCTAACATCGAGGCCTCGTGTGGTGGAAACCGGCAGAGATTGCTGAAGGGCCTGGGCCTCTATTTTAGGTCAAGGCCCGGCATTGCGGCCAAGGACTATTTTCCTTGCTGATATCAGGGAAAATAGGCAATTATAAGAGTGGCCACCCAAGTTTTTATCATGTGACTGAGAGGACGTTGAAAAAGTTTGTAACTTCCCTTCACTCAGCAGCATAATTTCAAATAGTTGCCAAATGAATGGTCGTTAAATAAGGACAACCTACATTGTCACAGGATGTAAGTAAAGCTGCCTTTTGCAACTGACTGATCATGATTCTGTCAATGCCAGTGGTGCTCCAGATGGTTTGGGAATTATGCCCAAGATATCTATTGTTATTTCTTTTGCCACAATCATTCTACGGTAGTTCTATTTGTAGATCTTTGTGTTTTGTCATTTTTTCTGGTTCTTTCTCTTCTATTCTGCTGTCTACAGGTATTGCAGCGTCCACTATAAAGATACTTTTCTTTCTTTCTTATCCACAATTTTAAGTCTGGGGTGTTATGTGACAGATGCTTGTCTGTTAGAATTCTAAAGTCCCAGAGCACTTTAGCTTCTTTATTTTCTATTACTTTGTCTATTTTGTGGTTCCACCAGTTCTTGTTTGCAGGAAATTGGAAGATGTTCCAATAGACCATTCTTGCTACTGTGTCCTGATGTTGTTTGTAATCAGTCTGTGCAATATTCCTGCATCAGCTAAGTAGGCGGTCCATTGTTTCTACAACTTCTTTGCAGAGATAGTATTTGCTGTCTGTTACTATCTTCTCAATTCTGGCTTTGTATGCATTTGTTCTGAACACAGAATTAGCCTCTCTGTCTCTTTCTTCAACTTTCCTACTCTCAGCCACTGCCAGATCTTGAGGTTACCTCTTTGCCTACTAGAACTGTACAGGTGTAGATAGATGCCTTGATAGTATTTTGTCCACTGAATTTGAAGACCTTCTTCACTCTTATGATGTATTCACTTCTAGCCTTCTTCTTGACTTTAGTGTGCTAGATGTTTTCAGCTTGAGGGATGGTCAGGTGTTTGCAGAGGTCTTCTTCATCCAGAGTTATTTTTATATGGCATCTTCATTCCTTCAATTTTAACTCTGTTGATGGCGAGGGTGATTATTTTGTCCAACCCAAACTCCACTGCAATATCTTGGCTGTAAATATTCAGACAGCTTTGCGGAACAATTCTATTTCAGATGGTGTTTTTTCCATACACCTTCATATCATCTATGTAAAGAGGGTAGGACAGTCTGGCAGATATTGTTGATGCTGATAGCTGTGACCTTACTTGTCCTGTATGACAGGAACCACATGTTCTCTCTAGTTCAATATATGGACTTCCCTTGGAGATGCCAGCTGTTCATCAGAAGCTTTTGGAGGTGATATTAAAAATCCAATCTTTTTCAGCCTTTTTTCCCATAGATTTATCCTTTTTTTAAAAAAAAGGGGGGGGACCAACCCTTTTCTCTCTCCAACAAAAGAAGGAATTGAGATCATCAGACTCTTCACATCACCAGTGCCATGCCCCACTGACAGTTGTAGATTTTGTCCAAGAGGAACAAATGTACACTGGATATATCATGGGTTTAAGAAGAGTGAATGTATACTGGGAATGTTGTGTGTTCTGCTGACACAAAAACTAGCTTTAAACATCTATATATCAGATCAAGTGAACTTCAACCATACTACTGTACTTTTCGGAGTATAAGACACACTTTTTCTACCCCCAAAATTTGGGTGCGTCATACACTGAATGTTGCAGAAGCCCCACCCACTAGTAATTTACCTCTTTGCAGCAAGCAGCAAAAAGCCAGTTGCAGCTTCAGTACAGCCTAAATAGCATAAGCAGCTGATGGTTGTTTTCATCCAGCTCCGAACATTAGCTGTTTCAGAGTACAGGATTGCTAATAGGCTATAGCAATCCCTGTAGCCTGAAACGGGCTGAGCAATTTGCTAATCAGGCTGTGCTGGGAAAGTCAAACTGAAAGTCTGTTTCTGCTTGCTGCAATGGAGGCAAATTGTTGGGAGGCAGAAGCTAAGGTAAGATATTTTTTCTTGTTTTCCTCCCCCAAAAGATAGGTGCGTCTTATACTCCAGTGCGTCTTATAGTCCGAAAAATACCGTATATAAAATTGTTATAGTAAATCTGATTCTTTTAAGTCTGGAATAATGATTTCCAATTAGAACTTGATTAATTATATTAGAATGCTTTGTGTTATCAGTTCCTTTTAGATTTCAGTGCTAATCAAGAATTAATCATGAAAATAATCTATAAACTTCATTATATATCACTACAATGATTTATATAAACTGTAATTCTTCTAAATAATGTTTGGGTTTGTATACAAATTGGTACATTTTACCAACTTTTACAGTAATGCTCAAACCCAAATAGAAACATTGAAATAGGTATTTAAAATATACCTATAGTCAATTTTTTTTGCTCATGTTTTTCTCCCATGTTTTTCTTAAATTTTTGCCTTTAGATTTTTAGTTTTTTCAGTATAAACACAGATCCTGATTAATTATATTAGTTCATGTGCCAAATTGTTAAAAATTTGCAAGTTTTTTTTTAAATAAAGCAAATGAATACAGTTGAATTTTCCTATTGGCAAATTATTATATGATTCAGTTGATAAAAGTTCAACTTTTGTGTAGAACAGATACCCCCAAATTGAATAATGCGCTCAGTGGAAAAGTGATTCCAAGAAATGTAAATCAAATGTATCAACAAATCTATTTGATGAAGCACTCATTTTTAACAACTAACAATCTACAATATTTTTAATACCTTCATTATCCTAAAGACATATAATAAATTTCAAGACACTCAAAAACAAGACAAAATCAATGCAGATTGTCAAAGCAAATCTTTGAATTAAGATAACATCTTTTTTGTCAAATTGTTTTCACCAGTCTAGCCAAACTCAAATTACTTTGGCCTTAAATGGATCTGGATTAATTAATGAGCAGCAGATTGTTGGAAGGGACCTTGTAGGTCATCTAGTACAACCCCCCTCAAGCAGGAGACCCTACACAATTTCTGACAAATGGCAGTCCAATCTCTTCTTGAAAGCCTCCAGTGATGAAGCTCCCACAACTTCAAAAGGCAAGCAAATATTTCAGACCTAAACAAATGCTCACCAAAATTAAGACAGACCAGACTGTTTCCACATTACTTCCAGAGCTTTATCATCAGCATTGATCTTCTCCTTCTGTATTAACCACAGCAGAGCACCAGCACATTTAATTTCCCAACCATCACAAGTTACCATACATTTCTTCCAACCAGTCAAAACCCACCTTCAAGTTAAGATTCTGTTTACTTATTCAATACCTGAGCCAAATTATCTTAAACCATCATGTTGCTCAGTATCGATTTCAACCTCCCTGCTTTGAACAGATTTCAAAGCAGAGAATTGGGAGAAAAACCTACAAAGGTACTTTTCCTGTCACTCATTATTGCAAAAATACTGTCTTGGTCAAAAGCCAGACCCGGAGGAGAAAGCAGCAGATAGGTTTAAAGCAAGAGTCTAAAATGGGGAGACGCTAAATAACCACCTTACTGTGGGGGTGATTAATTCTGACCCCGGGAAGAATTGCAACCAGAGAGATTTTTTTTCGTCTTCCTTCCGCAGCACTTTGTCCGCCAAGGAGTCGCCCAACCTCGATGCCTTCATCCAAAGGGGAATTAACAGCATTCCCACGGGAGCAAGTGGCCAGAAGGACTGACCGCCAAGTGTCCAAAAAGGCAGAGAGAGAGGAGGAGGAACGGGGATGAATGGGCGGCCAGTCTTCAGAGGGCAAATCCGAGAAGCTGGCAGGAAAAACAAAAAAACCCGGGGGAGCCCAGAAAGACAAACAAGGGAGCCGGCTATACAATGAGGGGAGCTTACCTTCCTTGCCCCCCGCCGCTCCGAGGCCCTCCTTGCTCTTAGGCAGGCTGGCAGGGTCACGCTTCTCGCTCCGTGGGCGAAGACGAGGAGGAAGTAACCCTGGCTTTCGCCTCCCGGCGGGCGCCTTTCAAACCCACCCCGCCCTCTCTTCAGTAGGAGCGGCGGCGGGGAGTGACTGGCTGAGGAGGAGAAGCGACCGGGGCTGCGGCTGCTGTGGGAGAGCCAAGCTCACAGGCACCAGAAAGAGGAGCTAGAGGCGCTGGCGCCTCAACTCCCGCTGGTGCTGCAGGAGGCACTGCGGGCAGAGCAGGAAGTGCAGGCGAGGGAGCTGCTGCTGCTGCCACCCAGGTAGCCCAGACAGGAGCTCCTCTCGCCGTGGCGAGGAGGAAAGCGGGTAGAAGCTACTGGGCGGGAAGGGCTCGGCCTCATCTCCTCACAGCCGCGGTGTGTGTGGGTGAGGAGGAACGAGACCCCTCAACACCTGCTTGCCTCTTGCTTTGTGCTCCTTGGAGATTAAGGGCGGAGCGGGGGAGGGAAGGAAAAGATGCCTCCCCGAGACAAACTTTGCAAGGGAGATGCTGCCTGTTCCCGCCGGGCCTCTTTCTTGCAATATGATTCCACTACCCAGAGCCGTGTTTGCCAACCGCGTGAAGTTTTAAAGTGCGTGAATTTCAATTCCCCGAGGACCCTAACCCTCTTGAAGTTCACAAGGTTGAGAAACAGAACCCTAGGTGGAAGTAATCCTTCCTTCAAATAAGAATAAGTTAAGAAAATGAGAACAACCTGCAAAAAAAAAAATGCCATCGGTGTCACTTCTGCAATGTAACGATGAACCAAGATTACAGTGCCCCCCCCTTTCCTTTAAGCTTCTTCAAACACCATGGGAATGTTGAATTATATACAGCGTAATTGCCAGCCTAGATATATTTTCTAGAGATAAAGCCGCATCAAACCGTAATATTTACTTTTAAGGCTACAGGGGTGCAAATATAGTACAATACAAATGGCACGTGCTATTTGCGGTTGGTTGTTATTTGCTCCAAAGTTGCTTTAGAGAACAGTGCATGTACTCTAATAATGGATTCTGCTATCACCATTGCTTTAATAATTAGTTATCACTATTAATGGCGATAATCTACTATTCACCTACCCTACACGAAGCAGGAAAACAGTTCCGCCTAGCTATTTGCTTTCAATTAAGATAAAGGCTTCAAATCAGTCACCAAGTGGTCAAATTGCCCCTTCTCCTCAGAATGGTAGGGAGGAAAGTTAGTATGAAAGCTTTACTACACCTTTGGGAACTCTTTGTTCTAACTAAGAGGTTTCCCTTTTTCAAGCTGCTTAGCAGAGAATTAGGAAATCAATAAGATTTCCTCTGGCAAGGACTTGGGTGGTGAGGACAAAGGCAGGTTCAACTGTTTTGCAACATTTAAAGACACAGGAGACTTACTGTTTTCAACAATTCATTCCCTAATATTGTTCAGTAACAACACAGTTGTTTATGTCTTCTGATGCCAGGGATGTTGGGAGCTGCAGTTCAGCAATATCTGGGCAAAGGCTTCCCATCTATGTCTTTATTATTGGGTAGGAACCTAAGGATTTTTTTTTTAATTTTCCACTTAGAAAAGTTGAAAAGCAACCTTGGCAACTTTAAGATATGTGGACTTCAACTCTCAGAATTCCCTAGGCACACATCTTAAAGGTTTCTAAGATTGAAGAACACTGCTCTAAGTGGATTTAATGGATGTGAAAGTCAAATAGCTTGTAAATGACCTTGGCAGTGCCAGAATAAGTGAGAAAATATTGCACACTAGGTAATTATGATTTAAGTCATGATCTGGGAACAAAGAAGGCAACGTCATCAGGACATAGCAAAAAAAAAAAAAATTGCCAGGACCAAATGTTTTTTTATCATGGGAACCTGGTCTATCCAAATATGGGATGTGGCATACTGCTTCCGTTTTATTGCCAGGACATTGTCATAGTTATACTTAGGTAGGTGTTGGGAAAAAGCCTTGTTTTCACTAAAGCTCAAATAAGAATAAAGAAACAACATCCAACTTTATAAATTACTGGTTAATATGTGATCAACTATGCATCTCGATAGCAGAAAATCAGGAGCTGGAGAAATCTCGAGGCAGTCTTTTGAACCTTGGCATAAATGGCTCACTTTATGGAGGGGAGGTTGGTCTACCTGGGTAATAAAAGTGCCATAAGCACGTTATTCACAGAACAGCTTGAACAATTAAAATTAAATACATGATTGTAAAATACAGATTCTAATTCACATTTATAAAATGCAGGGATCATATAATGCCTGGACTACCCACTGGTTGCCTTCTGGGCACAATACAAGATACTAATATTGATTTTTAAAGCATTTATCAGCTTGAATCGCAAATCTAACTCTCAGAGAATTTACCTCTTCTACTCTGAACCTTTCTATTGAGAGCAGCAGTTCTCAATAGTGTGGTTTGGTTATCCCTGGGTGTCCTTGAGACATTTTCCCAGGGTCCGCAAAGTCAATTAAATACACATTTTAAAATTCCTTAGTTTTAATTTCTAGTACAGTAAATATACTAGATATAGCCCACGTACAGCTAAAGCTCTTTGGGGTCCTCAATTATTTTGGGAATGTAAAGAAGTCTTGAGGCCAAATATTTGAAAATTACTGATTTAGATCATCAAGATTGAGCATTTTGAGGTTCCCTCGCCCACAGAAGCTTACCTTTATCTATACAGTTTCTAGGCTGTGAAATGCACTCCCTGGGGGGGATGCATTTGACAACGCTCAATATTTAGGATGATGTTGATAAATATATTCCTCCATGTGTTTGTATTGCAATTTTTAATTTCAATTCTTATTTTAATGGTTGCTGTAGTTACATTTTTTTATCACTGCCGGCCTCCTTGACTGTTGAAGAAAGCCAGTAGTGCAGTAGCAATTCAGTAAATAAACAAATTAAGAATTTGTCATTGGTTCCCTTTGGAATGACTGCCACTGTTTGCAGAATCATACCACTGAGTTCAGTAATCAAATGAAATTCTGTGCTTCTAGTGATTTCTACAGTATCTTGCCTCTTTCATCAGAACAAGAAAATAGTGTAGCTCTGAAAGCTCTTCCACTGAATGAAAAACTGCTGGTGACCTTCTACCGCTGCACCATAGAGAGTATTTTAACGTACTGCACCTGTGTCTGGT
>JAOYMU010000192.1:74779862-74791527 GCA_025802295.1 Psammodynastes pulverulentus
GCGCATGTTTTCCAGCTACCGATTTGGCCGAACTGGCACTTTTTTAACTCAAAAAATGCCAGTTTGACTGAACCAGTAGCTGGAAAACACGCGCAGATGATCGGAGAGCCTTCCCGGCCCTCTCCGACGATCTGCAAATGGTTTTTAGCTACCGGTTCAGTCGAACCGGTAGCTAAAAAATGGCTGCCAATCAGCTGAGAGAATCAAAAAAATCCTCCCAGCTAATCGGCATGTGCATGTGCAGAAGGCACATGCCGATAGGTGTGTGCATATGCAGAAGGGTGAGGGAGCGCGTGCGCATAGAAGGAAAATGTGCGCACACATACATTAGCAAAATTACTGAACTGGTGGCAACCCGGAGAGAAAACCACCCCTGGGGCAAACACTTACCTTTTGCTGTTATATTTTTATGTTTGTTCACTGTCCAGAATGCTATCAATTAGATGGTGACCATGAAAGATAATTTAGAGGTCAGGAGCCCATTAAATTCCCACTGAGTACTCCTATCTGGCCACTGCATTTTTCCTTGCTAAGGTCATTCTTTCTCCCCAGCCCCAGCTTAGGATGTGGGGTTTTTATTTGGGGGGTGTAATGAAACTGGAGAGAATTGGCGCCATGTCTAACAGTGACATGACTCATTGCCAAGACATGATAGACCATGCAGCACATTATTGTATGCTGGCCAGAGTCATGTTTTGTGAGATGGGCGTCCATATAAATATGATGAATAAATACATGAACAAAAATTCTTCCCATCTCAAGAACCTTTTGAAGAATGTCAAATGTCATTTGTCCAGAGAAATTCACACCATATCTCAGGGTGCTTGACAGTCTCTCTTGAATGGCAGTGCCTAGTCAGCTGGCATTTTTGTTTTTGAAACATAGAAATCTGCATTGGTTGGTAGGAAGCTGAGCTGAGCTTCTTCCACCTGCTCATCCTGTTTACCCTTTGAATGCTTGGGGAGGAGGAAGGAGCAAAATCAGCAGGAATGATACAGTAGATATTCTGGTTGGCAGGGCAGAGTGATACGAGGCTGCTCTTCCATCATCTTTATGACATCTGTATGTATGCCAAAATCATAGATAAAGCTTTCCCTTCCAGGTTCAGATGACACTGGAGCTATGATTGAGATAGTTAAGCCTACTACAAAACATGGGTTTAAGCACTCTTCCTCAACTGTGATTGAACCAATTAAATTCAGTCATAATGTTTAAAAATTCAACGGCTTGGCCTGTCAGTGCCTAGGGCTGAAATCCCATATTTTATCAAGCCATATAATTTGTTTGATGCGTGCCTTGTGTAAAAGCCCAGCAATTGTAGTTTATATGCCATGATTTATGGCTTAGCATTAGCACAGCCGTTGGGTTATAATGCTTTTGATTCATTATATTGACACCTGAATAGCAAGCGGTCACTTGTTCATTAGTTGCATTTATAAGGCTTTGTTGCCAGAACTAACCTCAGTGAATAAAACAATATTTTTGCCTTTGAAAGGTTGGAACTGTTTTTGCTGAGTTTCAACATCCTGATTTCTTGCCAAGGTGAAAGTACTTATTTTGCTTTAGGTTCTGGACAAGCATTGGCATAACAGGTGGGAAAGCAGGGGAAAAAAACCCTAAAGAGTAATGAGTAGTTTTTGATCCAGAACAAGCAATAGCTATCAGAATACGAAATCAGAACACGAGTGTATATTTTTTGGGTAGCCATTGATCATAATAGTTTTGGGGAAGCAGGCATTAAAGTGAAAATGGCTATGGTGTAAAGTTGGGTGGCATGACATAGGCGAAGCTAGGATTTTAATTTATGTTGTTTTTGGAGGCAATTTGGTTTTTTATTATTATTTTTAATTTGATGGAGAATATTTTAGGCTTACACTTCAATTTTTATTCATTTCCTGTCTGAACGCAGCATTCCTCACGTTCTTCATGTGAAGAACAGCTACAGTGACCAGCTGCTTCTAGAAATGTAAGGATATACTTTCCCTCTTCTTGGCAAAGACAAGAGAGGGGAGAGGATTACTGGCAAATAACAGGTCAGAAAGGGAGAACTTGAAAGGAGAAGTCGGAGAATTTTCATTGTTTCACAACAAAGGGAAATGCCTATTAAGAGTACCTATTATCAGATTTTCCTTCGTGGGATTCAGAGGAATGTTGGCCTCACATGTAAAAAAGGGTTATCAAATAGTCTGTTTAATGAGAGGCTGGGAAAGGGGTCCTTGTCTGGCTCCCTTGTCAAGGCTCTTGAGATTAACCCTGGCTAAACTTACTTTGGGCAATGATAACCTTGCCGTGCTTGGGACATCCGAGCCTGCTATCCAATCTTTTGTGGACTAGTTCCAGGGAAAGAGGGAAGGCCGGTCTCATTAGCTGCAGGCAAGAACAGAAGTGAGCAGAAGCAGAGCTGGTATTGCAGCAACCCTCTATGACTAATAGAGTGTACCTACCTTCCCAGGTGAACCTGATTGGTTGGGCCAACTCTAAGCTCCTCCTCCTCCAGGTTGTGAATTGTTGGAGCCAGTTGTTACTTCTTTCGGTTGAACCTAGCTGAAATTTCCCAAAAACGTACAATGGTGCCATGAGTAAGGAACCTTGCTGAAGAGCAGAATTACCTTTTACATCATCTTGGTTTAAAGTCCTTTTTCACAACTTTATACAAATTTTGCTTTATGTTTTCCATCTCTCTACTATCATGCAGTAGATTATTATTATTATCGGCTTCTTTTTTGATGGCCTTCCATCTTTTTCCAAGCATCTTCTCCAGTGACTCTTGCCTTTGGCCATACTTCAGGTTAAATTTGTAATTGGTGTTTCCAATGTCTGGATTTCATCCAATATTGAAGGATTTGTTCTTCTTATATAGTTTAAGGAAATCTCAGTGCTTTCATAGCATTGATTAAGACATTGAATTTTTTTCCCTTCAGTTTTCTGATAGTCCAACTTTTGTAGACATGCATTACAGTTAAGAAAATCATGGATTGTATTTAAAATATCTTTATTTAAATTCCAGCTCTCCCATTTATTTTAGATAGGGACAAAAGTTACAAAACAAAGCAGAGTTATGTTTTGTTGTATGTGGAAGACTCTCTTTTCATTGCCTTTTGTTATAAACATTTTCTTTTATGACTTACTATTTCCACTAACTATTAGAATAGAAATTCACGTCAACTTTCCTGTTGATAAATTTAACATCTCTACATCTCTACATGCTCATTAAGATTATGTCTTTATTTACTGTATTCTATTATTATTTTGTACAGGACAGTTTTGTTCCCTGTAGGTGCAGAGAAGATAGCACAAGAATTGTCCTGCTTTGCCTGAACCAGAAGTGAACAAATCAGTTCTCATTAAAAAGAGATGCTGACAACATTGAAACAGAGAGAAAAATTAATGCATCAGGAAGACACTCCTTGGAAAAGTTGGGTGGTACCCAGAGATGGAAAAGGGCTATATTTGCCAAAAATTAGAAAAAAAAAGTTAGGTATGAACTGGAAAAATAAGGTTTTCTGAAACTTGTTTGTAACATTCCACAAAAATTCTGTGGCTTGTAAATAAAATAGCAGTCCAGATGCAGTCTTGTGACTGCAAGCTGCCCATTGAATGGATAGAAGCCCTTGCTGTTGGTATATCAGTCTATAAATTAGCAAATTTACAGCTCTTGATTAAAAAAAAAGCTAGCTCCAGAAAAAATAATTTTAAGAATAAAGGGCTGGCAGAGAGTTTAATATCTAATCCTAGTTATATAGAGCTTTAATACACTGTCAAAGCTTGGATAGCTTTCCCCGACAACCTTTACTTTTGTGTCTACCTGATAAAAATGACATGTCAGTACAAATGAGGAGATGGTCTCTTAGTCTACTCCTTGACATTTACAGGAGTTGAAGTGCTACACATCTGGAGAGCAACAGGTTGTAGAAGACTCTCATAATCCAACTCATGCATCTCAGCTCTTCTTCATATGGAATAAATACATGTTTGCCTTGAGACTTTGAGCACAATAGCAATAGCATCTAGACTTATATACCGCTTTATAGTGCTATACAGCCCTCTCTAAGCACTTTACAGAATCAGCATATTCCCTCCACAATTTGGGTCCTCAATGTTTCCCTCTGTATTTCCCTTCAATGCTCTGCTTTGCTTTGCTCCTGAAAAACTATCCATCCCTATCTACTATGGTTATTAATTGTTTATTATGGGCATTGTTACACTACAGCATTTTGAATACAGAATTCAGCATTAACCATTGTCTTTATTTTTGGTACTCAATGTTGCACCTTCTTGCTGGGAGAACTGTATAAGGTCCAGAAGGAACATAGATTATTTAGCCATGACAAGGTCATATTGCTCGAGATGCACCACAAGGAGGCTAGTCTACATTGCACTCCAATGTACATAAAAGTATCCTCCACAATCATATTATTAACATTGTATTGGTGCAAATGTATGGCAAATTTAAGACTCTTTCGTTTAGTAAATATAGTGTTCCTTCCCAGGAAATTGTATGGATGGTGGAAGGCTTGAGAAGGCTGATCTCTTTGGATGCATGATTCTCAAGGGGATGTCCATGGAAAAAGTGGATGAATTTTGAGATATGTGCTGAACCTTTGATCCCCGCTAACCCTCATTTTTTTCTGAAGTCATTGATCCTGGGCGACATGATAAACAACACATCTTGGCTATTGAACTGAGTGTAACAGAAGACTTAACAAGCAATCTCATATTTGAATACTGCCAAGTGAACCTGATCAGTTCATATGCATCCCCCAAACATTGCAAAATTAGTTCATCTGCCACACTGATAGATTTTATTTATTTATTGGGGAAAAATATTCTATCTTTCCAGCAGTTTGTATGAAATAAAATGGGATGGATGAGATATGTTCTTGATTATATTTAGAGTAAGTTTGGTTACAACTTTTCAGGTAAAAACTTAGAAGTTTTTAGAATCAAATTGCTTAGAATCAAATTACTATGGTGCTTACTTTAGAAAGGCTCTATTGGGTTAAAACAAAGTCAGTGAGGAAACTTTTGTGGCAGTCACTCTACTCCAGGGGTCCCCAAACTTGGCAACTTTAAGACTTGTGGACTTCAACTCCCAGAATTCTCCAGCCAGCATAGCTGGCTGCCAAGTTTGGAGACCTCTGCTCTACTCCAATGTACTCAGATGGGGGAGCATGCCAGCAAGCTCAAATATTATGTCAAAATCTAACATATGACTTGGCTATACGGTAGTGATTTTAACTTAAGCTGGGACGATTGTGGTATTTCTCCCAGCTGTTAGTGTCAATGAATCTGGAACAGTGTAACTTAAAATAATTCTAGGATATATGTTTTTGTGGCAAAGCTAACCATTCCTTGATGGAACAGATCCATCATTCCACACTAACAAACTGTGCTATATTAAAACCAGTTGGAGAAGCAGTACTGAAGCAATTCATTTTTTTAAAAAAATCCTAGAGACTTTTTAAAGCAGTAAAAAAAAGTTTTGGCATCTCTGCTCATCTCTTGTTTGCTTAAATTGTTCTACAAAGAATAACAGCCTGACATAGTTAGCATAACCAGAACAAACCTTTCCCTGTTTAAATTCTTCTGCATTATTTCTGGGCGCTTTTTAAAAAAAACATTTAAGAAGGGAAAGCCACAGTTTCTTCCATATTACTTTTCCTGTGATACTTGCACAACATTTAAGAGGTAATAAATTCTCTAGTCTAGTGCATTCATGGTCCATTCTAGATGTTTTGAGGATCTTTTTCCATTGATAACATATGAACAGCAACACCAAGAAATTAAATACTTTCTCTGAAGTTATAAAATAAGATGTAATGGAAATATTCAGGTCACTCGTTCTGCCCATGTTGAGTAACTGGAGCTAAATCAGTACCAGATGGAGCCAATCAAGAGTCAGCGGAATTGTAGGAATAATCTTTATTCACAAGTTCACTCAGGGGTAAGCAGAGACACAAGAAGATCTACTGGCAGCATCTCCTATTGGATATACAAAATTCATCTGGATTGCTAATTCACCCTTTCTTCAATCTAGACAGAGGCAATGTCCTCATTGCTGTTAAAATATATTGTAAAAACCCTCAAATCTCTGGATGGTATGGAGCTCCTGGATTAAAGTAATGGCAAACCAATTCTGCACTGTCATTAAGAAAATAATATGGATATGTCAGTGTAATCATCACTTGAGCTGAACGTACGGAAAACTTAACTACTGATTTGAGATCAAGGTCTCAGCATGATCCATGACTTGTTAATGTTCCAATTCCAGCTGCTTTTAAAATCTTTCTGGAAATCAACATTATCTTCATTTTGTACAGGTAGTCCTTGACATAACAATCACAACTGAGCCCAACATTTCTGTTGTTGTGAGAGCTTGGTAAAGTCAGTAAAGCTCCATTTTATGACCTTTCTTGCCTCAGTTGTTAAGTGAATCACGCAGTTGTTAAGTTAGTAACATGGTTGTTGAGTGAACATGGCTTCCCCATTGACTTTGCTTGTCAGAAGGTCTCAAAAGATGATCACATAACCTCAGGATTCTGCAAGGATCATAAATAGGAGTCAGTTGCCAAGTGCCTGATTTTTGGTCATGTACCATGGGGATGCCACAATGGTCATATGTCACATTTTCCGGTACCGTTATAACTTCGAATGGTCACTAAATGAACCACTGTAAGTCAAGAACTATCTGGGCATATATGAATAGCTCCAAAACACTTTGTAAAATGGACTAGGTTATGTTTATTTATACTGCTTTGGTTATAGCTGAGTGTGATATTAAATTTCTTCTATTTTATACCTGGCTTGAATAATCTGGAAGTGATGAGACAGCAGATTCTTTTGTCTGCATAGCTATGGTTGGTTGGCGGACTGGTGAATTTATGTGATTTTAAAAAAAGGTTCTAAGTGAAATTTATTCTATATATGTTTGCAAGCATCATCAAGATATTTGGCTGACATTTACAGAAAAATAACAGGTGAAGTTCCTGTGAAACAAGAGACAATCCTCCTATCGGCTACGCTATGATAATAACTACTCCAACTGTGTGTGATTGTGTTTCCAACCACTCAGCATGTGTGACAAGACCTCTGCCTTGCTGTTTCCTGTGGCCTAGACTGAGATTTAGATGCTTCATGCATCACCCATGACATCTGGAGTTACAGGAGTTTTCCAAAAGCAAGTCACATCCTTGTATTTAGGACAGCTTGATATAAATAATTGCCAGTTCCAAAAAGTTAACAACACATAGCAACATTTTCAGAGTCATTTGCTGAAAGTACAGATGGGGAATAAAAATATTCCCTACAAAGAAGTATATAAAAAATGACAACATTAAGTATCCCTGTGGAGTGAGAACTGCAGTATTGTAGGTGATATTCATGCGGTAATCCTAGATCGGGAAAGCTTTCCTTACTTCGGTAAAATAGAGAGTATTGGTGTTTTGGAATAAACAATAAAGAAGACATGTTTTATGCTAATCTTTCATTTACTCCCACCCATAAGCACAAATCCACACAAACACTAGATTTTGCGAAAGAAAGCTGAGAAATTCAGAAGAACGAATATGATGCTCATTTGACCAGCCTTCCAAAATTTGGTACTCTGGATATGATAGACTACAGGGTTTCCAGTTCCCAGCCATTGGTCCTACTGATTGGAATTATGAAAGCTAGAGCTTCAATGCTTCTCAAGAGTGCCAAATGTAAATAACAACAACAACAAATAGGTACTCCAAAAAGGGTTGCCTTAAAGAAATGCTACAGTTAGTACATTGGAGAAATTCAGATGGTGATACTCACACCGGACCAGCTATCATGGCCTATTGGCAGCCACTAAAAATGAATTAATGCTGGAGTTACCTTTGTAAATGAAGAAAAAGCTGAAATGTAGCTGAACAAAGATATGCACAATTAAGAATAATAGAATAAGGACTTAAGAAGAACTCTCATGGGGGGGGGGGCTATGCTCTGCTGTTCTAAACCTCCCTCCCCCACTTACTTATCATTTCAAGAGCTAATGGTTATATTAGATATGGTGTCCAGAATCAACTCTGGGGATGAAAGAATGTAGTGGCAGTTTGACACCTTCAAAGCCATATTAGCCTGGTTATGAATTCTGAAAACCACTGTTAACAATGCAACAATGAAACATCGTTAACCAATGCAACAGAAAGGCATGCTGTAAGAGTTGCTGATGGATAAAAGAATATAGTCAAATCCTTGAAATTCATTCTAAATTATTAAACATATGTTGAATTTAAAAATATTAAATCATCCTTTATTTTAAAATACGTGTGGTTGTATTCAAATTGAAGTCATACAAATCCTTGAAGAAATCTCTCACCATGTTAAAAGATGAACAGTAAAACAAATTATGAATGGAACCACTATGGGGGCGGAAGATGGGTGGCTATATAAATGTTTTAAGTAAATAAATAAATACTCCAATATTGTTACAGGACAACAGGCGACAGAAAAACAAACGAATCCTAATTAAATTCAATCTTATTCGGAATACTTTGAAATGCTTTGTTCAATGTTTATTATTTTTGTTTTTTGCAAAGATCTTAACCTATGCTTCTCTTGATACAACTGCAGAATAGCCTGAGCAGAAACTTGCTCTTCGTGTCATACCAAATAATGATATATATTCTGAGAGGAATTAGAAGCACCTGCTATTGCATCACTGATGCTCACATTGTCCTGACTTAAAAGCTGGCTTCATTATTTTTCTGATTCACAATTGTCTTCCAGTTTTTTCTCCCACAGTTATTAATATGGGGTGAAATAGTTGCTTAACTAGAATTAATTATTAGGGCTGTAAAACTCAGGCACCCATTACATACACTATACACTACTCTATAGTGCAATATTAATACAATATCAGGGGTTTTCAATTCAATGTATAGAATGTGAAGGATATGTGTTTGTGTTTGTATTTTATTTTATATTCATGTACACTGAAGAAGGTATTTAATTTCATTGTACGAGGTACATTGACAATAAAGTGAACTAACTTATGCACTGGAGACAAATTTCTTGTGTGTCCGATCACACTTGGTCAATAAAGAATTCTATTCTATTCTATATAGAATCTGCCTTTACAGAGAGACTATCTAAAGATATTATGTATTTAATATATGGAAAATACTAAAAAGCATATCACAATTACATTCTCAAGCAAATATGAAACTATTTACTCTATTTACAAATTCAAAAATAGACTATACAGTCAATATATGATGGAGTTGCATACAAAATGTCTGCTGGGTTTCTCTTACACATGGGTTTCTCATGCACTCAAAGGCCACTGTTTCACAATATGTCACACTTTCTGCTTTGGAGCATCACAGCTACATTCCAAACAGAGAGCTTTCCCCGTTTATGGAGAAAACTAGCACATTTAATTCTACTGGAGTTTTAATTCTATTGGAGATTGACCAGGCATTACGGGGCGATTGAATCCATTTGGTTCAACTGTAAAGCAGGGAATGTTGTGACCCCTGGAAGAACAATAGAGGACCATTCTCACATCCAGGCCTGAAGCAAACTGAAGTTTTTATCCAGGAAGTTTCCAGCTGCCTTAATAGGTGGGTGTCTGGAGCAAAGCTGTTGTTTATACCATCCTCATATGGGGGTAGCTCTTATTGTGCCCAATATGATAGGTATAGTGTGATTCAACTGTGTGCCGAGTAGTCTGGTATGGCTACTATTTATCCAAACTGGAGAACAATATTCTGCGGTTGAAAAGAAAAGAAATAAGTTTTACATGACAAGTTGAAAGTGAATTTACAAATTATAGTCTACAGGAATGACATGGAAAAAGATGCTATATTGGATATTCAAAAGAAACTGATGTTTTAACAATACAAAGACACACATATAAACAATAACCAAGAGTCTGGTTGGGGTAATTTTCTTATATTGGATTTACAAAAGAGGCTTGTTAAAATGTTGAAGAATCTCATTAAAAGGGACAATCAAGTTCTAAGGTTTTGTTTGAGTGGATTATAGATTAAAATTATACGTAAAGGAAAAAATACAAAGCCAGCTGATTTCATCAAGGTTAAAATAGATATGTTGTTATTTCTAGTAAATCTTACTGGATTTTTGCTGAAACAGGACTGAAATGATGACTTTTTTTGTATTTGTTTTTAGATAAGGCAGGCTATGAGGTCATTATTTTCATAATCACAATTCCCTATAATGAAAGATTTGGATCTGGCTTATGGTTACAGAGGCCTCACTGGAAGAACTTTTTAAATACATCTGTCATTACTACTTCTTTTAAGAACTTTTAAAATACATCTGTCATCACTGCTTCTTTTAAGCATGCATAAACACCTTTTTCACTCAAGGAAACATTAATTACTTCTCTTAATCTTAGCATTAGGCCAAAGCTAGCTTTATTAATCAACAAGAGATAAGCAAGCAGATGGTGGTGCTTATTCTTCTAGGTACCTTTTCCACGTCATCAAGATCTAAAAGCTGGCAATAAACCATATGAATATAACAAACAGTTGCCAAGGTGTGTTTAATAAAATATCATTAATATAAAGTATATCTTAACAGATTAGAGGCTTATTATTACAAAGTACAGATCTTGAATATATTATTTTTTTCTTTGTTTTTACAGTCTTGATTTTTCACAGCTGGATACATTTTTCCTTAGAATATTGACTTTCACTTCTGACTTTGCCATGGGAGTACAAGTATGCCATTGGGACCTTTTGAGTGCAATATCTCACATTCTGATAACAATATCAGGGCTCTGACAGATTTTTTTTCTAATGCCAGGAAATATGAAAAGTTTATCAGTGATAAGTTAATTTGGTACCAAAGAATGGGAGCATTTAACAGCCAATTAGAATTTTTTTTTTAACAGAATTTGGTATTTTTTATGTATTTGATCATAAGCAACTTTAGAAAAGGTCAGTTTCCTTAAGAATTTGGTTTAGATCATTTTGTTCCCAAATCTATCAAAGTCAGAGCTGCAAGCAAGTACAAATAGTGCCAGACATTGTGAAGAAACATCTGGATATATGACTTGTTTCAAAGACTTGGGAGCACAGTTTGCTCTAGTGAACTGGACTTACAAATGGGCTGCATAAAAGGAGATTACCCAGGAACTCCTTTTTAAAAACATTTATTTCATTTGCACTTAAACTTTTCACTGTGCCTATAGTTGGCTGAAGAGAGAGAATAAACTATGCTCTGAGATACATTTTGGAAATTGTAGCTTTTTAGACAA
This sequence comes from Psammodynastes pulverulentus, assembly GCA_025802295.1. NCBI lineage: Eukaryota > Metazoa > Chordata > Lepidosauria > Squamata > Psammodynastidae > Psammodynastes > Psammodynastes pulverulentus. Next base: position 74,791,114 of record JAOYMU010000192.1, read on the forward strand.
AAATAGCCTACATTATGCATAATAAAGCATTTTAACAAATGCTTTATATATTTATATTATTTTGCTGTTCCACAAGGAATAGGTGTCATTCTAATGAATGTAAAATCTTTGACTACTTTTTATATTATCATCAACAACTACTGGAACTCAGAACATTTACAGTACTTTTGTAAAAATACCCAGTTCACATCCTAACATATTCAGAGATAGAGTAGGAGAACATATTCCTGAAACCAGATTGTCACATTTGACAATAAAGTATTAGATGGTGAGGCCCCTCCTCAAGAAGCCTTCCCTGGACCCGGCGATTTTAGCGAACTATCATCCAGTCTCCAATCTTCCCTTTTTGGCGAAGGTTGTTGAGAGTGTGGTCGCAGGACAGCTTCCGCGGCATCTGGATGAAGCTGTCTATCT
>JAOYMU010000192.1:74799123-74810063 GCA_025802295.1 Psammodynastes pulverulentus
TAGTGTGTGTCTTGACCTCCACCGAACCCTTGAGACTGACTCACCGAACCCCTGGGGTTCGATCGAACCCAGGTTAAAAACCACTGGTCTAGTTGTACTGGTGTGAAGTGCTCTATAGCATCGTTTTAAGGGTAGGAGTTGAATCAGTTTATGTCTAGGATGTGAGGGGTCTGTAAATATTTTCACAGCCCTCTTTTTACCTTCTGCAGTATACAGGTCCTCAATGGAAGGCAGGTTGATAGTAATTGTTCTTTCTGCAGTCCTAATTATTCTCTGAAGCCTCTGTCTGTCTTGTTGGGTTGCAGAACCAAACCAGACAGTTATAGAGGTACAGATGACAGACTCAATGATTCCTCTGTAGAACTGTATCAGCAGCTCCTTGGGCAGTTTGAGTTTTCTGTGTTGGCCCAGAAAGAACATTCTTTGTTGTGCTTTTTTGATGACCTTTTGATGTTAATTGACAGGCATTTGGTAAAATATTGTGAGATCTAAGGGAGGTCCCAAGCTATGACCAGGATAACCATTTCCCATATGCGTGGCATGAGAGGGACATTCACTCTTGGAATTAGTCTCTCTCAACATCTGAAGCAAGCGATTAACATTGCTAAAGAAGCCGGCACTGACAGTTTAATCACAGATGCAAGTATGTTGCAGAAACCCAGGTGTTGTACAGAGATAACCTATCCTCGCTGTGCATAATTTGTCATGTAGGTGAATAACTTGTGCTGGTAAAAGTTCACATTCATTTGGGGCTGTTTGGAAAAAACGAGTCTGTGGATATTAGGAGGTCTGTGGTGTCACAAAAGCAATTAATCTTCAACATAAAATGAAGGAGGAATTTAAATATGGAAGCCCTTTTGGAGTCATAGTAAAATGTTTAAGAACACCTTCTTGCAGCTTTGAGCCTTGTTTTTTTTTCCTCCTTGGATGCCCTGTCCGTTCTCTTGGACCATGTTGTTTTTTCCTCTGGTATTAAAAATAGCATCCAAATAAAACAAGAACGTAGTTACTCAGCAGCTTATGAAAGAAAATGAGATTGCCTTTAGAAGTGGTAAGAGCAGAGCCAAATCTAACAACATTAAAGATACTGTGGATTTTTAAAAACAACTTATCTGAAAGAAAAGAAAATATTCCCGTTTAAGAAATCTCTATTACCCAAAATGATGTTTTCAGAAATTCTAGTATTTAATTTCAGAACGATTTGTAGATGTTTTCAATCTATTACAATGAATGAAACTTCCCTCCTGCGTAGATGAGCAGAATGGATTTTTCTTTCTCAAGCAAATGTTGAAAGGGAAAGACTTGATTCACTCTGAAACTTATACTTTTGTTATTGTTATACGAAGGTTTTAGCTGTACTCAGAATGTCAAGAAACAACATTAAAAGTTACTATGTATTATCAAATTATGAATAACTTGCATTTTCTGCCAAAACAGTTTGCAAAGGATTACAAATAGATACACAAGAATAGAATGGCAAACTTGGAGAAAACTTATGGGTAAAAGAAAAATATTTTTTTACTCCTAAAGTCAAATGTGCTATAACTAACAAAATATCCAGAAGTGTATTTTATTACTCATTTAACATTTAAAATCCATCAATATGTCAGTTGCACTAATTCCCTTATCTCCTTTTGGTTTTGCAAATACTTGAAGAGCATCATATTATGTTCTGCAAAGATATTTCAGCTGGCAGACTAGGAACATTAAAATAAAAAATAAAATAAATACTGCCTTCTGTATGAATTTTTTTTCTGGTAGAAATGCTTTGCTCTTGGAGGGAAATTTACTGCTTTGGAGTCTATTAATTGAATGCTTGATCCTTCACTTACCTTTTTAAATGATTATATTAAATGATTGAGTTATTTTTTATTTAAATAGTGTCACAAACAGAATCAATTTCCTTTTTTATATTGGTTATACTTCATATTGTAATTATGTAGAATGAAGAAACCTTCAAATACCATGAGTAAGTATGTGGTTGTTGATGGTGAGGGCATTAGTGATAGTCTCCTTCTTATCTTCATTTCCCAGAAACCTTCTGGGGAATCGCAGGTATTCCAAGATATGAAACTTATGAGTGGGTGACACCATCATGGATGTATTACACAAAATTGAGTGTCAGGTCTGATAGAATAGAATAGAATAGAATAGAATAGAATAGAATAGAATAGAAAACACAATTAGAAGGGACCTTGGGAGGTCTTCTAGTCCAACCCCCTGCTCAGGCAGGAAACCCTATACCATTTCAGACAAATGGTTGTCCAATTTCTTCTTAAAAACTTCCAGTGTTGGAGCATTCACAACTTCTAGAGGCAAGTTGTAATCCACTGATTAATTTTTCTGTCAGGAAATTTCTTCTTAATTCTAGTTGTTTCTCTCCTTGATTAGTTTCCACCCATTGCTTCTTGTCCTACCCTCAGGTGCTTTGGAAAATAGCTTGACTCCCTCTTCTTTGTGACAACCCCTGAGATATCGGAACACTGTTAACATGTCACTTCTAGTCCTTCTTTTCATTAAACTAGACATACCCAATTCTAGCAATTGTTCTTTATATGTTTTAGTCCCCAGTCCCCTAATCATCTTTGTTGCTCTTCTCTGCACTCTTTCTAAAATCTCGACATTTTTTTTACATCGTGGCGACCAAAACTGGATGCAGTATTCCAAATGTGGCTTTACCAAGGCATTAAAAAATTGTATTAACACTTCACATGATCTTGATTTTATTAATGCAGCCTAGAACTGTGTTGACTTTTTTTGGCAGCTACAGCACACTGTGGAACAGGTCCACATGGGAAGGTCCAATTAAATTGATTTATTGCTACTCCTACCTACGCACAGGAATATTCTCAAGTGACAATTACTACCTGTTAGGAGTAGATAAGGATAAATGGAATTCAAAGTGGGTTGGACTTAGTCTGCTTGTGGCTATGTGGGAATTCTAGGCTGATCCTTCTTTTAAACTCCATTCCCAGGTTCTGCCACTTCTTCCCTTACATTGAGAGAGAAACTGATCATCTCATAACAAAATAAGAAGAGGGGACAGAGGGGAAACATCTTCCTGGTACTCTGCTACTGCCTTGTAGAGTTAGGAAAAAAAAGTGAGATGAGAACAACCGAAGTGGCCTGATTGGAGGAGAAAGATTTGCAAATCAATTTGCCCCAATGCAGTATGGTTGTTGGGAGGACAAGGGCGATTCTTAAAGAAAGCTTATCCCGGATCCTCCAATTCTGCCATATTTTGCTAGTGAATTAGCTACTTTTCTTGAGGAATATCTCCTCCACATAGACACACATACACAGAAATGTCCTTTGCATGAGAGAAGCCTCACCTAGGGTTTCCCCAAGTATCTGACACCTCTTTTACGGTGATTCCTGGGCAGTTTAGAGAAACATGTCCATATTCCGGCTAGACAAAAATAATTTGATCACACTTAGTGTGCAGAAAATCCAATATGAAACAGTATCTAAACTAGCTTTTTATATAGGCTGGTGACAGACAGCAGAACCTAATTAATTTGTACCTGGTTTGCATCATGTGTTCTATAAAAAGGGATTCAATAATTTATTATTATTATTGTAGAAATTCATTTAGTTGGCTCTGGACTGTACTACTAAAGTATTACGTTGTATTGCCTAACAGCTTGTGAAATATGGTGCTGAACACAACTTGTAGAATAACCTTTTTTTAAAACTGACTTTTTTTACTGATTTTATAAAATCCTAGCACCTTGCCATAAAATCCATTGAGAGATTATTTGTTTATAGTATGATATTTTAATAGTCTAATATTTGAATAAATTGTTAAGTCCATGTTGTATATTATGTATATTAAGTACAATATATCATTACTGCTACTAAATATTCATATTATATTATTTAAATTTTCACTTTTAATGAGGCCTAAAATGTATATATTTTATTTTTAGACTTTTTTATTTGTTCTGTTTAGGAACCTGTTTAGTAGTTTCTCCTCCCCCCTCCTTCTTAGTCACCCTTTGTATTTTATAATGCCCTTGTAAGAGCCTTGGTGGTGCAGTGGTTAGAGTGCTGTATTGTAGGCCACTTCTGCTGTTGGCTGCCTGCAATTTGGCAGTTCAAATCCCACCAGGCTCAAGCTTGACTCAGCCTTTCATCCTTCTGAGGTGGGTAAAATGAGGACCCAGATTGTTGGGGGCAATATGCTGACTCTGTAAACTGCTTAGAGAGGGCTATAAAGCGGTATATAAGGTGCTATTGCTATTATAATATTTTATATGAAGATGACCAAAATGTTAGTCGGCATGGATTTGTATTGCGAAAAGCAGGATATGGGTGATCCTATTAAGAGCCAATTTGAAAAGTATGAGGGAGGAATCTGAAACTGTTCTAGCCTATTTTTCTATAAAATCACTAACTCAGTATTTGTGGGTGGAAAATTGCTGCAACTATACCTCAGCCTTATTAACATCCTCCATGTCTAATTAAGCTACAGTACTGAGACTGTCAGAATTGCCATGGGTAATTTCTCAAACAATAAATAAAAATGTACGGCAAGAAGTACAAGGCAAACTAGGAGGCAGCAGAAACAGGACTCCCCTTTTTTTTCTTTGCAACTTAAATGTATTGCTTGTTTATCTAAAAAGAACAATTCCCAATTTTGTCTCCATTGTGAACTTAGTTTACAAATTATAGAATTCATATCCAGCAGATTGGGAGAGGCTAGTTTAATGTGCAGGAATTCAGGAATAGCCCCACAGCTCTGTTTCTCTTTTTAAACAAAACAAAACCTTATTGATTGGTCTTAATTTTTTAAAACAATAAGTAAGTTTTGACTCCAGCTAAGCATCTGCTCCAAGCATTATTTATTCCAGAAATCTTCATTGTATTCTGGAACATCAGTTCTCTGATGACTCACTAAGTAGTGCTCCAAATGTGAGTTCTTAGTCAATCCCACGACTTCCTGTGGTACTTAATTTTGGTTAGGAGATCTTTCATCCAAATACTGTCTTGTGCAATCAGATGGTGGCCGAGAGCCATGGTGCAATCAGAGGGAAATTTACCATGTGGCTACTATTAAACTTAATGGGAGTAACTCACACAATCACCCATATTTATTATAAAGTAGGAACGTGTCACTCTTGTCTCTCCCAAAACTTATTGTTCAGAATTCTTGGTTCATGAAAATGGAAATGAGAGCAAATCTCCTTGGATTGTATGCTCCACATCTGAATATTGTCAGTATATGTCTTGAAGTGAAATATGTTGATATGGGTTTGCAGTTTTTAACTCTGTGGTAGCCAGACTGTTGAGGGAGAGAAGAATAACCAATTAAATGCAAAGGAGGAAATAATATTCCTCAAAAATATGCTATAATTTATATTTTTCTCCTGTTGTACCCTGGAAAAAAAAGTTGCTTTAGACATTTTAACCAAGGTGAGCTTTCATGGATTGTAAAATAGCCAAAAATATAGAAATCACTGAATACAGAGAGATGACAAACCCAGGGATCTGAGAAGAGAAGCACCAAGATATTGTGATCCCTGGGCTGCTGGAAAGAAGGAGGTAATGGGAGGAGCTGGAAGTTTGAGGAAACAGAATTTCTCTCCAGTGTGAAAGTCTTCCTACTCCCCAACTTGAATTTCAGAGGAAGTACTGTGTAATTGTCTTCATATTGTCTCCTTTGGATGATGAGCCAGGCCAATTAACTTAAGAAGTTAATGGGGTTTGCTTTTCCAAGACAACCAACAAGCAATGGCATTGTTGGGACATGCAAAAACACCACAGATTTCAAACTACCTGTCCTTGACTTGTGGAATGAACCCTATGTACTCACTCTTGTAAACCACTATTAAACATAGCAGCCTCATAAGGGAGGGCTATTGCATGAAAGATTGGAAAAAAAGAAGGCAAGATCAACAAAAAGTAGTGCAGCCTTCCTTACTAGATATTTCCAGGTGTGGACAAACTGCAGCTCCTAGAATTTCATGATGCTGTAATTCCAGATTATGGAAGGATAGTAGGTTGGAGAAGTCAAAGGTAATGTTTATAGATTCAGAGTAAGAATTATATGTCTTCAACTCATTATCCACCATATCTCTGGATGATTCTGGGCAACTTAACTAGTTTGATTCAGTTTTATCTTCTTAATGAGTTTATTACGAGGAGAAAATGTACAGGACAGACCATCTATATTAACCTGAGTGCTTTCCACTTGTGCTGAAATTTTAATCTTTTATGGAAATCATTGAAAATAATCACTTCATTTTGAAAGATGGGTATGTATGTTGGATTTTGTTTCCTGTAACAGTTAAGAAATACGTAAAATGAAGTCATTGTGTGGATGGAGTAGAATAACTGGAAGGTATAACTGAAATTACATTCCTAACATTTTCTAACAAACAAAATCCTGAATGATCAAAAGTATGGAATATGCCTCCAAGTAATAAATACCTCAGAGTTACTATAAATGCTATTATAATTTTTTAAAAAAACTGAAATGAAAACTCAAAATGATTGTGAAAGAGTGATAAGGTAACTGATTTTTGTTGAATGTTCTAAAGTTCCCAAGAACAAAGCAATTATTATAAATTTATAAAATGAAAACAGAATGAAACAACATTTATTTATTTGTTTGTTTATTGTTGTATTTTTTTGCCTCTCATCCTGCCACAAGGCGGCTCTGGGCAGTCTATAAGGTTAAAAGCAATAAAATATACAAATAAATGTATTTCTTGGCCAATATTATTTCACCATTGTCCATATTTCCTAGAAATTCTGAGAACTGGAACCCCAAATTAGGGAAGCTTGCTCTAAAAGAGAGATTATGAAGATGTTGATGGCCACTAAGCAGGATTTTCAGTCTCTATTTCATGTCACATTTTCTTTCCTATTTCTCTATATTGTAAAGAATTACAATATATTATACTGTTTTGAAAGGACATTGCAGTACTCACAGGTCCATCAATATCTTTTTTTGGTTATGGATTTCCTTCATCTGGCCTTAACAGCTTGCCTTGTTTGTTTGCCAGGTACCTTGATACTAATATAACTTTGGAGAGAGGAAGATTTACGTGCCTCATGTGCTTCAGAACTGTAGAATTACCAGTTTTATTTGTGGAAAACTGCTAGAAAAATCACAAAACTGTGTCTTACTTATTTTGGCCATGTCGTGTGGAGGAATTCACTGGAGAAAGCGATTATGTTTGGAAGACTTAGTGGTAGGAAAGGAAACCAGCTGTCAAAGAACATGGTGGCTGGACACCATCAAAACTGACACCAGCCAGAGCACAGAACAACTCAAAGAAGTAGTGAAAGATCAGAAGATATGGAGAGACCTGGCCCATAGAACCACCAAGAGAATGGATCCACAACTGAATGGATAACATTGTCATCAAACTGCTAGGGGAAACGGTACACCATTTACATAAGCAGGTCGAAGAGTTTTGGGGTGTTATATATACTATATATGATTTTTTAATATATATATATATATGATTTTTGAATGTCTGGAATGGTGAGATCTTGGGGGGGGAGGAGAATAACATAGGTTGGAGACCACATGTGGCCTACAGGGTGACCTGATGAATCCATGTTTACCATGCTGTTAACACAATTCCAAGTCAAATTGCAATGAATTCGACACATGCTAATTTTGTATAGGCAGAGTATGTTTATTTCCATAGGAAGAAGCCATCAAGTTTGGTCCAACAACAGATTCTTCAGAGGCTTATTAATCATGGAGCTTGGCTTTGCAACAGGTATGTACCACTAGAAAGGTTTTGGTGAAGCATGTGGCCCTGTTATGTATGTGGCCATCAGCCACACAATTATTTCTGGATACAGCCATCTGAAAATACTGTAATGTAGCCAAGAAAAACAACATCCACAGGTAAAGTATACATGGTACCTTGCTCAATAGTAGTAACTGTGAAAGGGATCTTGGAGTCCCAGTGGACAATTGTTTAAATACAGCAGTGTGCTGTAGCTGCCAAAAAACCCAACACAGTTCTAGGCTGCATAAACAGAGGGATAGAATCAAGATCATGTGAACTGTTAATACTACTTTATGCCTTGGTAAGGCCACACTTGGAATACTGCACCCAGTTTTGGTCGCCACGATGTAAAAAAGATGTTGAGACTCCAGAAAGAGAAGAGCAACAAAGATGATTAGGGGACTGGAGGCTTAAACTTATTAAAAATGGTTGCAGGAACTAGGTATGTCTAGTTTGATGAAAAGAAGAAATAGAGGTGACATGATAGAAGTGTTCCAATATCTCAGGGGCTGCCACAAAGAAGAGGGAGTCAAGCTATTCTCCAAACCACCTGAGGTTAGGACAAGAAGCAATGGGTGGAAACTAATCAAGGAGAGAAGTAATTTAGAACTAAGGAGAAATTTCCTGACAGAACAATTAATTAGTGGATTACAACTTGCCTCTAGAAGTTGTAAATGCTCCAACATGGAAGTTTTTAAGAAGAGATTGGATTTGTCTGATACGGTATAGTGTTTCCTGCCTAAGCAGGGGGTTGGACTAGAAGACCTTCAAGGTCCCCTACAACTCTGTTATTCTATTCTATTCTATTCTATTTAGTAATGCAACATCTCTGACTCCTGCTGGATATAAATGGCCTTATTCAAACGATGAACTAGCTATTCCTCCCCCTCTTTCATTCACTCCCCCTTCCAAAGTGTCTGTCCATGTTTTGTATTAAGTGGATTTCAGTTCAATCCTGGATAGTCAAAAGAGTTAAGCTCAGTATCAAGAAGAACAATCTCCTGGAGAAATACGTATCACCCACTGAATACCGAAATTCCTCTTGAGAAATACCCAGTCAAAACACTTGAGGAAATACAGCAGCCCAAAGAGATACACACTTCAACTCAGAGCTGATTAATCTCTGCCCCGGAGAATGAGTTTCTCAGAGTGGTAATACATCAATCTTCCCCTTCCCCACCCGCCCCACTCAGCAGTAAGCTCTTAAAGCCTTCTGCTTCTTAACCCTTCCATGGCTGGGAGAACAACAAATAAAGGCAACATCCAGGAGAACTTGAACATTGAAGAGAAGCCAATGATTTTAAGACATTATTTTATGGGACTTTGCAGCTCACACTTTGTAACTCAAAAGTTATAATGAATTACAATTTACATACACCTTATCGGTTCAGTTAAAGTATTTAATTTCAACTGAACACGATTCTACATAGTTTTGTTCATGCAATCCTTCCTTCCTTTCCAACAAGATGACAGTTTGATTACAAATTGCCCACGGGGGAGCTGCTGGATAACTGAGGAGGAGAAAGGAATGTTTCTGAGCAACCTGGAAAAAAACCCTATGAACTATGAACAAAAAAATGCAAACACCAAACCAATAAGGTGTATGGCAGATGCCACTTGCAAGCCATCTTCATTTCTACCCTTGATTTTTGTGTGAAGAACCTGCAAATCTATTTATCCAAATGAATGAGATCAAGAATCTGGAACCTCTCAAGAACAACGATCTCACTAAAGGGGAAAATCATATCGGTTGTTGGATATCAATCAGAAAGTGAAAACAAGACCCCAAGAATTCCAAGCACACCAAAACTTCTTTAGTGCTGAGATATCAATAATGGATCCTGGTTTGGAGATGCACGTCAAAGCCAATGCTTCTCTGACCGAACGTTGAATTGCAGGTAGCATAAGTGGGTATCCCTTCCATAAACAGCTTTTGGCTAAGCATCTCTCTGTGTTCCATAAATGTAAGACTATTGAGTGGATTTCCAGTTAAATCTCCCACCGTCTCTCTTTTAGATCTAGGGGCTTTGTGAACAAAGGCAACAGGCACCCAGGTTTGGGAACCTGAAAAGTGGAAGAAAGGTAATAATTGCATTTAAGCAGTCAACAAAAGCAAAGCTCACCTCTGAGCTTGTCAATTTGTAGTGAAGCAATAATTACAGGGGACTTACAGGGGGGACATTGTGTTTTCTTTGAGAAAGGGAATGTCTGCCCATTTCTTTCCAAGCAGCCTCTAACGCCTCCCTCCCTGCTGAAAATATAATTGGATCCTCCCAGTTCCCTTTAAATCAAAGCAGGGATGTAGTCAACGTTTATTTATCCACTGCTTGTTAAATGAAAAAAAAACCCTGAATAGGCTGAGAAAACTCCCACTTTAGGGATGGGATTAGATGCATGTAGACCAGCAGTATTTACTCCATGGCCAGTCACTGCCATACCCTCCTCTTCCCTGCCCCTCCCTTATTCAGGGTTTTTTGTTTCTAAATCTGCTCAGAAAGAAAAAAAGCAAATTGCTAGAAGTGAGATTAGAGGGGAATATTGTTCTAAGGACAATGGGACACTATGGCTTGACTGGCATGAGATTCAGGCTTTCCAAATGAGGGAAAGCTGGAGGTGTGTGAGCTCTTAATTGCCTACCTCTGATAAACTGGCAGCCAAAGGAAAAGAAAATACCGATGCTTTCACCGCTGAAATGGTCTGGATCAAGTCCATTGGCTAATCAGAGTTTAATTAGAGCACTGCTAACCTTCCCATATTCAAAATGTGCAAAATTGCTGTGGCCTCTGCGAGCTTAGCATTCTCTTTTGCCCTCCAGGTTCTGTGCAAATATACATCTACAGAGCGAAGCGGTTAAGCTTAGAAAAATTCATTATTCTTGACGGATGAATTTTTATAATTCAGAAACCTTTTCATGACACTTAGACTGTGCATATTCAGCCGTTCCTAAAAGAACATCAGGGGCCTACAGCATCCATGACATAGCCCTACTATCCAAATACCTTTGAGGAATTTTCAAATTATTGCTTGTTACGGGTGTCTAAAATTTTGAAAGGTTAGCTCATATTTTGATGAAAAACAGCAGTTTAACTGAAATGCTGCCAATCTGCACACTGTGACAAATGATACTTAGACTGCAACTCCTCAAATAATAGCACTTATTCGTATTATTTGATCTAAGATACATCA
>JAOYMU010000192.1:74812394-74830397 GCA_025802295.1 Psammodynastes pulverulentus
TGTTTATCTGATATTGTGGTGAGTGTATATACCATGAACTGTTATCATTTGTCTATTTCATCTGAAATTGTGGGTAATGTGTACAAAAAACTGTAAAGGTGAAAGCTTCCCCTGTCCAGGCATGTCTGACTATAGGGGGCAGTGCTCATCTCTGTTTACTAGCCAAGGAAGCCAGGTTGTCTGAAGATGCTTCCGTGGTCATGTGGGCCAGCATGACTCTGCTGAGGCACATGGAATGCTGTTACCTTCCCCCTGGGCAAGGAGTTGAGGCAGGACAGGAACTCACCCTGTCATATGGTGCTTAAACGTAGCATTATTACAGTGGTGAGACCTGAACTCAAACTTTATATCAGTAATTGAAGATTAGGGGCAATTGCAAACCCCACACCCTGCAGAAGGCAGTGGATATCTACGTATGCAGTGGTGGGCTGCAACAGGTTTAGCAACCGGTTCTGTGAGTGCATGCTTCACGCGTGCGCCTAATGCTCACTTTGCACTGCGCAACATTCAATAAACTCCAATTTGAACCTCTCCAGCTCATTTTCCAGCCTTCCTTGGTAAGTAGAACAGCTGAGGCATGGTAATCCACTTTGCTGCTCGAATCAGCTGAGCTGCAAAAGAAGGAAATGAGAGACAGGATAGGGTGGGGGTGGGTAGGCAGGGCCAACCAATCATCGTTCGTGTGGGTTTGCCCGAACTGGTGTAAACCGGTAGCAGCCCACTCCTGTGTCTATGAGTTGCCAAATAATGTCAGTTGATCTGCTTTAAGCATTAGTATCTTGTTCCAATTTGGAAAAAAATGTTGGATTGCATTGGATTAGGCTGAAGTAAAATAAGCTAGGTTAACTTCAGCTAAGTATTATTCCCCTCATGAGGAATATTTGCAGTTCAGTCTTCTGAGCAGCAGGATATACTTCAATGACTCAGAAGACAGGAGAGAATTTCCTCTCTCTCTCTTTTTTTCATCATGCAGGTGGTTTCAAGAATGGGGATGTAAAAATTTAAACCCTCAGAATTCTCGACTCTCATTCCAACCCTTATATTCATGTTTAAACCTTAATTTCCATGGCAAAATCTCAGGTCCTTCACAGCTGGAGATGAGGACCATAGAAATCCCATTGAGCTTAGACTGCTTGCACTATCGGCCATTGTATAAACAAGTACTGGCTTTAGATTCAGAAACTTGTAATTGAATCAGATTTAGCTCCAAAGTTTTCATGAGACTTGCAAAAAGTTGGCAACGTGAATGCTTTGCTTGTTTATTCGATATACAATGATTTGAGCATCTCAGACTTAACTTTACTGTGTGACTGGGCTAAATCATTGAAAGAGATCTGGCCACAATGTCAAGTTCCCTGTCCTTGTGGGTGCTTAAAATGGCGGGCAAAAGAAACTATACACAACAAGCCTCTGCTTCTATGACTTCCATCTGTTTTTTTTCTCTACAACCTCTTTGTGAATCCAGAAAGAAAGCTGCACTCACTTTCCCTTGCATGCAAGAGCAGCTCTCTGTGTAAGCCATGATCTTACTAAAGCATTGATTCAGAGTCAAGTGAACACAAATAGTTTTATGGCTGGGGAGAGCCAGATGCAAAGCAAGCAGGGCATAGCCAGGGCCAGTGTGTCAGGCAGCATTTCTTTGGTGCATTCAAGTGAGAGATGAACTGGTACCTTGGCACAAAAAAGAAGCAAAGTAGCACAAATAAGGGAAGAATTCAACTCCTTAAGAAAAACACAGATGGCACAGAGAAGTAGGTTGAATGTGCTAGGGAATAAATGTCCTAAATCTGGCAACATAAAACACTTTCAAGCAGCTGTGAACTTAAGACATAATAACATGTGCTTGTGTGCCCAGGAAAAAAAAAAAAATTAGTCAGAGCTTGAGAGGCTGAGTTATACAGAAAATACTTGGTTTATCAAGACAAGTTACATAAATAAATATTCAGAAAAGGTCAAGGTAGAGGCAGACTTAGTTCAGAAAGTCCATTAGGCTTGGTTTGTGATCAAATAGGGCAGTTGAACAATAGGAACAACATGCAGGTTTATCTGTAAAATTACACAAACATGCCTTTTGGTGACAAGAGGCATCGTCCTACTGATACAACTTTCAACAAGAAGCATCCCATGTTCCTAAATTTATGACCACGATTGATACCAGAATTTCTGAGCAACTTAAATGAGTTGTGCACCTAATTTCAACCCTATTTGCCATGATTGTTAAACACAATTTAACAATTCTGTGCGTTAAGCACAGAATTTGCTTTTTGGAAGCCGGCTGGAAAGGTTGCAATTGGTGACGCGTGACTCCAAGATACTGCAATCATCATAAATGCATTCCAAACTTTGATCATGTGACCATGGGGATGCTGCAATGGTCATAAGTACAAGGAGTGGTCGTAAGTCCCTTTTTTCAGTGCTGTTAAGATACTTAAATTTAGGAGCTGGAATAGTGGAGTTGTACAATGAGACAGAACCCACAATTATAGCTGATTGGTCGGAGTGAGCTGGCTCCTGCATGAGGCAATCTATGCTGTGATTGGTTGCTATGGGTAAAAGGGGCGCTTCCTTGTTTTCCTGCCTTTTTCTCCCGTGTGCTCTGTGACTTACCTCATGATGCTCCCGTTTTCCTTGTTATCTATAAATATATTGATTTATATCAAACTACAAGGCTGTGCCAGCATCTCTGACTACATTTGGGCACCTGATGTGCATATGAGGCGTGCATACATGCAACAGTGTGCCTACCGTCCCTGTCCTAATGTTTCTTTTTATTCGTACCCATTTTATGTATTCATAATCATGTTTATACTTATACCAATTAGCCAATGCATGCTGATGAAAAAAATACATAAATAAAATAAATTCCCTGACAGAACATTTTTAAGTAGATAAACCAAGGAGTGATGAATTTCAGAAAGGGATGGAACGAAGATGTGAAAAGTTTGATTGAGAAGAGAGAAAGAAGAATCCCAAAGACCATCTGAGCTGCTTGAAGGAATTAACCCAAGTTGGTTAAGCTTGGAGCTCTGCTTCATGAGGGAAAAATCAGAGATAAACAAAACAGAGAGTACGATGATGAGTCATGCCTTGGTGCTCCAACTTGCTGATTTGTTTTGTGATGCAGATGTTTCACGCCCAGGCCGAGTCTCCTGCCAAAGTGCCAGATTTGCTAATTTAATAGTGTTCCTTGCGGGTTGCCTGATTGTGTGGTGATCACTTTGTGGAGAAAGATCTGCTTTTTTAAGGCATCCTTCAAAAACAATGCTGAAAGGCTTTGATATACAAGGATGGAACAAGTCTGCTGTTGTTTAAAAGAAATAGGCACTCACTTCCAGTGGCCAAAGAAAACAGGAGACGGAGAAAACACTCGTTTTAAGCTTTTAGGCACTGGGCGAAGATTTTGGGTCAGGTTTCAGGATGGTTTCTTGACCCTCTAATTACTATTATTAATGTTCTTAACAAGACTCTTTAGAAAATCCTCCTGGTAAAAAGAGCCAGAGTGAGCTAATGAGTAGGAGAGGGAGGAGAAGGTCTTTGCTGGGCATTATAAATACTCCAGCTTGCTAATTGGGGGGCTAAGTGGATATTCTTCTTTTTGGAAGAGAGAAATGGGGGGGGGGGGGAACTAAAAAAATGAATAAGAACAATGTTGGTTTTTAGGGCTGACTTGTCACTTTTAAATATGCCCACTGCTGCTTTGACATAGCGCTGGACATATTTTAAAGTAACTCGATCCTCCCTCTGGGCTCCTGCAGGATTTATTTGTTTTTGTTTTTTAAAACAAGCCGGTTAGGTTTTTCCAAGGGCTTTTCCAAGGTTCTCAACTTTAATGAAGAATAATAATCTTTGATTGAACGGGGCAACAGGCATCTCTCATTTTCCAGCTCAAAGAAAAACCCGAGAGACAGGAGATCTTGCATCCATTGTTGCATTACTGTCCCGTAATCTGAGTTGCCTCCACACTGATTTCACTCTGAAGGTGAGCAGCCTTTGAGGAGGCCTTTGAGAGGTAAGGGAGATGGTGAAAAACAAACGTGACATTCAGGATAGAACTACACATTGTCTGTGTAATAAACGCAGCCAGATTTTGTAGGAAAAAAACATTAGGGGAGAGGCTTTATTTTGGTATAGTTTGGTGTAGAAGTCAGCCAATTTGGTGTAAAGGTTAAGACATCAGACTAGAAACCAAGAGACCATAAATTCTAGTCCCTCTTAGGCACTAAGTCAACGTTGTGATTTTGGGCCAGTCACTTTCTCTCAACCCTAGAAATGAGACAATAGCAAACCACTTCTAAAAAACCTTGTCAAAACAACTGCAGGCAGTCCAGGCAGTCTTCAAGAATCAAAGATGAACAAATAGAACGAAAAATTATTGAGCATTAATAAAACCCTTCCCTTCATCCCCCCCCCCCCGAATAAATCATATTCAAATGTCAATGTGAATTTGAGATGGCTATTTATCTCTGCAACATAGAATCCTAGAGTCTTAGAAGGGATCTTGGAAATTATCTTCTCTAACTTTAACCCACTATCTCCAAAAGTTGACCATTAATCTCCATTTATACCCATCCAAAGAAAAAAACACCTGTCATCTCTTGACCAACCTGCTCCATTATCAAACAGATCTGAACATTTATTGTCCAACTGAAGTCTAATTCCTTATTTGGGACCATGTATGGGAAAAAATCTACTAGATGTAGAGAAACCGCTCTTTCCTGCATATATTATTAATGTGATTCTGGCTTTCTTCCTGAAAGGTATTTTTGTACATGAAACAGACTTTGGAACATTTTCCTATACTTTAATTGTGATGGGAGTGAAGTTGCACTCTTAGATTTAGACTCATGTTTCTGTGGGGTTTTGAAGAACAACTTGAATGCAATAACTACTGTAATTCATATCATATATCTGTTATTCTGGCTTTATTTTATCCAGTTGAGGGATATCTTTTTATCTGTACTCACTGGGATTTCAACAGGACTTTTGGCAAGGGGAAATCTGCCATGGATATGTTGATCTTTGTTCTTCTGATTTATATAAACCAGTTGGGATAAGGAAGCTGCTCCAATATGTGTAACTGATGAATGCCTTCTTTGAATGTAATTCTACATTGCTTTAAAAAAATAGCCAAAACTACTTTAAAATAATACATCCTGGACATCACTATATTATTAGGTAATTCCAACAAGTTTTGTAGAAATTCAGCTCTAAGGCATTCAGCATGAGACAAATTGTAAGTGATGAAATGAATAAACTAATTTTCTTCAATTTTGTGTTCTCCAGGTGTTATGAGGTTATGACTTCTTGAATTTCCATGTTCTACAGCACCATCTTCTACAACTTATCCAGAAAGAGGATGTGATAGGCTGTTAGAATAGATGATGCTTACATTGAAAATAGATGAGCATATTTATATCTGGGTCAATTACCATTAACATAGGACTTCTGAGTCTGGATTGCAAAAAATATGGATGATCATTAGGTGGCAGAAAAGGCCCATCCACCAACACAAACCAACACTTTGCTGAAATCTAGTGGTCATCTGGAATTTTTGCAGCTGAGGGGGATAGCCTTATGTAACATCAATCCAATCCTTGGTTTTTATCAGATGTCTTAACTAGATATATTAGCTGAGATTCATAAGAGTTGTCAATTAACAAATTTGGTGTACACCAAATTGAGTATTGCTGTCTGATTATAAGTAGGTCTATTGGAAGTGGTGTAATAATTCTAAATGTCATAGTTTGATTATTCAGCAAAGTAGTTGGATATAAACTGGCTTGATTCTTACATATGTAATTGCTTTGAAGGATAGTTATTATATAAAAATAATAATCTGTAACAATATCTTTAACACCATCAAACAATGAAATCTGCCTATCCCAGGTCCTCAGGAAGGACTCAATAAGCAGATTAAAATGCCAAATCTTGTCTACACATCTGGCTGACAATGTGACCAAAAACAATAATAGTATAGGTGAACAAAATAAAACCGCAAATCACATACAATCCTTGGAAGCCTTAAATGTAACTCCAAAGCCTCTCTTAAAGGGAGAAACATTATTTACTACATTAAGATGGCTTACACTACTTAATTAAATACAATTCTATTCCCTTTTATATTTACTACAATGTAGTTCACTCTTTTCGTGACAACTTCTGGACTATAGAACTGCAGCACACCAGGAAAAACTGTGCACCCTTACTTTGAAGAATGAACATCTACCTTTCACATACCGTCTGTTTAAAATATAGCTTCATTTGTAGAAACCTGGAATAATGCCAACCTAACAACTCATAAGATTGCCCCATCACAAAAATCCCACCATTGGGTATTTGCATCTCAACATCTGATACAAGTCATTCCCCTTCCTTGTTCCCTCCCTGCAGAGTCTCATAATCTGTGCTTAGAACATATTGTAGAGAACATAAAATAATAGAGCTGGAAGAGATCTTGTAGGTCTTCTAATCCAACCCCCTGCTTGAGCAGGACATCCTAGACCATTTCAGATAAATGGTTGTCCAGTCTCTTCTTAAAACTTCCAGCAATGGAGCACCCACAACTTCTGAAGGCAAGCCATTCCACTGGTTGGTTCTTTTCACTATTAGGAAATTTCTCCTTAGTTCTAGGTTGGTTCTCTCCTCGATTAGTTTCCACCCATCGTTTCTTGTCTTGCCTTCTGGTGCTTTGAAAAATAGGTTGACCCTCCTCATGTTTGTGGCAGCCCCTCAAATATTGGAACATTACTATCATGTTACCCCTAGTCCTTCTTTTCACTAGGCTAGACATACCTAATTCCTGCAACTGTTCATCTTACGTTTTAGCTTCCAGCCCCTTAATCATCCTTGTTGCTCTTCTCTGCACTCAACATCTTTTTTATATTGTGATGACCAAAACTGGACACAGTATTACAAGTGTGGTCTCACGAAGCCTTTGTAAAACAATACTAATACTCCATGTGGTTTTTAAATTTAAAAGATAATCTTAGCTTCTGCTGCAAACTAAAACAAAAATTCAACTGCAGAAAAGAAATGTCTAGCTGCTCTCCAAATGTAGACATTTTAACAGATTGTAATTTTGAAAATTCTTAATTCTTAGAAACTTCCTTTTATAAGAAGACTTGTTTTTGTCACCCAGAGATAGACAGCTACTTCTAATATACTGAAAGAACCAAAAAGTGCTATGCATGCACTCTAGGTCTAACCTTAAGAGAAAAAAAACTGCATTTAAAATAAAATAAAAAAGTCTTCTATGCCTGAACTTTGCAATTAGCCACTCGGAATGAACTTTGATGGCTTTTGAACAGGTCATCACAATGTGGTCTTTGAAAGAGATTTTAAGCAAAAGCAGATTGTTGATTTTACCCCCTATTCCATGACATCCCAATGTGATGCTGCCTGACCAGAAAGCCAGACACAAAAATGAGGTATATGTAGGGAACATATGGTACTAGTTTCCTTCCCAACGATAAACACATGGATTTCCTTTATATCTTTGTCACTGTTTTAGCAACCCCGAAATAACTTGGACACTTCAAGTTGTACTCTGAAGTAATCAAGTGTATGTTCCAATAATGCAACCTTGAACTTGGCAGCAGAAAAATTGACTTTTGAGGAACTGTTCATAGAAATAATCTTCCCCAAGAACCTCACATTTTAAGCAAGTGTGACAGATGTATGAAAACTCTGTTCAGTGTCTCACTAATAAGTGGATCTTTCAATTGGCTGAGTGCAGAAATTTAGTCAAATCACCCACAGTTCTAGAAACCACTACTGACCTGTTTTGTTCTTTCCTGCCATAGTGTCTGGCAATAATGCCATTTCTTTGTCAAAGGGGATGAGATCTATCGAATTAAACACTTAACATATCTTCCTTGATATATGCAGGGACTGAGTATCAAAACCATGAAATTCAAAGCAGCGTGGAAAAGAATGATCAGAGTGCAAAGATAGTTTCAGATCTCCTCAAATTGCATAAAGTTATGTTTTCCCCTAAGTTTTGAAACATTTCCTTGAATTACTTTTCAATAGGAACCTTTTGGTAGGTTTTAAAGATTATTTAGGCCGACTTTAAATGGTGAATGTGTAATTTTAAAGCTAAATTAATATTATAGTCTGCTTTTGGATTCTGGAGCCTATTCACTTCACTGAAATGAAATACTAATTTGGCTCAGCAAAGTGTGTTGTATCACTCAAGTACCTGGCTCAATAGTAGTAACTGCAAGAGGGATGTTGGAGTCCTAGTGGACAATCATTTAAATATGAGCCAGCAGTGTGCTGCAGCTGCCAAAAAAGCCAAGGCAATCCTAGGCTGCATTAACAGAGGGATAGAATCAAGATCACGTGAAGTGCTAATACCACTTTATAATGTCTTGGTAAGATCACACTGGGATAATCCAGTTTTTGTCTCCACAATATAAAAAAGATATTGAGACTCTAGAAAGAGTGCAGAGAAGAGCAGCAAAGATGATTAGGGGACTGGGGACTAAAACATACGAAGAATTATTTCAGGAATTTGATATGTCTAGTTTAATGCAAAGAAGGACTAGGGATGACATGTTCCAATATCTAAGGAGCTGCCACAAAGATAAGGAGGTCAACCTATTCTCCAAAGCACCTGAAGGCAAGACAAGATGCAATGGATGGAAACTAATGAAGGAGAAAACCAACCTAGAACTAAGGAGAAATTTCCTGATTGTTGGGACAATTAATCAGTGGAACAATTTGCCTCCAGAAGTTGTGGGTACTCCAACAATGGAGCTTTTTAAAAAGAGTTTGGAAAACCATTTGTCTGAAATGGTATAGGGTTTCCTGCTTGAGCAGGAGCTTGGGCTAGAAGACATCTTCCAACACTGTTATTCTGTTAATTTATGTGATGGATCTGAAAAAAAATACTGATTTATGGTAATTTAAGTTTAATTATACTACTAATTTAGTAAAAAGCAAATGAGAAAGACAGAAAGCAACGGCCCATCTTGATAAACTGTGTTTTCTTTGTTTCTATCTTCAAAGCAATATTCGGTAAAGGTAAAGGTAAAGGTTTTCCTCCCACATACGTGCCAGTTGTTTCTGGCTCTAGGGGGTAGTGCTCATCTCCATTTCAAAGCCGAAGAGCAGGCGCTGTCTGAAGACTTCTCTGTGGTCATGTGGCCGGTATGACTAAATGCCAAAGGCGCACGAAACGCTGTTACCTTCCCACCAAAGGTGGTCCCTATTTTTCTACTTGCTTTTTTTTACATGTTTTCGAACTACTAGGTTGGCAGAAGCTGGGACAAGTAACAGGAGCTCATCCCGTTATGCGGCACTAGGGATTCGAATAGCTGAACTGCCGACCTTTTGATCCTATCCACTGAGCCACCGCCTCCCTTCATTCTACCTGTAGGACTGTCCAAATTTTCAGGCAAAATCTGTGAGGAGATAAAGGATAATTATGCCTCATTCTAAAGGACCAGAAAAGAACAAACCTCTTTGCCAGTGTTGAATTCGGAAATCTCTGTATATAGGAGAGGGGGCCTCATCTTACTCTTTACTTCAACCTCTGAAATGTCTTAGCCAGACTTACAGTCTGATGTTAAAAAACTGTCAATTTAGCATTAATGAAAACCAATTTGGAACAAAAGAGCACAAAAAAGAATATAATCAAATCCATGTTATCTTGGAAGAACAAAAATCTTGAAGTCTCACCTAATGGCTAGTTGAATGAAACCCAGACTACTGACTTCAAAGGGTCAATATGATAGAAATTATTAGTAGTAATCTAAGCCTGATTCTCGTTTAAGTAAAAAGCTAGATAAACTCTGCCAAGGATGCTTTTTAGGTCTAAAAAAGGGAAGATGATGAACTTGAAGAGCATTTTTGGCTAGGCTGCATGATGTGTGAAGGATTGGATCCAGAATTATATAAAAATGCTCTCCTTCCTGTACGCCTTACATGGAGCAGTCAAAAGTCTCTTACTGAGCAGAACAAATATAATTGCTTGAAGGCATGGAAGCCTGTTGCTGTTTTGGTCCTGGCTGTGAAAGTAAAATAAAGTGACATCTCTCTAGAAACAAAGGTTTAGAAAGTTGGCCTCTTTGGTTTACTTAAATAATTCCATATGGTGCTGTTGTGAAATGAAGCAGTGAAGACCAGATAGATACGGGGATGGTGATACCTTTATTATGTATTCTTCAGCTGTGTGCAATCATGAGAATGGAAAGGTATGAAGGACAGATATACATGCCAGATTTAATACTGATTGACCCATTGGTCTTTGCTTTTCTTTACTCACCAACGGCTGCTATTTTTCTCCTAATGATGAATATAATTAATAGCCCAGAATAAAGAAAGCTATGTTGATTTTTTTATTCTGCTCGAATCCTGTAAAATAAAACTTCGCAACAAAGTAAGATGAAACACTCATCTGTACAGTAGGATGAAGACAATAAAGTACATGTGACATAACTATGTCACCTATTTTTGTAGAGGTCAGGGCTCTAAATCAGCTTCTGATCTCTTTGCATGTGGATGTATGACTAAACAGTGCTGGTGTTATATTTTATTGAGGGTGCATAAAGGATAAAACTGTCAGTGGGCAGAGGAGAAGAGAAAGTCTACCAAAGCTGAATCCATCACCAATACTCAATCTAGCCTTTTAAAAAAAATTTATGAACCTTATTTCTATGCTACTCATTATAGAAAATCTCCAAATAGCTTTAATTCCTCTAGTGATAAAACACCCATGTCTTCAGGAGACAGGCAGTTCTCCTGCTTAATAGATGTCAGGAAATTTCTCCTTATTTTGAGTTATCTCTCTGTAAAGCTTGTACACATTGACATCTGTCCTACTATATAAAATAAATCTGCATCCTTTACTCTGTTTTTCTTTAAATATATCTTGTTCCTTTGACTGTTCCTCATAGGATTAACCTGCATGTTCTTCAATCTCTTTGTTGGTTTTCTAATCTGTCCTGTTCCTCAGCATCCTTTTTACTAGACACAGTATTTCAGGTGTAGACTCACCCATGTGTCATGGAGCAGGATTATCATTTCCTGGGATACCTATATCCCACTATAATCGCAAAATTTCTTTAGATGTTTAGCAACTGCAGCACACTGTTGGCTCATGCTTAATTTATGACCTATCAAGACATCTGGCCCCTCCTCACAAGTACAAATACTACGGCTCAGCCAGGTATCACCTATTTCACCTATCAGTTAGATGCAGAATCTTACATTTGTCACCACCATTGAACTGCTTTTTATTATTATTAAATAGCCACTCACAATGTACATAGCTCAGGGTGGTATATTATCAGCAATATGCAGCAATAGATTCATGCAAAATGTAAACAAATAATTTTTTAAATGCTGAGAAAAATTTATCTCATTGGTTCATACCACTCCCTCAATTAAGTAACCCATGGAAGAACCATGTTTTTAATCCTTTTTAAAAGGCAGGCAGGGCCGGAGCCATGCAGGGATGTGGTTCCAAAGAATGAGGATAGTAACTGAGAAGGCATGTTTCCTGGGTCCTATCAGATGACGTTGCCTAACTGCAAAAGTAACACAGCCACGAATTGGGGATGGCTTTATTCATGAAAACCAGCATCTTGAATTGCATTCAACATACAAGTGCACCTTACAAAATGGACATGAGCACACTGAGGTTCCCCCATAACTAACTATGTCATTGCATTTTGGAGGAGCTTCAGCTTTTGAGTGATCATAAAAGCCAAGGAATGAGTGTCCTTGACCAGGCTCTCCTGGCCCAATAATGAGTGCAACTGGCACAAAAGTTGGAGGTCCTTTGAGCCATGGGTGCCAGCTGCAGTTCAGGCAGGAGAACCCCAGAGAGAGAAAAACCATTTCAACACTATGCCTTCCAGTCACAACCAAAGTATAACATGATTGATGGCATCAAAAGTTACTGGGAAATAAGAGGGCCAAGATGGATGCACCACCTCCATGCTGTTCCCACCACATATCATCAACAAGCATGATCAATGCTGTCTTTTTACTGTACCGTGTTTGAAATCTGCCTGGAGGGGATTCAGTTAATCTACTTAATCCAGAGCCCTGACAATCTTCTCAGCAATTTTTCCTAAAGAGGAAGGCTAGGAGACATGCCTGAAATTACCCTGCACATTTGGATCCAGCAATAGCTTCTTAGCAAAACAATAATTCCTGCTCAAGCACAGACAGGATCACTTCGTGTCTGGAAGAAGAGTTGACCAATACTTGGGTTCAACCACATGCCATCTTCTAAAAGACCTTCAGAAAGCTGGAAGATTATTGATTTAAATGCCTATGGACATACTCACAGCTGTGTACTATCTTAGGGCCAACAGGATCCCAGATAACCATGTCAGATTGTACCTTAACCAACTCCATAAGACCTGCATAGCTAGCATCTAAACCTAAGTGGGTCTAAACATTTTAATCTCAACATATGCCATGAAAAACCCTCACCACAGCCTTGTTGGTGATCTTCCAATCCAGTTCTACGCAGAAAAGGATAAATTACCTTAAATAAAGCTGTCAAACAGCAATCTTCAGACACAATAAGGAGAGGAAAACAATTCAGATTTGCCATTCTTATTGACATGGTGTGAACCTCAATAAACAGTCTTATTGAACAGATTTTCTTCATTTTCTTTCTGTGATGGACTAGGGTTAGTCCACTACTTTATGAAAATGTTGAGGAGCCATAGGCTCAGGACTAAATCCTAAGGCACCTCACTGCATAACTTATTCCATGTATCCATTGATCCATTAAAGTCTATGTGCTGGGTATTATTGCTTACTAACAATAAATGTATCCATTCCACATTGTTCCATTTTATTAAGGAGAATTTAAATCCAATACATTAATTGCATTCCTTTGGTCTGCTAATCTGATAATTTTGTCAAAAATAAAATACAGAGTAGGGGAGATTACTTTGAGAGAGATAGAGCAGATCTGTGATCAAAACTACAAAGGCAAAATATGTTTCAAGTCCAAAGCAAGAAGAAGATATGTATGAGGGAGTGAGGCGAACTGCTCTCCAATTCCCATAAATTGTGGGGAGGAGTGAGGCAAGGTTAGCACTTCTTCAATCTTCCTGCAGTTCTCTTGTACTTCAGGATTCTCAAATATCACAGTTAGTGTTTCTGAGAACATATCCACCAGTTCCTTTATCACCCTGAGCTGTAATTCCTCTGGTCCTGAAGATCTGAATTCATTCAAGGCAGCTAGGTATTCTCTTACCAATTCCTTATATAGTTTGACCTGTATTTCTTTTCTGCACCCCTCCTCCCAATGTGGCTTCTGACATATTGGGTCACTCTTTACAAAAGACCCATGAGAAAGAGGAATTGAATGGTTCAGACTTTTTTTTTTCTGTTCTCCATCACCATCTTGTTACAATAATTTGTTACAATAAATATGGGGTAGAAGGCACGACTATTGGTTTAATTAGTCTTCAGAAAGGAGCTGAAAATACCAGAATGAAATTTAGCAGAGATAAATACAAAGTATTTCATGTTGAAAAAAAATACACAGATACTGTATATATTGTAGGATACTGGCTTCCCAATAATAAAACAGGCCTTGGAAAAGGAATAAATTGTAAACTGAATGTAAGTATGCAGCAAATATAGCTGCAAATAAAAACAAACAAATACAATTTTAAACTACTTTAATAGAAATATAGTTTCCCAATAATGGAAAGAAGTACTTCTGCTTTATTCTGGGATGATCAGGTTCTTGTTAAGTATTGCATCCAGTCCTGGCTCCACATTTTAAGAAGGATTACTAAAAAAAAATAGAACACAGTCAGAAAAGGGTAACAATGATGAAACTTAGTGCTTGAAGAAACTTAATGCTTGAAAGATCTCAGACTTGAGTAGAAAATATTCAGTGGCAATACAATAGTTCTGTTTAAACACCTGGAAAGATGTCTAGCAAAATAAGATTTGAAGTGGTACTCTGCAACTACAGTTACAGGAAGGCATATTTTGGCCAAATGCTACGGAAAAAATGCTGTACAAGTAAGAGCAGTTCAGTCGTGAAATCAATTACCCAGAGAAGTAATGATGGGCTCCCTTTTCGGAATGCATTAAAGCAATGACCAGATGTCTGTCAGGGATGTTTTAATTTGGATCCCTGCACTCAGAAAAGAATCGGATTAGATGGAAGCCACCTTCCAACTATGATTCTAATAAACTAAATTATAGTTGTGTGGCACCTTTAGGCACTTTGTAAAAATCTGCTGTGATTTTTTTTTTAATTTTCCATCTGTTTTTGCTTCTCTCATACTTGTGACATTCTGATGAGAAGGCTAATATAATGATCATTAGTTCAGTGGTAATGCTGTGAAGAAACACCACACGCACACCTTCATGCACACAAACCATATGTGGCAAGATTTGTCTTTCAAGTGGTTACAGCACCACAAGGCTCAGATGCCGATGGAAAATTGCAGCCTTCCTTCTCTTTTTGTCCCCCCAAAAGCAATTATTTTGCTGACCCTTAGGGTCTACACCTCAAAGAGACCCAAAGTCAGGCTTGGACCTGCTGCTCTAGCAAATTCCAACATACTCAATTACTGACCTAAGGAGTCAAGCATTCCAGAGATTACAGGCCCTGAGAGTTGGCTTCACCAATGCACTCCAAACAATATGTAGGCACCATTAGCCTGCCTTTTCCAGTTAGCAAATGAGATATGTCTTAAGGCAAAATAGTTATTAACAATCAAGGGCAGGGGCTACAGTCCTAATTGGAAACAGCAACATCTGCCGAGGGAAAGTAATAAAAACAAAGAACAAGGCGGTATAGCAAGTGAATTATGATACATTTAGGCAATCATTCTAGGAGGACTTTTTAAAAAAAAATAGAAACAAAGAGAATTTCTATGCCCTGAGAATTCAGGTTAACTTTGGTTGCTGAAAAGTATGGGATCAATTCGGCTCAGGTTTGCCAATTTCATTATAATAACTTCAGCACATTTCCCAGGTCTTGTAGCATTTGTGTTACTTTTATTGGGAAAGCTTTTTTTTTTCCATCAGAGAGGGAGGAAACAGAGAGATGGGCAATAATTTCCATCCCTTTCTTGGCAAGACAAGTACTTTAATAACAGAACACTTAGAAGTGATGTAGCTGTTCAGGATGGCTGTCAGGTTGGATTAAGTATTTGATTTAGAGACTGTACGTAAATGATACCTTGTCAAAAAAAATAACAATAACATCCCAAACAAGTATATTCAGAAAGGGATTTGGCAGTTTTCTGTTCTTCCTAGTATTTAAACCCTTTTTCAAATCTTAACCTATTTATGAAGAACCTCGCAAATTTTATCCCAATAACTCAAGGGGTAAGTTTCAAGCATGAAAATCAGCCTATTGTACTTATCTATCTTCCTCAAAGTTTTAAGAGAAGAACCCTATCAAGAAAAATAGGTGACAGCTCTTATTCAGAGCTATTAACATGGTTGAAGATACAGGATTTAAAATCTGAAATGCTAATGGTTTTCTGCATGGATGGATAAAACTCTGCTTTTTCCCCCCTGTATTTTATTTTCAAATCATTAAGTTCCTTCCTATTAAAACGACGTGTGGATTTTAGGATATTCTTATGGAAGAATGAATAACCGTCTCCTTTAAAACAAGCAAACCTTCAGTAGCTGTTAAATCTAAGAAGATTGCTTAAGTTTAGTCCAGAATCTGATATACCTGCTGGTGGTGATGGTTTGGAATCACATTGTTTGAAAAGCTCTGATTGGCTGGGTCTAACTGCCAATCATTTCCTACCATGCTTTGTCTTTGAAGTAATAGCTAGCTTTGAGCCAAGATTTCCATTTTAGAGAAGGGGGGAAATTAGATGGGGCCAATAGTCCCTATTAAATTCTGGAATCTCAGCAGTTCCCTAGAATGGGGATAGAGATTATAGTATGTTGGGCAAGACTGCATTCAAATGAATGTTTTTAAAACTTGTATTGCTGCATTTTGGATTTTTAAGAGTGGTGTGAATAAAGCCATGCAAATAAAGCTTTATTCTTACTCTTTAAAGACTTTGGTGTATTTTGCTACAGGCAATCATTGTGTACTCTTCTCCAAAACTCAGGTGTATGTTGTATACATTAATTTTCTTGAGCTGTTTGACCAATTTGGGAAAATTAAAAAAAAAACAGATCATATACTAATACATGCCAAAATGCTTTGGCAAAGGCAAACTCTGGGGAATTTTTGGAAGCATTTTTGTCAAGGCTTCTGTCAAACCCCAAAACTGCAAGCCTCCAGCTGATCAACTGGGAGGCAGCAAATGGAGCCGTGCTGATCAGCTGGGAGGCCGATGGTGAATCAATCAGCTGGCCATGGGGCACCAGATGGAGGCTGTGACGCTGATCAGCATGTGGAAAAGTAGCTGGGTATCGGAGCTAATTGGCTGGGAAGCGAAGCACCAATCAGCTGCAGCACGGAGAGCAGGCCAGCAATTGAGTGTCGGCCCAGACACAGCCGAAGATTCCAGGCTGTTCGCGGTGTCTGGAAGCTGAGAGGGTGGGGTAGACAAGCACAAGGGGATTTAAGATGCGGCGGAAAGGCCATGGGTAATGCTGACTTTGTTTGTATGTCACTCAGTGCCAGGTTTCCAAGCTTTCCAGGATAAAATGCTTTAAACATAAACTTTGTTCCTTGTGGTTCCTTGGTGCTACATATACGGAATGTGACAGCTGCCACTGAAATCAATGATACCAATTTCTGAGTACACTAAAGCTTAAACTTCTTCAAAATCATTTGGTCCACACTATTTGGTATTTCAGAGTAATTATTTTTGTTGTGGAATAATGCCAAAGGGTTTACAGCAATATGCAAAACATGCTAAACACAAGGCAAATCTACTGGCCTTTTCAGAGCTCAGACATACAGCAAAAATGACAACAGAATATCATTTTCCCTTCTGTTCCGTAAGGATTGAAATGTAATGAAGCAGCTACAAGGCCAGTGGTGGGATTCAGCCAGTTCACACCTGTTCAAGTGAACCGGTTTTTAAATTACACCCCACGCTATCAAAGTGGATTCTGGGCGCTGCGCTGCAATGGGGCGGCTGGTGTGAGGGAAGGAGAAAGCCACTTTTCCTCTTTCTTCTCCCTGCTCCTCCTCTTTCCATCATGCCGGCCGCTCCATTTCCTGTTTCTCCATTGCAGCACAGTGCCCAGGATTCACTTTGATAGCGCTCGCACATGTGTGTGTGTAATTTAACAACCGGTTTGCCAGATCAGGTTAACAATCGCGGGAGGCTTATCCTGCATGTGCGGCAGAGCTGGAAGACGGGGATGGGTTTCTACTGATATATATTTTCTATGCATATGAATGTGGTTCAGAAATGTTCTCCAAATATTGAATCTTCAGCAAAAGGAGGTGGAAGGGGAATCTAAGGAAATATTTCAGCTTCCGGGGCCCTACAACACCCGGAACAGAAATTTGAAAAATCCAATGGTTCTTAGGCATATAATCAGAGAACATCAGAGCTTGTACTTCAGAGCAAGTCAGAACACATTTTTCTTTTACAATAGCAGGAAAAGAACCAGATTACTGTTGATCATAATGTTAAGTACTCTTGAACTTCATTAGCTTTGCTTTAGTTGATAAGACTCATTCTAATTAAATTCAAATTCTTAAATGTTCTGGTCCTATGCAGATCCACAGATAAAAATTCAGTATAATACACTTCAGGCTCTTTATCAGATCAAAGGCTGACATTGTAAAGCATTTGTTGATTGATTATATGCCATCAAGTTGATGTCAATTCTTAAGCAAGGTCAAATTTATGAGTCAAATCTAATTCTTGGAGTCCCTGCCAGATGCACATTCTTCTTCTTGATATTCCAAGTCCTTTTTCAATGAAGGGAATTTTTTTGAGCAATAAAGAAGAGGAGTAATTTCTGCAAATATTGTCCTCTGCTAGGATACTTTTTTATAATAAAAAGTTTTTATTGGTCACAAATATACAAATATATCACATAAAATATGTTGAATTTTCAATTATC
>JAOYMU010000192.1:74862735-74874044 GCA_025802295.1 Psammodynastes pulverulentus
CCCACCCCCACCCCAATTTCTTTCTTCAAATGTCTTGCTCTTAGCCATTGTCAGATCTTGTTAATATTTCCTCTGTTTGCTATTTTAAAATGTACTAGCTATGTAATACTTTACGTTGGCATGTCTGTTTTCCAATCTTTATTTCTTTTTTCTTGTAAGCCAATTTGGTCTCTTCAGTACTCAATTAGCTTTCATCATATACTAGCTTTCACTTACATTCAGATATTCTTCGGATGCTCTTTTTTCTTCTTCATTTTTGTAATGTACTTACAACATTCCACACCACCACCATGCTCCTTGGTAAGTAGAGTATGTCAACTTCACAGTCTAGATCAGGGGCCAGCAACCTTAAACACTCAAAGAGCCACAAAGGTCCTAACCAGACGCCCTCCATTCAATTCTGGAGCCAACTGGAAGTCCGGTTCCCCCACCATAGAGTCTCATCCTAACACGGCATCCTTTTTCCTCTACCTGTCCTAACCAAAAGCCCTATCAATTGTGGAGTTGACTGGTGACAGGGAGCCACAGCAGAGGGATGAAAGAGCCACATGCGGCTACAGAGCCGTGGGTTGCTGACCCCTGGTCTAGATGAAGAGCACAATTCATTGTCATTATTTTTCTAGTCTTCCTATCCAGGGCTTTAACTTCTGCTGAGTCCAATTCTCTATTCAAGCTGTGTATCTAATGTGTGGAGTTGTCCAGGTGTTAATCACATTGATGGTATTTCCACCACTGAGTTTGGACTTTAAGAACTTTTTCACTCTCATGATGTATTCACTTCTAACCTACTTCTTGACGTCAGTGTGCTTGATGTTGTCCATACTCTTGATGTTTTTTCCATAGACCATCTTGATTCCCTCAGTTTTCACTATGTGTCAGTTGGTGAAGAGGTTGGCACATTTGTCCACTACACACACGCACACGCGTGCGCGCGCGCACACACACACACACACACACACACACAAAGCTAAGATATTGCAATGGAGTGAACACATGTGCCATGTATATGGACAGTGTTGAGCAGCAATTCTATTTCAGGGGATGTTTTTCCACAAAGCTTCAGATTGTCTGTAGGTTAATGTAGTGCCTATTATTATTATTATTATTATTATTATTATTATTATTATTATTATTATTATTATCCCTTTTTTAATAAAAAAGTGGTCAACTCAAGGCAACAAACATACCTAATACTCCTGCTGATTTTCTTCACAACAACAATCCTGTTACATGGGTTAGGCTGAGAGACAGTAACTGGACCAAAGTCATCCAGCTGATTTTCATGCCTAAGACAGGCTTAGAACTCACAATCTCCTGGTTTCTAGGCCGGCACCTTAACCACTATAATGGTTTTCTTCTTCCAAATCATAGTCATATTACATCTGTATCTTATTTCCAACACAAGGAAATCAGATGGCTGCACCTTTAAGTGAAAGACACATGAAAATGAATTGTTCCTCTCACCATATAAATCAGGGCTGTCAAACTCCCGGCCCGTGGGCTGGATGCGTCATGTGCTGGCCATGCCTGGTTTAGCGAAGGGGAAAAACGTCATATGTCACGTGACACCACCATGACGATGTGAGTTTGACACCTCTGATATAAATGATAACATGGAAAGGGAGTTGGATGGTGAAACCCAGGTTTTGTTTTTTACCAAGGAGGAGAATTGTGTTATTCTATCACAGCAAAAAATCAAAAAGAATCTGGTAGTATCTTTTCCAACTAATACATTTTGCTTTAAAATATGGAGCTGTAGTTCAAAAAACATGCTATAAAAATTGCAAATGATGCTATGACACTTCTGATTTTTTGGAACATACTTCGAATTGTCTCCTGGCAGCATTATTTTCAGGAACACCGAAAATGGGATCCTAGCTTAATTAAAGTCGATGGCTCCTTTAAGAGTAGATCAGATTTCCAGATTTTCCATTATTAAATTAATACTTGGTAAACACACACACATAATACTCTTGGCTGCCAAAGTAGATTTCTCATCACTGAACAATGGCAACTCACCCACACACAGGGATAGGAAGCTGGGTTTGCCGGTTATGAGTGCTACTCCACTTCTCCTAAGAACTAGCCACTAGATCATGCAGATAGTGAATAATCCCAGTGGAGTCAGATGATCCTCAAGGACGGCAAAGTTAAGTAGACAGCTGTGACATCACCACAAATATGACTAAGTCTTATAAAACTCTAATATGAACAAAAAGCATTCTAGTAGCAACCAGAAACCAAGCAGAGGTTCAGATAACAAGCGGTTTGTTCAGGTTTAGTTTTCGATGGATCAGTTTCTCAGACAGAGCTGGTGCACAATTTGGAGTTTCTCCTAGATTTACAACTCCTGCTCAGTGAGCAGGTGGCAGCCATGATTAAAAGGGACCTTTAGCTTTGCATGACTAAAAGCAGTGGTGTACCTGGGGGGGGGGGCGGTGGGTGCGGTCCGCACCGGGCGGCACATATCTTGGGGCGACATTTCGCGCCTAGCAGGCTCAAAGTGGCCCGGCACAGCGTGAGAAGGGGGCGTGGCCGGAGACGTTGAAGGGCGTATCCACGTTTCCAGGGGCGGCGGGCCCGAGGGAGGGGGCGTGGCCGGAGACGTTGAAGGGCGTGTCCACGTTTCCAGGGGTGGCGGGCCCGAGGGAGAGGGCGGCAAACTGGAGACTGCCCCGGGTGGCAAAAGTTCTCGGAACGCCACTGCTCATTATGCTAGGCAATATTTTGAGCAACTCAACCTACCTTGCCAGAAATAGTAGCAGGAGGGCCATAGTGTTTTGGTCTATGCTATTCAAAAACCAGGAGGAATCTGGGGGCAATTAATAAGACATTTTTATGAAAAGAGCATAAGCTCTTGCTATTCTGAAAAGATGCTACCAACCTTGCCAGAGAATTCCAAATTTCCTCTTTTGTCTCAGCATGTCTCTTACATAACAATAAACGATGACTGGAAAATGATATATAGGTAGTCCTTGACTTAAGACCCCAATTCAGCCCAAAATTTCTGTTGCTAAGCGAGACAGTTGTTAAGTGAATTTTGCTGATTTTATGACCTTTCTTGTCCCAGTTAAGTGAATCATTGCAGCTGTTACATTAGTAACATGGTTGTTAAATGAATCTAGCTACTCTATTGCTTTTGCTTGTCAGAATTTTGCAAAAGGTGACCCCAAGAGACTACAATTGACATAAATACATGGCAGTTGCCAAGTGTCCAAATTTTGGTCATGTAACCACAGGGATGCTGCATCAGTCGTAAGTGTGAAAAATGGCCATAAGTCACTTTTTTCAGTGCCATTTGAATGGTCACTAAATGAATGGGTATAAGTCGAGGTCAGAAGATTTAAAACAGTAATTTTGTGAAATAATGGCAACTATTTCCTATAGGTATAAAAGAGTGCTTGTTAAAATTTTTGGAAGTCTTCTATGCGCCTTTTTATAAAATCAATAAGATAATTGTAAACACGTAAATCCCTATATGGTGCTGTCGCATTTTGAAAAAGAAAATCAATAATTGAAAAGAATTGGTTAGTTTACTGCAGGCCAATCACTTGAAGCCATTTATTTTCAAGTGTCCTTGGAATATGTTAATATACTCCATTTTCTCTTTTTGCGATTTCTGCAATTTTTCAAGGCAAAGCAAACAGCTCATAGTAATGGCACACTTTCCTAAACCACAATTTAGCACATGGTAAATTAATTCAAGCCAGTCCCATTTGAATCCTTCAGTTCTTTCTCTTCTTCCCATCACCATAAATGTGAATGAAATGAAAGAAAGGAAGACATTTTATTCTTTTATTAATTTAGCTCAGCTTCAGTTAGAAGTCAGGGCTGTGTGACACTTAAAGATCCACCGTGCCTCATAGTTTCAAACACTTAAAGATTTACTATTGAAAGAGAATATTTGTAGCTCAGGGTTGACATGAGGGGTCCTTGGTGCTCTCTGAGCTTGCTTGTTTTCTTGCAGATGTTTCATTATCCAAACAGTACACTGATGACGTTACCTAGTTTGGGATTCATCAGAGGAGTTGGATAGTTATGAGAAGTTCTCTCTCTCTCTCTCTCTCTCTCTCTCTCTCTCTCTCTCTCTCTCTCTCTCTCTCTCTCTCTCTCTGTATTTTAATAAAAGTGTTTGCACAGGTGGGTTCAAAGGAGGTCCATCTATCATGTAATAACCACTGAGTGAGAGAAGTCTACATAATACCCATTAAGCAATTTAGAAGATAAACGGGTTAGGAATTATGTGGGCAGATAGAAAATTAAGGTTCTAATGCCCTCTGTCAGCTTCTCACAAGGAAACTCAGTGAGGAAATCAGAATTTGATCCTGTTCCCACTACATTTTTGCCCATAAGTCATCATTCTGTTTCTCTGCTCAAGAAAGGAAATATCTTTGAAACAATCCAATGGATCACAGGTTGTCTAGTGCAGAGCTCTCCAACCTTGGCAACTTTAAGACTTGTGGCTGGCTGGCTTAGGAACTCTGGGAATTGAAGTCTACAAGTCTTAAAGTTGCCAAGGTTGGAGACCCCTGGTCTAGTGTCCTTTAAGCAAGGCATTTGCAGCCTGCCATTAATATTTAGTATTTATCTATTTGTCAAGCATATATGAGAAAAACAAGTACAGGTATGAACATAACATATAAATATATAAGTATAAACAAGGACGAATAAAAAGGACAGTAGGATAGGGACAGTAGGCACGTTGGTGCGCTTATGGGGATGAACCCTAGGTTGGGCGCAGAGCTAAAGAAATTTAAACAAGGGACAATTCCTCTTTAAAGCATTTATTAGATTTTCTTACTTGCCTGTAAAGATGTTTGGGAATTCCATTTCCAAAATTGAATTATATAATCTGCATATCAATTTATTTTCACAATCCGCTTTTAAAATCATTCTCACTAGATTCTCAGCTGAGGAAATTTCTCCTCAAAGGAATGGTAATGCAGATCACAGAAGTGTCTTCCTATTATCCCAGTGGTTGCTTACTTAATCCCCTTCAGCTGATTAGCAGCACTGACCTATTTAATTGGCTTTCGGCTTGACCATTTATTTGACCTTTAAGTCCACTAAGAAGCCAGTGCACACACAGTATTAATCTGGGGGGACATCTTCCCACTGTTTTGATTCTGTAAGTTTATATAAAAAAAGAGCAGTGTAGAATTGCTTGCCTTGTACATTCTGTTCAACACAATCTCTCCCCCTTCGGTAACAACAAACACACTAATAATGATAGACTTACTATAATTCGGCTCTCAGCTAAGAACTGACATGAATAATCCAAACTGCCATTATATGTGGAATATGCAATAATAGATGGAGAGTGGATGGCAAAGTCCTGACAAAGCTTTGGAAATGATGGATGATCCACAATTTCACACATGTCACTCAAATCTGTCTGGATTACACTGGGTTTTTATACACACTGCAATATAAGGGAGAAGCAGCAGGTTTCCTGCCAGAGAGCACAATAGCACCGAGGTCACTAACTTCAAGTAAATGTTATTAAAATCAACATTATGTTTTGATCTCACATTAATGGCATCACAACAAATTGGTCTATTTCACTTTTGCTGTTTTGTACTGTATATGACATCCTACTTGTCTGATCAATAACCGGACACTTTTGGCTGTGTAGGGACTGCAGGGTTTACATTTTGCTCAGGATACTTGAAACAAAACCTACAAGCTCTTTAGTCATAAGCTGCTGTATACCTGGATGTCATTGTTGTCTTAAATAACAATTATTCTATAATAACAAATTGGGAAGTTTATGTGCTAGCAAGCTTAAATAATCATTATTGTAGGTTTGTAATATTTCATTTTCTATGGGCACTTAAAAATAATTTCTTATCTGCACAATTTCTTCGGCAAAAAGAAAACTACAATAACCAAGTCAACAGCTGAAACAATTTACCTGCCCAAATGCTAGAGCTGCTCTTTTGATGTGTCACTGCGAAGCATTGACAATTCAATGATCTTTGACTCTTGCACAAGTGGTGACAATGTGTCTGCAGCACCTTCAAAAAAAACCCCCTTTGGCCAAAAAATAACCAACCACATCTGGCTTCTCCAGA
This sequence comes from Psammodynastes pulverulentus, assembly GCA_025802295.1. NCBI lineage: Eukaryota > Metazoa > Chordata > Lepidosauria > Squamata > Psammodynastidae > Psammodynastes > Psammodynastes pulverulentus. The sequence continues at coordinate 74,868,810 of JAOYMU010000192.1, forward strand.
GTAGATGGAGAAAGCAGCTATTAAGCAAATTTTAGTTGAAGCAAACTTTGCAGGTCTCTGTCAACAACCCTAAGATGTGTGAGAAATGATAGCCTAAGGAAGAAAAGAGAAGCAATTTACATTCTGCATTTTCTAACATTTACTGATGTAAGTGATTTAACTCGCTTGCTTTTTGTCTGCTCTAAATGACTGCATAATATCAGACTAGATGGGGGGAGAAGAAGGAGAAGAAACAGAGGCATCAAAATAATTTCTTGCAGGGATCCTTTACAAATCTAGTCCAAACTGATTTTCATGGAGTTCAATAGGAATTGCTCTGTATTATCAGAGGTGAACAACCAGACCCACATGTGCAGAATATGAGGTAACTATTATGTTCTGCCTATAATACAGGAATTCCTCAGTCTGGCAGCCTACTCTTGGGAACAATTAGATAAGGCTCCAAGGAACTTGTGTGTGTGTGTGGGTCCATCCTAGCCCTTTTGTGATTCTGCAATAGCTCCAGACTAACTGTCATGCCCCTGTCGAAGTCTGAATCCGAGGAGAAAGATGAACATCTGACAGGGAGCAGAAGAGTGGCTCTGTTGGCTGTGGAGGAAACTAGGGAAGCGCAAAGTCAGGCTGGGCAGAGCAGGGGAGAGGTAGAACAAGGGAGAGGGAGTTCAGAGGAAGACCCAGGCCCACCCCCTCTTCATCCTAGGGCACGCAGGAAGGAACGGAAAAGAGAGCAACATGGGTTGTGTGGCTTACGGGGAGGAAAGGGCCCCTATCCCTTCAGTAGGTACATCTGGGAAAAGAGATTAAAAGGGGAGATAGCTGAGAGTGGCATTTGCTGGGAACAAACATGAGTTTATCTTGTGTTGACTGTGGTTATCTGCGTTCCTGGCATCCTCCCAAATGGGTTGATTCACTGCCGTTCCTTCACTGCTGGAATTCCTTGTCTTGCCATAGCAGATTAATTACTTCACCTTGCCTTTTTTGGACTAACAGTTAAAGTTTCTGTTGCCAATGTTTTGGACTTGAATATCTGCAGCCAAAGGCTGTTTCTGGGAGAGTTTTTTCTTCAGACCAGAAGGTAGCCAGGACATTGGGGAGCTAATAAAAGAACTCCTACTTATTATCTGACTGTGTTGCCTTTGTGCCACATCCCGGGTCACCACATTAACTTAGTGCTGCATTCCCTACTACTACCAGGCCAGGGGCTTCCCAACAATATAGTTCTGAATATTTTGAATGTGAATGAAAATTGCAATTCTATACACATTGCACATAGCACTGAATTAGATACTTCTAATAGAATTCAAACTTCCATCATCAGTTATACCTCTTTTCATGGCCTATGGCAATGCTGGTGAGTGGGAATTATAGTTCAACATATCTGGAGAGTACAGTTTAGAAGGCTAATAAAGCAATGTACAATAGCAGTGAGAATTTTGGAAAATTCTTGGAATCTGAAGGATCACCATAATATAGGAAGGGCTATGTGACATAGTCTGTTGCAGACAACATAATGAACTCTGGCAAGGTGATCCAGTTTTTTAATTATGTTCACTTATGAAAGATGGTAGAGTATTTACGAGTTACTACAACCCTATCTATTTTCATCATTGTATCTGCAATCCAGGAAGCTGTGGTTAAGAAGACACATCATGCTGAGGAAAGGTAAACTAAAGACATAGTGAAGTTGTTATTTACAACCAATGTTTTATAAATATCTACTTAATTTTAACAGAGAAGAAATTATGGCAGAGAAATTGTGTAGAAAATATGTGCCTGGGTTCTGCCACATCGATTTTGAGAGCTTATCATAGTCTAAACTGGAAACAGAATGCTTGATGCCAAAATCAAAATCACGTAGATCCTTAGTATTTGAAATTGCAAAATGTGATTTCACAAAGATATGCAAAATGTATCAATATGTGTAGAGACCAGTTAGAAATTGTGTGAAAAAATGAGATCTACAATTCCCTATAACTACTAAAAATTCAGTTGTGTTTCATGTGATTGATTGACTCATTAGATTTGTATGCCGCCCATCTCATCTTACAATAAAAGATCCAAAGCACATGTGTTGGAGAAGAAGAATTCTTTCAGAATTTTAAAACAAGAATAATGTACTATTGATACTTGATTTTTCAGGGGACAGACTTAAGCAAATGTTAATTTTTGTCTTGGGTCAGGAGCAGCCAAAATTAATCAGTTTACCAGTTTGTCATGGAAAAAGAACAGATGCAAATGAAATATGCATAAACATGTTTTTTTCCAAACTAAAAGCCTGCATTCTTACCACACACCATAAGAAATATTAGACACTTGAAAGCTCTTGTCTCCAAGACAAAATATAGCAGTGCTTGGAGCAAAAAATGAAAATAGCATGTTCCATTTCAATTTTAGGAAGAATTTAAGTCTAGTATATAATTTCTTATTTTGGAATATGGCCAAGATTGATGGATAACATATCTATCCTAGAGAAAACTGAAGTCAAAAACAATCCAGTTCAGGCTTTTGCATATTATCTAAAAGATAAATTATGACATTTATAAGAATTTGGTATGTGATTCACATGCAAATGAAATTAAGCTAGCATTTTTTGTGCCTAAGGATATTTTGAGACAACAAATAGCAGTTGTCTGCTATCTATATTGAATTATGTATTTCAATGTTAAGGAAAAATTGTGGGGAAAGTATTTACAGAAAAGATTAATTTGCAAGAAAAAATATTAAATATTTTTAGAACACCTCACTATTACTGATCTTACTTATCTGCCACTTGGACTAAAGAGATCCAATATTGTAATCAGTTCTATTCTCCGTATCAAGTTGGTGGATCTGAAGCCAAAGAATTTTCTAGTAGAACCATTCTTGGAAAAGAAAAGATGAAATAATTAGCAGCCTAAGTTTCAGCATTATGAGTACCTCTGCTATCTCCAACACATAACTAATTTTGTCAAGTAAGAAATGAATGGCCAAGGACCAATATCCTGTGCTATGTACATTTTCCCTCTGTATTCCACTGTCCTACTATATTTCATTACTTATTTATTTCTGACTTTTATATCTTGCCTTTCATTTAATAACTCAAGATTGGCATTCCTTGCAATTCTGTCCTCATAATAACAATCCTGTAAGATAAATCATGATGACATAGAGTGTCTAGTCCAAGATCAACTAGTGGCCATATTTGGTACTGAAGCTACCTTCTGTTGATGTTTAACACAGAGCTGAAAGTGTTTCTCAGCCTTGGCCTCAACCTCAAGCTTGAAAATGTGTGGATTCCAAGTTCCAGAATTGAGCTCCACACATCCTCAAGTTGCCAAGGTTGAAAAACACTGCTTTCAGCTCTGTGTTAAGCACCAATAGCAGGTTGCATTGCCTTAAAGTAACCATGCATGTAGCATAGTGTGAACCAGAAAGGGATAAATATGATGCAACCCCCCCTAAACTAAAGTTGATTTACTAATTACAAATGTTGTTTCTTTAAGTTTGAAACAATGTTTTACATATATACTTCTAGCATATTTTGGACTAAGTGAACCCTAAATTCTCTGCCAGAATAAACTCCTGCAACATGATAACATGATCCTTTAAGACAGTTTGTGATTAGACCTATAGATTTATATATTATTTAAGGTGCACCTTCTTAATTGTTTACTTATCGTACTTAAATAATGCATTACGTAGGCTGTTGAAGTGCGCTTAATTTTATGTTATGACTTCCAGGAAGAGGAATTGAAAATGGAAAAAAATATTAATTTCTTCTGCTCCTCGCCTTTTTTTTTTTTAACTTTCATTCCACCTAGAGTGAAATCAGAATGCAACTTATTTCTGCAAATGTTGGGCAGTTTCTGCCTACACTCCCTGAAGTTGGGTGGTGCATCTTGGCCTTTCCAAATCAGAATGTACACTCAGTTATGTCGCCACCTAAATATGGATTTGTGGTTTCTGGAGGTCTCAGATCTCTGGCTAAGATCTGAATTACATGAGCCTGGTTTCTCTCCCAGGATTTTCCACCAAATGAGTAAGACTTCTCCTATGGATGTGTGAAACATCAAGAAAAAATGTTTTTCTCCTGGTTTACACCATCCTCATCCACCAGACTTTTGTGGAGAACACTTTGATTCCTGTTCCCACCATTTTTGGATCAAGTAGAATATATTTGTGGTTATAATTTTACTGACTATTTAAAAAAAAAAGTCGTTCAATTTATAAATTCAAGGACTATAATTACATACTTGCTGTAGTAACAATAGTAAAACCTAAAATTACATTTCCAATGCTACCATATTTATGTGAAGACCTTGATTGCCTTTTTCCAATGATCTCTGAACTCATCTCTAATTATCATTCAAAATTCTATATTTGCTGTTCTTTATTTTTTTTAACAAATGCAAAAAAGAAAATTAAAAATATATGTAGTGGGTCATAATACAAGTGGCCCTCATTTAGCAACAACAATTGGGAGTAGCAACTTGATCACTAAATAAAGCAAACATTCAGTGGAAAATAATATGAAATTACTGTATTTATTATTTTATTTCAGCTTTCCTTTTTATTCAACTCTATTCTTTGGAATGTTCACCCCAGCACTGGGGTAATTAACAAGAATCATTGTTTGTATTCATATCCATTGGAGTGGAAGGGTTTACAAGAGAGTAAGTGGGCACACAACGGGGAAACAGCCAGCGCTAACACATTCCTTTTGATGTGTATTCCCTATTGTGTGCCCACTTATTCTCCTGTAATCCCTTTTCCAATCTCTCCATTTTGCAAGGAGTTAAAAAAGGTCAGGAACAGGACAACACGTATTAACTGATTACATCAGTGAACACATGACACCCATGACACTGTGAAGACCATAAATGCCCAACTTGATTGCAAAATTATTTTTTCAGTACTGTCATAACTTTGAATGGTCACTGCATGAGGCAGTTAGCAAACAAAGTCTATTTGTAGCATTATTCTTTTTTCAATATGATAAATGGTTCTTACTAAAATACATGCCACTTTGAAATAAGATTTTTCTTTTGGTTAAGCTTTGACCTTTTCCTCAGAAATTCCTATAAGATTATATTCTTATGGTTTGATTTGGGGATTGGGGCACTATTTTACAGTGGTTTTGGCCTTTCCTCAGTGACTGGCTGCAGTCGGCATTGATAGATCCTTTTAGATCTCTCAGCGGCTTTTGATACCATCGACCATGGTATCCTACTGCGTCGCCTGGAGGGGTTGGGGATG
>JAOYMU010000192.1:74956968-74970230 GCA_025802295.1 Psammodynastes pulverulentus
AAAGGGTGCCCAGGATGAGATGGATCTTTGAGGATGTTTTGAACTTTCTTAAGGCAGCGTGAGCTCTAAAGCTCTTCGAAAGAAGGAGCTCCCAGCCGCAGCAACCACGTGCGCATCCATCTTGGAAGGCTAAATTTGTGTGATGAAGAGCACTTAAGACTTATATACCGCTTCACAGTGCTTTCCAGCCCTCTCTAAGCGGTTTACTAAATCAGCATTATGCCCCCAATAATCTGGGTCCTCATTTGAGCCACCTCGGAACGACGGAAGGCTGAGTCAACTTTGAACCGGTCAGGATCGAACTCTGCACTGTGGGCAGAGTTAGCTGCAATGCTGCATTGTAACCACTGCGCCACCACGGCTGAGGGAAGTCAGTACGTTTAGCCTAATGGGTAGAGTAGGCTTAGGGGAGACGTGATCGCATCTTCGAATACATATCCACAGGGAAGAGGGGGGTCGATTTGCACTAAGGATGGGACAAGAAGCAATGGATGGAAGCTGGTCAGAGGGAGATCCAGGCTGGAAATAAGGAGGAATTTCCTGTCGGGGAGAACAGTTAATCAATGGGACAGTTTGCATCCTGGAGTGGTGGCTACTCCATCGCTGGAGGATTTCAAGAAAAGATTGTACAACTATTGGTGCAAAGAGTCCTGCTTTGGGCAGAGGGGGTTAGACTAGAAGACCTCCAAGGTCCCTTCGATTCTGTAACTCTATGAATCCATGTTCTCTGGCACATGTGGGTTTAGATCAGGGGTCGGCAACTTTAAGCAGTCAAAGAGCCACAAAGATCCTAACTGGAAGCCCCCCGTTCAATTCTGGAGCCGACCGGGAGTCCGGTTCCCCGCACCATAGAGTCTCCTCCTAGCACGGCATCCTTTTTCCTCTACCTGTCCTAACCGAAAGGACATTGTGGAGCCGACTGGAGACAGGGAGCCACAGCAGAGGGATGAAAGAGCCACATGCGGCTCCAGAGCCACAGGTTGCTGATTTCTGCTTTAGATTATGTTGGTTTACTTAGATATCAGCCATGGGGAGCTGTCCAGCATTTCAGGAGCTGTCCAGCATTTCAGGAACTGTCCAGCATTTCAGGAGCTGATGGTAGAGAGAGGTCTCAAGCCTTACTCATTTCCAGGAAAGAGAAACCAGGACTTTTAGTTTCCAACATAAACATTCCTGTAATTAACATAATAGCCTCATTAAGTGTATCTGGGTGAAACACCAATTAAAAGATCCGGGAGTCTCGTTCCACCAGAGGACAACAATGGGCCTCGAATTAACATGTCTCCCCTTTCCGATTGAGGGTTTGCTACTTCTTAATAACTGCTTTAAGCTGCCTTACTATGACTAATACAGACACACACAGACACACACACACACACACAGTGGCACATTCAGGGCAGGAAATCCAGACGGTGTGTCTCCCCGGTGTTACCGCGGCAACCGACGCTTTGGGGAAGGAAGGTGGGTCTGCCAGGGAGTTTTTGCACAGGTGTAAGGGACAAAAGGAGAGGAACAGGACCCAACAGGTGTTGTAAGGGCCCCAGTTGGAATCCTATTGGCTGCCTCCTGTCACCCCCTGATTCGTGGAGGTGAAGTTGCAGTACCACTCCGCAGCCAGCAAACATTGAGGGGGGCGCTGTGGCATATCCCAGAAAGGGCCCACCGCTCCCCCTTTTGGCCCAGTTGGGAAGTTGTTTCCCAGCACAGAGACAACGGTACTGAATATAAGCGAGTCTTTTCGAGGCGGTGATTGGTATTTAATGCTCCTTCCTCCTCCTATTTTCCCGACCACCGCAACAACAGTCCCGTGAGGTGGGTTGGGCTTAATGCCTCAGGTGGAACTAGAACTCACCGTTTCCAGGTGATTGGCTCAAAGTCACCCAGATGGCTTTCATGCCTAAGGTGGGACTAGAACTCACCATCTCCTGGTGATTGGTCCAAAGTCACCCAGCAGACTTTCATGTCTAGAATGGAACTAGAACTCACCGTCTCCTGGTAATGGGCCCAAAGTCATCCAGCAGACTTTCATGCCTAAGGCAGGACTAGAACTCACAGACTCCTGGTTTCCAGCCCAATACTTTCCCCGCTACACAAAACTGAAATGTCTCTTTATTTCTCTTCTAGGAAAATATTTTGTCTTTTGGCAAATAATGCATAGAGGTCTCTCCAAGTAGGGAGAAGAGGCCAGAGGTAATAAATCAAACCATTTCCTCTTCATGTTTAGAAGTTCTGGCAGATGGATGTGACCAGAATCAATACTAACATTTATTCTGGCCTTCCGGAAGACAAAACCTTTAGATTATGAACATTTTTATTCCCCTTTTTGGGGGATTAGCACCCGTCTGAATTACTGCCAACCCGTCAAGACGAGGGAGAAAATTAGTCAAAAATTAACTAGGTCTTTTCTCATTAATTCGCCGACTGCCTTCCAAAGTGGATTGCACAAGTCAATGAAGCCTCATTAGAGAAGGGTGGAATTTAATACCCCCCTTGAGAGCCACGTGTTCCGTGCGGGAGAAACGGACATTATTCCTAAGACAAAGCACACGGGAGGCCGGTCTCACATGTGCTCCCGAGGGGGGTATCAGCATCCCATGCTAAGGGACAGCGATGGGCTCCCATTGAACGAACCCAAGTCACGTCATCTCTACCGCTAGAAACAGTTGCTAGGGAACTCCTTTGGGCCCGCCCACTTTCCCCAGCCTGCGCTCTTGCACACACGTCCGTCTGTAATCAGGGTGCAAAGAACATCAGCAATGGGTGCATTGCTCCTCTTAAGACAGCATTTTTCCAACTTGGCAACTTGGAGAGGAGTGGACTTCAACTCCCAGAATTCCCACAGATAGTGGGCCAACGAACGTAATGTATGCGGACTTTAATTCCCATGCCTTAGGCATGGAAGCCGGCTGGGTGACTTTGGGCCAATCACCAGGACACTGAGAGTTCTAGTCTTGCCTTAGCCATGAAGGCCAGTGACTTTGGGCCAATGACCAGGAGACTGTGAGTTCTAGTGTTACCTTAGCCATGAAAGCTTGCTGGGTAACTTTGGGCCAATCACCAGGAGACTGGGAGTTCTAGTCTTGCCTTAGCCATGAAAGCAGGCTGGGTAACTTTGGATCAATCACTAGGAGACAGTGAGTTCTAGTCCTGCCTTAGCCATGAAGGCTTACTGGGTTACTTCGGGCCAATCACTAGGAGACGGAGAGTTCTAGTCTTGCCTTAGCCATGAAGGCCAGTGACTTTGGGCCAATAACCATGAGACTGTGAATTCTAGTCTCACCTTAGCCATGAAAGCTGGCTGGGTAACTTCGGACCAATCACTAAGAGACGGTGAGTTCTAGTCCTGCCTCAGCCATGAAAGCCAGATGGGTGACTTTGGGCCAATCAAAAACCTCCAGTGAGGGAGCACCTACAACTTCTGGAGGCAAACCATTCCATTGGTTGATTGTCCTCACTGTCAGGAAGTTTCTCCTTAATTCCAGATTGCTTCTCTCCTTGGTTAGTTTCCATCCATTGTTCCTTGCCTTCTGGTGCTTTGGAGAATAGGTGGACCCCCTCTTCTTTAGAATAGAATAACAGAGTTGGAAGGGACCTTGGAGGTCTTCTAGTCCAACCCCTTCTTCTTTGGGGCAGCCCCTTCCATATTGGAACCTTGCTATCCCAGTCCTTCTTTTCACTAGTCTAGACATACCCAGTTCCTGCAACCGTTCTTCATACGCATCAAAAGCATCGAAAGAATAATGTATATAAGGAATGTATTTATAGACATATGGAAATAGGTTTAAGTAATATGTGAAGTTAGAATTAAGAGAATATTAAGTTGTCAGAACTCACACAATGAATAATAGTTTACATGCACTGTCTCGAAGGTGTAACAATGAGTGAAATGTTTTTAACTGTAAAATGTTCAATAAAAACTATTTTTTTTAAAAAAAAAAGCATCCAAAGAAATCGCAGCTGGTCAGAATTCCAGTCCATAGGAACAGATTTTAAACCAGAAGGTTTTCTTCAAGAACCTTAACCCAGAACCTTGCAGTTATCACCATGACAAAAATACAGCTTTAAATCTGGAATGCCTGCCAATATTCTTTATTCCTTTTCTTTAGAGACTAGAATGGCAAATTACAGTACTGGAGGAAGGCAGGATGGGATGCTGGAAACATCTGTATATTTAAATTTTGAAATATTATACATGCATGCGATGTTGCATTTACAAAGATGCTGTATTTAAAAAAAAACCAGCTCCAAACAAACCAGAAAATCTGCATTCAGAAAAGAAGAGTCTATTTTCGTTTCTTAGAGTTTCTCATTTTTATGAAATCCGTCCAAATACCCACCATTCAGGTTGCTCTTGTTATTTTTTAAGGGTTTGCACTTTGCATTAATATTTTAATGCACTCGGGTAGAAGTTGCTTCAAATATATGTGTTTTTATTTGCAATTTTTGTTAGGCTGTGCCATTTTTATTTTTATTTTCCTGAAACTTCTGGGGATTGCCTTTCCATAAATATATGCCTATTTGGACAGTTTTTTTCCTTATTGTACCAGCTACTGGTAGGCAGGTAGGTAGATAGGCAGGTAGGTAAATGATGGATAGATAGATAGATAGATAGATAGATAGATAGATAGATAGATAGATAGATAGATAGATAGATAGATGATAGACAGACAGACAGACAGACAGACAGATAGATATAGAGAAATAGACATGGCTTTGGTTCATTATGAGGGTTTATATCTGTCTATCTGTCTATCTATCTATCATCTATCCAGCTATCTATCCAGCTATCATTTATCTATCTCCATTCATCCAATCTATCATGTATCTATTCCCAACAGTCCAAGGCAATCAGGTTACAGTTAATAATTATAGAACAGACAGACTTGTAATCTGAGTGCTTTGGACTGTTGGGAAATTTCCAAAAGACCTAAGAGTTATTCCTGGTGTATAGATAGATGGCCACAAGACTGAGCATATTTCCTGTTTCAAATACCTGGGATTAATGCTTCACAAGAAAGCCCATGGAGATCACATTGCTTAACATGTTCATCTGTCATGAAAAGAGGCCAGTATATACCCACACTCTCATATTTTTTGACCCCAAGCCACTAGCACAGTTTCTTTATGATGCACAATTGGACTTTTTTCCAGTTTTGCACCCCAAGAACTTATACAATCAACATTTTCTAAGAACAAGCTTTTCAAGACTCTAATGCCATTTTGCAACTGGCTTTAAGACAGTGGAGGTTAGAGTGTGGTTGGCCATACTCAACTATTGGTTCATAAGATTTCTCATTGCCCTTGACTTTGCCCCCTAACTCTGGATGATGATGTCCAAATATGAGGAAAGTAAAATCTCTACCTATTCTATTCAGCAGGACACAATGATAATCCAACAATCGGTAACAACGCCAAACAGTTCTAGCCAGGCTCTAACACAGCGGTTCTCAACCTGGGGGTCATGACCCCTTTGGGGGTCAATCGGCCCTTTCCCAGGGGTCGCCAGGCATCCCACGCGCTCCCCATTTTGGTGCTGCGCGTGCCGTATCCCTCCCCCGTGCCTCACCATTGGCCGCCGACTCTCACTCTCGCTCTCCATTGGCCAGCGCAGGAGGAGGCTGCGCAAGTCGGCAAATATGACGTAACAACAAAAATGATTGGAGGTCAGTACAAGATGAGGAACTGTATTAAGGGGTCAAGGCATTCGAAAGGTTGAGAACCACTACTCTAAAACATCATTAGATATACTGCCTTCCCCGTGGCATACCTAACCAAGCTAGAGGTCCCTTAGCACAGAAGGGCCTTCACTTTAGCATAATGTTACACCCTCTCCTCTACCACCTTTGAGGGTTGATACAAGAAGACTCCCTACTTGGAGTAGCAATGCCATTGCCACTCTAAACATACAGAAACAACAGGGCATGTACTTCTCCGGTACTCATACTGTAAAGACATTTGCATTAGTTTCATTGTACCACAACTGCACAAATATCTAGGGCACTTAGGACAATTTTATATCTTCCTATTGTTTTCATTTCTACCACAACATATCATATTGCCAGATTTGCTTAAAATCTACATAATAATAACTTGAGATTGGTACATAGTGTTATAAATTAAATTCAGTATGCACCCAGCTTCTTATATTAGGGCATTCTGTAACCAAATAGATACCTTTCACACTCTTTATACTTAAAACGTTTTATGTATATAATGAGATTCTTACTTTGGGTATCTCCTAAACCTTTTGTGTTTTTTATACTTTTAGTTTTTAGTTTATACACATTACAGTCTTTTTGCATCCAACCTTTTACGCCTTTTATCTATTATATTTTTACGCTTCCTTTCAATGATTGTGCATCGTCTCCTTATGTTGGTCTATGATTGTAATAAATATTGGTTTTGTTTGGTTTGCAGGGAAAATAGTAGCTTTGAAGTGGCTCATCTATACTTTTGTCCTGAACAACAGATAAAAGCAATGTGGGGGTTATCTGGATTCAGTGTTACTCGATTTCATAATGAGATCTGTGGCATTTGTTTACTTTAATTTTCCATATGCAAATATCTTAGAGATATTTGAAGAAATGGCAACATAACATTTTAAATTTAAAATGTTTTTTTGTTCTTAACTTTTAAAAAAATTAACATTGCTTTTCCCCTTAAAAAAATGAAACAATTTTGCTCTTTCCTAACTTGAGATCTCTGTGAACTTTTGCATTGAGATATGATTTATTACATCAGATTGGTGTTTCTGACATCTTATAGGATTGCAGTTTTTGTTATCATGTTGATACACCTTTGTTTATTCATTTCTTTTTAGATGGCCCTTTTCCTGGATTTGAAAACATCACGCAGGTACATCAAAACAGCAGAGGCTTTTCACTTGCAATGAGAAAGTTAACCTTAACAAATCAGATAGCAGCCTCGTAATTCTCCTTTAATGGCTTAAATTGAGTTTTAGAGATGATCCCACTGGAGAAGCTTCTTGGGAATTTGCACGAAGAGCTCTTGTTTGCTTGCTGTCTTGATGAAAATCTCCAGTTCCGTGAAAGGAGCCATCAATGTTTGGGGAGTAGTTGGCCTGCAGCTAGAGTAAGCTTCCCTTGTGTTTAAAAGGATTCCTCTGTGTGAAATCTCATTATAAATTGAAAAGGAAGGAAACCACTGTTTCACTAAAACAGCAAAGAAGGTAAGAGAAATGTACTTAAAAAAAACAAAACAAAACTCCTTTCAGGCATTGGTTAGAATAATTAGATGTGGTGATTGAGTAGTTAGAAGGCATTTGACTGCTGTCTTGAAAGCAATGAGTTTAAATTTCAGAGATTCTCATATCAGCAGGCTGCCCTAAAGATGTAAGCAATTGGTAGGGGAAAAAATCCAAAATAGGAAATGTTCATTAGTGAATGACTGGAGCAATGAATACAGAACGGGTATTGCCTGGAAAATGTGTCAGCACGACAATGCAATATTTGTAGATTTATTTTTACTTTTTATTAGTCAGTGGTTTTATTAACTTAGGAAGGGTGATATTATGTAGGACCGTATTTTCTATGGTAAATGATCTGGAGCATTATTTTACAGTGTACAAGAAAGGCAAGTAGCATTGACAGAGTAACTTAAAGGGGCTTGCAGGCATGTGACATTGCAATGTGGCATTGTTTTGTTACTTCCAAAGGGTGTCAGTTTAACCCAGCAAGGTCAGAAAGACTGGTGTGTTTGCGTTTGTGTATGTATGTGTGTGAGAGAAGGTTGTTTATTTCTTTTAGTCCTCACAGCCAATTAAAATCATTATATCTCATTAGGATTGTGTAGATCAGGACACTGGTTTGGGGATTCTGGGAGTTGAAGTCCATGCATCTTATAGTTACCAAGTTGGACACCTTTGGTGTAGATGATGGCAAAGTATTTGGTTCTTTGCAATACTGTTTTTTTTCAACATCAGTAACTTTAATACTGAAGCATGGACTTTAAGAACTCCCAGAATTCTTAAAATTGCTGTGCTATAGAAATAGAGAGATTATGGGATCGATTCATTTGAAGCTGGTCTGTCGTCAGAATACTCTGATTTTGAACCTGGTAGATTTCTTATTGTGAGTACATAAATGCAGCTTCTGGATGAAACTTTTATGATCTTAATTTTTAAATATCCTTCAGTGTGGTACTTTAAGCCCAAGTACAAAATTCACCACTGTTTAGTCCAAATAATGGATATCGTCATCTATAGACATTCCCAATAGCTATCACTTGAATCAATAGATTTCCTCATGTCTGATTCCCATCTTTGTAGTGCTAGATCATGCAATAAAGCGGTTACATTAATTCAACAGCAATCCTTCATAGGCTCATGTATCCTTGGGTATATTTGCTTTGAAAAGGTTCTGAAAACGAGATTTGTGCTTGTATGATTTTCAGTCATGTCTCCTCTTGACTACATGGACAAATCCCTGCAGTTTCCTTAGGAACATTTTGCCTTCCTTCTCGGACTGAGGGGAAGTGACTGGCCTAAAGTCATTTAGGCTTTGTGTCTAAGGCAGGATCACAACTCATGGCTTCCAGGTTTTCAATCTTAATGGTTAATACACCACAGCAACTGGGCTTTTCTTGGTTTCTTCCTTGAAAATGTTTCAGTTCTAATCCAAGAAGTTTCTTCCATTCTGACTGAATGGTGGAGAATAGTAGGGTTTTTATTCTTTGCAATCATCTGATCGTTAGCCCTCTGAAGGTCGGTCTTGGCTCTCTCTGAGTGGTTTAAGCTTGTTTCACTCATGGAATGGGTATAACCTGGGGACATGGTAAGGGGGAAAATGTTGCCAGGGCAGGACTGCTTTTGCACTAAGAAGTAGAAGCAAACAAAGATACTTGGTATAATTTTTTTCATTCCTATCTGGTAGTTAGAACAATTTTTCCTGGACATCTGGGCTGATGCTAAAGGTCAGTAAAGAATAAATCAGCTGTTTCCAGCTGCAGCAGGCTACCATGGTGTTAGGAACAATGCAATACAATGTCTTGTTTTTGAAGTTTCTCCATTTGAGATTCCTGGTTCTTCATAGTTTTTCAAAACAGCACATTCTAATTTTCCAGGTACACAAAGTTATGTCAATGTTTACTCAGATTCTGAACTTCTTCTGGCTTCAGTCCCTTGCACATTCAGCTCCATCGTATGTCACAGAAAATTCAAAGCCAAGAGATTTCAGTCGATTAAATGAAGTACTGGTGAAGGCAAGTCAGAGTAATGCTGATAAATTACCATGCATTTCTATCAGATTCGCTATGTATTAGTTTTGACATCAGTAGTAATACGATCTCATATTGCAGAAATACTTTTTTCCCAGATCCTGTCACATTCACTGTTGTATTTGGCTTCTTCTGCTGACATATCTTTTTACTGAGAGCTGAATAGGTATGGTTGGAGGCCAAAATTATCAGAAAAGTGATACCTTGCATGCTTGCACTTGAAAGTGCTCTAAGCACCCAGAAAGGTAACAGAGATGGTAGGAGGGGATATACGAAAGGCAACACACAAAGGGATTTGTAGCCTGATATCCTGGTCTAACATTTACCTTCTGTCAACCTTTACGGTCTATTCTGAGAAGCAAAGGTCAGTCATGGATGGACAGAGGCTCTTGGCTTCGAGACACTGAATTATTTGGTTATGATGGATATAGCGACATCGGATCCTGTTACAGTGAGTCAGGTGGCACTATAGGACAAAGAATGTAAACAATGCTATATGGAAAAGCCATTCATATTCTTTCATATGTGAATATGTTGTCTCTTTCATCTGTTCCATATTATATATATAAACCTAGTGGCTAAAGCAAAGCAAAAGTAAAAGCAAAGGAAGGTAAAGGGAAGGGAAGGCTAGGTTTTCAAGGAAAATTGCAATTGGGCATGTAGGTCATGTGAAGTGTGTTAATAATCACTCTGCAGGATGTTTTAAACATCTGCTTTACAGAGTGAAGAGCTGAACATTCATTTCCAAGTTAGGCAAAGACGATAAACCAAAGCTGTTGTCCGAGGCCCCGTTCTTGTAAACACGTGAAATGAATGAAATGATGTTTTGCCTTAACACAATTTCTGCAGAGATTCTGAAGTGCTACAACATAGGCTGGACGTACATATATAGAAAAGGGTGGGAAAAGCTGGGTTCACTTATCACATAAAACAATGATTAATTTCAAACCTGGTTTATTAAACAAGTCATTGTAGGTTGGTTTCTACTATACATAAACAATAATGGCAGGATTCACATGCTTTGCTTAACCAAAACTAAACTTGATGATATCATGAGTTAGCATAACATTGGATTTATTTTATTAGTTTGGATTTAATTTTACCTTAATTGTTCAAATTTATATGTTACCCTATTTGGGCAATTCTTTAAATTACCGACACCCAAAGGAATGCAAGAATGTGGCAGCATCACAGACTGCAACATTTATATTCAAGTAAGCATGGATCCCTTTTTGCCAGTCTACTTTCAAATGGACAATAAAAGCAAATCAGCTATCAGGACACTTTTGTTGAAGCAGAAATTTTGTGCCTCATATCTCCTGCAATATTTTCACACCACTCCAAGTATCCTCACTCCTGTCCTTCTTGTCTTTCCACTCATTTGACCAGAATTCTCTCCAGTTGGCCAACATGGGAGCATCAAGAAAAATAGTAGCTAATTGGTGCTTTTCTTTTGTCCTTCCTCTTTCCTCTTTCTTAGTTGCTTTTCCTGTTTGTCATCAGAAAGAAAGAAAGAAAGAAAGAAAGAAAGAAAGAAAGAAAGAAAGAAAGAAAGAAATATCATTTGATAATTTGGTTGAAATTTGTATATTTTGTATTAGTATTAGTATTAGTATTAAGAATATGTATAGAAGTACACACAACAACTATGATAAATTGGAAGATTTCTCCATACTCTTCTCATATGAAATCCCCCAGAGAGGTATATTTCTTCATTGCCTTAATACAAATCAAGAATAATAAAATAAAAAGAAATGATCCTTATTTTAATTAAGAACACTCTTATGAAAGAATTTTAACTTTATTTTGACTTATATTTTGAAACAATGATAATGAACATACATTTTTGCACGAAAAGACAGTTTCTTTTTCTTTTTAATGTCCATCTTTATCTTTTGTAACTTTCTGGAATTGCATCCTTGGAACTTCAAAAGAACAATTGAACATTTCTGTTCTGATGAATATTTCAATAAAGCAAATCCTCAATACCCGAGATGGAATCCAACAGATACCCTGACTATTTAAATCAGCCTTCTTTAATCCGTAGTTTTTCAGATGGGACTAGACTCTCATCACTTACATCTAGCTAAGGATAATAGGAACTATAGATTGGTGGACGTTAAATTGGTAGTGGGATGGTTTTTGCTGTACCAAGCATTTCTTCTTTGTTGCAATATTGGCTTCTCTTTTTTGCCTGCCTTTTTCATATTTTCTTCTTCACCTGATGTAATGAGAAGAAGGGAAAGAGCTCAGGAAACAGACAAGAGAAGTAGGAGCCCTCATTGGCAGAATGGGACAACTCGTCATGGTCAACTCACTATGGTCAACTCGCCACAGCCAATTCACTGTGGCCAACTCACCCTGGCTGACTCACCGTGGGACAAATTTCCATGACCAACATGCCATGGGGCAACTCGCTGCAGGACAATTCACCAATTCAATTTAATTACTTAAAATGATTTAAAAATATTTTAATGTTTGTCATTTGTATTTTTTTCATTCCTCCTTTGGCATCACACTATTTCTTCTATATTAGTGAAACTCTTGTCCTGTGGCAAGTTGGCCATGGCAGGTTGTCCTGTGGTGAGTTGGCCAGAGTGACTTGGCCGCAGCAAGTTGGCTGCGGCGAGTTATGATAGACCCCACTGGCATAGTGGTCAGAGCAAGAAACTTAGGAAAGACAAGGATCAAGCAGTTAAAAGTGACTGGGGGTGACTGTACTTTCAAGCTTGCAAGATTCTATGAATGTAGCCTTACAATAAAATATAGTAGAATATAGTTATGTTTCCTGTCTCCTTTATCTGGAAGGGCTGACATCTTCACTGATGTTGCTCTTTGATAGAATAATTCTCAAGAATTAGTTGATAATACTCCTTTGCCTCTTCCCATAGCCTCCTATTTCTTACCATATTTCATCTGTCCTTATTTTTGTTGCCCCTTCCCTAGCTTGTAATTTGAACACCTATTTGTAGAGCTCTATTTTATTGACAATAAGCCTTTCATAATAACGATGCTGCTTGCTGAATGCACATACCACTTGATTTGAAAATTACAGAGATGGATGCTTGCATCCTAATCTTTTTATACCATAACCTGTTCCAGATAATGAGCTTAAAAGCACGATGACAACATTGTGGAAGAAAACCTGATTACCCATAATCTTGAGGGTTTATTCTCCCTCTCTGTGTGTTTAAGTACTTTTTATCGCAAGGAGCAGTCATGTGGAAGACCTGAGGGGAATATATGTTTCTGAATATTATAAATTTGTATATAGAGCTAAACGGCAGTTAGTGGTTGTGGTATATAAAGAGATTACAGATTTGTGTTATTGTCTTCTGTGTTATTGTCTCTGTATTGCTTTCATTCTCTTTCAGGTATTACAGATTGCAAATGCTAGATTTGCTCTCATAGTTTCCATTTATGGTTACAAAGTTCTTTCATCAGTATATAAGATTCTCCAAGAATACAGATTTCTTTTTGTAAAATAAAACAAATATCATATTGGGTCAAATCACAATTTAGAAATACAGAAGGCTTTAGTTACAGCATCAGCTACCGTAGTCTCCAGTGGTCCTTGCTACCATAGATTGGGTAATCTGCACATGTTCTACAACAGCTTTTCTTACAGCTTCATGGGTGTCCCAATATATAAAAAAGAAAATTCTCCACAGATCCCAAATTACCAAAAAGCCTCCATCTGGATGATCCCTAAGACAATATGTCTACTTGGTTGCCAGAGAACATACAAACAGCTCAGTTGGATCAGTTAAATTTAGCTACCTCAGCATTCTGGTGTCCTGATAATCCAGCAGGTATCTAGGAAATGTATTTACTGTCTTCCATAGCAGGGGTCTCCAACCTTGGCAACTTTAAGACTTGTGGACTTCAACTCCCAGAGTTCCTCAGCCAGTTGGCTGAGGAATTCTGGGAGTTGAAGTCCATAAATCTTCATAGTAAAAAGTTTTATTGGTCAAAAATACAAAAAAAAATACATCATTTAAAATATGTTGAATTTTCAATTATCATAA
>JAOYMU010000192.1:75043448-75054822 GCA_025802295.1 Psammodynastes pulverulentus
TTGGTCGAGACGGAGCACGTGACGACAGCTCCGAAAAGGTTCCGGAACGGCGTTCCGCTGAGCTCCGGCTCAAAAAATGCCCTGTATATACTTGTTTTTCTCATATATGCTTGACAAAATAAATAAAATTTTAAAAAATCTGCATTGCTTTGCTGCATTTGGTTATCTGAATTTTTGCAGCTTAGACCTGGTAGCCCACAGCAAATGAAATTCAGAAAATCTGATTTTGGCACTGATTTAGGCCACTAAAGATAAGTACACCTACTTGTCATTTCAGTCAAAAGGGATTATAATACCAGATCCCCGTGAAAAAGCTGAGCAATTGTCTTTGTCAAGTGTTCACTATGTGAACAGCCCACTTTTTACTAACTACTAACTATCCTTTCTTCACTCAGCTAAGAGAAAGAATGATTCCTTATCCAGTGTCCATATTCCACTCTTAAAAGCCCTGTTTTCCACTGATAGACCTAGTGGGCAGTGTTTTATTTAGTGAATATAGCTCATTAATAGCCAAAAGTAAGCTCCCATTTGTTCCTTCACAGATATTTAAAGTTATTGATAGACATTCATAATTTTCTTTTTTTAAAAAGCAGGGGTGCATTTTTATTCACTTAATTTGCAATGGTGCATACATCCATGGATAATACAGACAGACATTTTCTGTTTTCAAACTTGTACCTTTTCAGAACTTCAGAAGTATGCATGCATATATTCAACTGAAACAAACAATGAGATGGTAAGATAAAACATACATGATCTTGCAAATCTTTACTTTCCGCAGAATTACATCTTTCTGCATTAGTGTGTGTGTCATATAATGCCTTTTGAACACAGCGGCTCTTGCGCTGAAGTGTAATTGTAACTGGAATGTAATTAAGTGTAATTAAAAAATAGCAATGAGTAAAGAGGAAAAAAAATACTTCACTGGTGTGTTTTTTCACAGTTTCCATCTGGTCCAAAGGGATTTTTATCAATGCATATTTTTCAAGACAGAGTTCCAATGCTAGAGAGAACTGAAGACTATAGCTGAACTCAGCTGGAACTGAGTTTGACACCAGTAAAAGTAGTTTACCAATCTCATTAAAATAATTAATGGAAAAAGGAGGGATATCCTAGAAAATACTGCTTCTGTTCTCAGAAGCAGAAAATCATTTTTTAAATGATTTTAGAAATCAAAGTTATGCTGCCAGATAAAATGGCCACGCACTGGAAGTTAAATTTTCCCTGAAGATTTTGAATAGAAAATCATAACTGTGAATAAAGCATTTATTAGCATGCTAATGTTCATAGAGATATTTCAAAACATGTTATACTGTATATAGTCAAACAATACTTGCTTTAGCTACCCCATTCCAGTCTTTGCATTTTGTTTAAACTGTCCTCAATAGCGACAAAAAACATCTGGAATTGCAAGGTTGTTAGCAACGGGGTCCTAACTGCAAGAAATCTTTACTATAGGAATAGAAATAGAAATGCTTTTTGCCAATCTTGGATTCTGCCAGAAGATTTAATAAACCAACAGGAATTTGAAAGTGACACACTAGAATCAAAGTCCAGCTAGCATTCATTTTCCAACCGCATAACTGAGTGGTAATTAATAACAAGAAAAGAAAAACATCCTTATTCAGGAAGTCCTCAACTTACGATCACAATTGAGACCAAAACTTCTGTTGCTAAGCAAGAAGGTTGTTCAATGAGTTTTACCCCATTTAAGACCTTTCTAGCCACAGTTGTTAAGTAAATCACTGCAGTTGTTAAGTGAACCTGGTTTCCCCATTGATTTTCCTTGTCAGAGAGTTGCAAAAGGGGATCATATGACCCCAGGACATTACAACCAGGGCTTTTTTTCGGCCGGAACTCAGCGGTACTGCGTTCCGGCACCTTTTCCCGAGTCCGCGTCACGTGACGCGTCTCGACCAATCGCGCGCTATCACTTCCGGGGTTTTTTAGCGCGCGATGGGGGGGCGCGTTCCGGCACCTTTCGGCGCCGAAGAAAAGCCCTGATTACAACCATCATAAATACAAGTCAGTTGCCAAGCATCTGAATTTGGATCATGTGACCATGGGAATGCTGCAATGGTTGGGTGAAAAACGGTCGTAAGTCACTTTTTTCAGTGCTGTTGTAACTTCAAACAGTCACTAAACGAATAGTTGTAAGTCAAGGACTACCTGCATGGGAAAATTTCTGTGATATAAGCCTATGTCTGGTTCATTTGTGTTTAAGAATGAAAGCAATGTAATTTGCATTATTAAAAATGGTCATTAATACTATTTACCTTACCTGTTATATAAATTGGGGAAAAAACATTTACAAATACTTCACACACTTTTAAAGATAGGGTACAAATTTATGGGAATTTTAAACATCTCTAAAAAAAATACTTGTCAAACTGCAATATCACTATCATGAACAATAGAGATGGCTGCATTTTTACACATCCGCACACAACTTGTCATAAAAGAAGAGATATCAAACCGGTGATATATCCTTTCCTAAAACAGCAGCATTCTTTTTGGAATGTAATCCCAGGCTGCCTGAAGGCATTTCACAGAAATTTGCTTGCTTTGTCCAAAATCTGAAAAAAAAAAATGAATGCATCTTAATTCTATAATAGGAATTTGTGGTTGCTGTCAGATGTAAAGTCAGGGATTATTGGAACCAAAAGATGTCAGTCAATAAACCAAACTTCCTAGTCTTTTCTGTTAAATCTCTATTTACTCAGTGTATTCGTTGTAATATATTTGTCAAACCAGCATCATCTGCCTAGAGGTTGTGCTAAATCTCTGTTCAATCTGATTTATACTTATTTGGCTCAGAATTTATATCCACAATAGCTGGAAGAATGGTTTAGCTTCCCACAATGTTATTAACAGTGTGTCTTTGCTGGCATCTTCAAAAGTATTGTCAGCTAGTTCCTCTTTATGGGATAAAATGCTGAAATGCATCTGTATGAATATTTATGGCGGTCATTGCCATTGCTGAAGAATTGTGGGCAGAGGTATTTTAGCTGTGGAATATGGAACTTTGAAAAAAAAAACTAAATCATTGCTGCCATCCTGCATCTGGCATTAAATAGTTCTTAGAAAACATAGTAAGATAAATGAACATCATTATTTTAAGTAAGTATCCAATGGATGTATATAAATATTTCTAGACCTCTTCTTCCTTCTATCCCATTCAGGCATTAAAGATAAGAATGGGCAAACTTTTGCAGTCAGCATTAAACTTCTAAAGTTTATTTTATTCTGTTGTAATTGGCCTCCAACAGCCCCAGAATTTGTGTGTAAGAAGGATTGGTTTGCAGTGAGAGATGGGTGTATGGAAAGGCTAAATTTGGCATTATTTAACCATAAAAAGACATTTAACAAAATCAATTGAATTTATTTCAGAATGTCAATGACACTCATAGATCATATGACTGACATGGGCCCTTTCGTAACAGCAAATGCTTGACCTTTGGGCATTACGCTGTCGTGCTATTTGAACATTCGCCTTGCGGCTGGCGTCATCCCAGCTGTCCACCAGCCATTCATTGCCCATTATTGCCACTGGTGTTCCTGTTCAATGTTTCCTTTGTAAGACAGTGGAGAGGAATGGTTGTTTTTGATTTACGGTACAGGTGCCTAATCTCCGCTATGGGATTAATTCTGTGTCAGCCTATTCAGAGTCCATTAAGGGAGAAAGGGGGGAGGCTGGTTTAGAGTTTGCTTTCCAAAGTTACTGTCTAGGTCAGGGGTGTCAAACTCACATCATCACAGCGGCATCACGTGATGTATTGGGACTTTTTTCCCATTCACTAAACTGGCCGTGGCCAGGGCGTAACGCATCCGGCCCACAGGTCGCAAGTTTGACATCCCTGGTTAGGTAGTTCTCTACTGACAACAGTTTGTTTAGTGACCGTTCAAAGTTACAACAGCACTGAAAAAAGTGACGTGTGACCATTTTTCATACTTACGACTGCTGCAGCATCCCTACGGTCACATCATCAAAATTGGGACGCTTGCCAACTGGCATGTATTTATGACGATCGCTGTGTCCTCGGGTCTTGTGATCCCCTTTTGCGGACTTCTGACAAGCAAAATCAACGGGGAAGCCAGATTCACTTAACAACCGTGCTGCTCACTTAGCAACTGCAGTGATTCACTTAAGAACTATGGCCAGAAAAGTCAAAAAATGGGGCAAAACAACTGTCTCACTTAGCAAGAGAACTTTGGGGCTCAATTGTGGTCGTAAGTCGAGGATTACCTGTATTCTCCAAGAATCACAGCCTAGACTCCAGCAGTTCTCCTAACAGGATTCAAATTCAGAAGCCAGATTCACTTAACAATCATGTTACTAACCTAACAACTGCAGCGGTTCACTTAAGAACTTTGACAAGAAAATTCATAAAATGAATCACAGAATCACAGCATCACACTCCAGCAGTCCTCCTAATAGGCAAGGATGGGTGGAATGCCTTGTAACACTGGCTGGATTTTTTATCTTTCCCAGAAAGGAAGAAGAATTCTACATGGGTGAATCAAGAAAGGTAGAAGTACATACTTGCTGACTGCTTTGTTTTCAGACTTCTGGTATTCATCAGAGGAGGAGCAGTTAACTCCCACTTGCAAGTCCTCCCTGGTTTCTTCTTGATAAATACCAGAAGATTAAGGGAGGAAAGGCAGCTTAAAGAGCAGGACATAACTTCTTCCATCACACAAGGAATTCCTTACCCGTCTGATTCCCCTGTGACTTTTTCCCTTCCTGAGAGGGCAGGAAATGGTGAGGGGAGAACTGGTATTAAGGCACCACAGCTGTTCCTGCTTTTTGAGAACTTGGAGAAGGGAGTCCTTTGGGGCAGCCAAAAGAAGAAGGTTTTAAAAAGGAAATAATAAATGAAATATTTTAAATGTGATCTTTGTTTCTAAAAGAGGAAATCCCCCATCCGAATGCAGACTACATATACTTATACAGGATATATCTTAACTATTAAAAGAAAACCCCACTGATTCTTCAATGTTATCATGACACAAATCTGTTATCAAATCAAACTATTATCAACGCATAGAATACTTTAGGCGGGATTAGTCATTGTTCGTGGTTTTAGATCAGAACAATTAGCAAATTTATTTAGAAAGAGCAGAGTTGTTTTTAAAGAAGAAATACTGGAACCAAACAAAACTTCAAGTTTGAACTGGCCAGGAAACTAACTTAGTCTGTTTAGCAATCTAGATATATTTAAACATGTAGGTGGAGTTTTTCTGAGATTATCATCTCTTTTTTTCTGCAAGGGGCTTCATTCTTAAAAACTACATCATAAGAAGTTGCAACATGATCTCTTCCATGTTAGCATGTTAGGAATACCTGATCTATTCTCTACGGCTGGTACAGATAGGTGAGGATTTTGTTTGATTAGTTAGTATATTTATTTAAGGGAAATGGCAATTCGACCATTTTGGAAGTAGCAATCCCATGACAATCAAATAGTACTAGATTAAAGAATTTGGGGAATCAATGCAAAACTAAATTTGAAAGCTTCTCTTAGCATGCAGTAACCTACCAGTTAAGATGCTGGGCTTGTCAACCAGAAGGTTGGCAATTCAAGATCCAAGCATCATGTGACTGGGTGAACTCTCATTCTTGCCTCATCTCCTGATAACCTAGCAGTTCGAAAGCATGCAAATGCAAGTGTATAAGAAGGTACTACTTTGGTGGGAAGGTAACAGCATTCCATGTGCCCTGGCATATGTCATGCCAGCCAGATGACCAAGGAAGCATCTTCAGACAATGCTGGGTCCCTCAGCTAGGAAATGGAGAAAAGTACCACCCTCTAGAGTTGGACACAACTCAACAGAGGAAATTATTACATTTACCTTTAATTAGTATGCACAGTACTAAATTAACATATGTTGTATGCCAACTATCTCCCCAGTTTATTTGCAAATTCAAAATGTCTTTGTTTTACACAGTTCATCTTTATTTCTGTCTGTCTCATTGATAACATAGATAAGTGCCTCTATAAAAGCTTAATTTGGTGAATATTGCCATTCATAAAGAAATTTTTAAATCTTATCCAGAATCATTTGTATTTTCTGTTGGCTTTTCTTTTTAAATTCCCCATTCCGTTATATTAAAATATCCTCTTACAAAAACTTTTCTTATATACCAAACTATCCTTACTTATATACCTTTATTGAGATTATTTTCAACATTCCTTTAACTTTTTTTTTACAGTCCTCCCCCTTTTTCTTTCTGTAACAACATCTCATTCAATCTCCACCTAAAAGATACCTTGCAGCTGTTCTCAAGATACATATCTGAACCTTGGGAGCAATTTAAGGTAATGTGTGTGGAGCTGGTATAATTATTTCACATTGTTTACTGGAGTGATGGAAGAAGAGGAAAGGAAAAAAATACATGAACCAGGTTCAGAAAGTATTGCTTACCAATTTACTCCATAAACATATTGAAGGCCAAATTTAATTCCATAGCAACAAGTTAAAGCATGGGTTAATGAAAGCAGACAGTTTGTTTCTGCAGAGTAGAAATAAAAGGTTAATCAGAATTCTCGATCATGGAAATTAATTATTTGAGAATGTTTCCCCTCTTTCTATTTCTTCTTTTCCTTTCAACCCAATAGTCACACATAAAATATGTCAGAATTTACAGCATCAGATAATCATATCATTTCCACTAAAAGCCTTCAAACTATAGCTACCTAAACACCTAAACCCTTTTATTTCCATTATCTGGTGTCTGGAATAGCCAACAATGAAACAAGAAGCAAGATGATAATGAAATTCTGTCTGCTTGTGCCCTCCCAGCTCAGAATGAATTCCAGATGTTGAAGGAAGGACCTATACATGTGCCTTTCATCTGGAATCAGACCTGTGATCACACTGGACAATGCTACCCTTGCAGGAAGGAGAGACAGCTGGAAAATGTAGTCTTGAATGTTGCTTTGCAGTTTATATAGATTTTCACAGATTGAGAGCAGGGTTCAGTCTTGAGATGACTTTTGACAGAGCAGTCCTGTCATTCAGCAGTAGTTCTGCCAAGTTTCTGGGATTCTTGGGGGTACCTAAGAAGGCTTGAAATAAACGAGCTGGATTACTTAGCATTTTACATCAAAAGATTGGGTGGAATATTTGAAATAAGATTGCAATCTTTTGCCCACTTATTTAGAAGTGATGGATCTCTTAACAGACGTTGTAGCATTCCAAGCTCAACATTTTCACAAAATGTCACTAAATTAGAATTAAACTATTAAAAGTTGGATTTATTATTATTGAAATAATTACATCTATTTTCTTGTTTGAGATTAATAAGACTGAATAGTTTTTGAAGTATTTAGCTGAAACCAAGTATTCACACAATCCTTGCTTCACTGTTCATGAATATTTCAACAAAACCAAAAGGACAACAACGCACTTCAAAGAACTATCCAGTAACGCAACATAAAACTTCTGAAACTCAGATTTCAGTATGAATAGCATGAAAGATAAGATGAGACAGCTGTGCCGACACATCACAACAGTTTAAGAAGATAAGAGGCATTCACATGTATGTTCCTCCATGTCCTTACTTCAGCACCTCTGCTCTTTTTAATTAAACTGCACTTAGGTGTTATCAAACAGAGGCACAAATCCCCTCAGTAATTTTTAAGCAAAAGCTGATAGATTGTGGTAAGTCCATCACACATTCTTTTTTCTATAGTAATTGTATTAATGATCATAACTGTAATAGTAAAAACTAATGCAAAATAAAAAGGAAAGGTAAAACAGCTATTTCTTAAACTAGAGACCGAATCTGGTAAGTTAACTGACATTGGTGTGGTTTAAGGATACAAGCCTTGAGGAAAAAAAGGTTAGCATAGCAACTGTATCCAAAAGAAGGATCAAAAAAGTTAACATGTTGTGGCATGTGATCAAAGCCATGTTCCTTCTGTGTACATGTTGATGTTACATGCATGTCCAAAGGGTCATGGCTTGAATTACTCTGCTGTCATCCTGAGTTATGTGTCAAGGTGCATTAAGTGCTTTCTAATAAATACATTTAGGACTGCAGCCTGAATTGGTATATTATGACCATTACTAAACACACAAAAATACCTCAAGAAATTCTGTGCTCTTAGCTTTGACAGAGGGAAGCTCACCTCTTCAGCCAAAATTCTGTGGTTCAAATAAATCTCCATTTGTCATCAGTTGTGTGGATGCTCCAGCTTATAAAAGGCTGAAAGTGGAGTCCACAAAGTCAACACAGTATATTTAAAACAGCCTGACTCAGTCATATTGGAAGTACAGAAACCAAGCTAAGTATCCTTAATAGCAGTTGACCACTCTGTGGCTTGTGGGTAAAATGAGGATTTCAAGGTATAACTTACCATCCCACATCATAGGATAAATATTACCCTTAAGTAAAAACAGGAAATATTTGGCTATTACAAAAGTCAACAATATGTTAGCAAATATAAATATGCAGTGAAATCCAAGTTTTATATTTTCTTTAAAATAGGTTGATAAACTTCTTTTTAAAGAAGCATTTTCTCTTTTTCAAAGCAGAGAAGTTTTAATATTTTATTTTTAAGATAATTTATGATGCATTACTAAACATGAGGTAAATGCTATGCCTCAGCAGGTAAGATGGTGGGCTTGTTGTGAAGTGATTTTCCACCTTCCTCAACAAGTGCAAACAATTCTAACAATGTACCGCCTTCTCTTCAAATGCAATAAATGATCTCTTCTTTTCATATCCCATCACTTATCTACAATTTGTATAAACAAATTGATAAAGCATTCTCATTTCAGTCCTGGTTTCAGCAAACATCCCTTAAGAGTTACCAGAAATAACAACACACCTGTTTTAAGCTTGATTAAATAAACCATCTTTCTTTTACTTCTAACAATTTTAATCTCTAGCCTATTCAAGGGCGAAAGTCATAGAACTTGATTTTATTTTTTTTTCAATTTTTTTTCTCTTGGTTGACAGGCTACAAGACTAACATGGAAAAAGATGCTATACTGAACATTTTAAAAGCAGCTGATGTTTTAATAATTAAAGGGATACATAAACACACAACTCCATCACATATTCCAACTGCTTTTTACTATATACCCACTCAGCCCAAACTGACAAAATCCCTCTTTTCACACATTTATAATCTTTCAAAATTCCGAATTTTCATGTGCCCCGTTTGTACTTCATCTCAGAAAATCTGATGTTTTTAGTCTAACAAATGGGGCGAGGAGGGGGGGAGTCTCCAGAGTGAAACACGTCACTTCTGTCCATGCAAACAGTGATATTTTCTTATTACAAAGATCAGAGCCCTTGGTTGATGACAGTTTATAACTCTTGTCCATGGGAGCAGGGAAGGGTTGAATATATTGAGGGCTGAATCTTTGCCACTGAGACTCTTCAAGTTACTGTAGTTTGTTTGGATTTCACTTCTCCTAATTGCTGCCATTTCCACGGATGATTTGGCCTATGTTTGAAGTTGATGAACAGTCCAGAGTGTGTAGCACATACTGCTGCTCTCCCTGTGCCAGGAAATAGAAGAAGGCTATAGTGTGTTTCTGTGTCTATGTAAACACCTGCCACAATACCTTCTTCTATTCAATGTTGTGTCCAACTTCGCCCACTACCAGAAGTTTCTGGCTTGCTTAAATGCTTCTATCATCAGTGATAATCAGTCAGGATGCTGCTACTGTGCAAATTGCTTATAAAGGAAGAAAGCTCCTGCTTTCCAGAAGGAAGAGAATGGTCTATAACGGAATCTCCAACCTTGGCAACTTTAAGCCTGGAAGACTTCAACTGTCAGAATTCCCCAGCCAGCAAAGCTAGCTAATGGCTACTTCACGCATCCACTATCTGCTTGATTCCTCATCAACCGTGTCTTTAGCAAAGGTTTGTAAAGAAGAACCAATTCATGGAATGAAGGTTCTGCAAGGACTAATAATTGCCTGAAGCTCAGAGGCTCAATGCAAGGGATCTAAATGTATGGACTCCATACCCAAGGCATGGTGTCATGAACATGCTCTGTTCCCACCCTTTCTTTCTGTGTCTATTTTACATCTTGAACATGGCTTTGATGTTACACAACTATCTTAGAGATTCTGCGGGTACATATGACTTTTGAGTTAAGACACACATGTAAAAAAATATGTTTATTCTGGGATGTATCTATACTTTCCTGTGCTATCATGTCTTGTTTGGCCTGATTACAAAATGCACCTGAATGAAACCTGAACATTGCTTTGTTGTCCAACTTGCAAAGCTATCCTTTAAATGTCTCGCATTGATAAGCATTCAGGCAGCACTCTTATTCAGACAATTACATAGCTCAGCAGAGACTGAAGGACTTCTTTCTGTAAGAACTCATTTTCAGCTTACATCTTTGCTACCTTTAATCAATGAGAAGATGATAAGGGATTAGGATTAGTGGAAAAATGACTCTGCTTCAGCATATAGAAGTACACATCAAAATAGGAAAGAACAAATGAAAACCATTTTTTTGATTTCAGTCTTAATCTTAGAACTTGAAAAAAATGTCTAATGAAAAGTTTGTTCATGAGAAGGCTAAGCATTCTATACCCTCAAGATGTGGTTATCACTTTTTCTAAGTGTCCCTTCACCAATCTGGTGCATTTCTAGCCAATAAGATCATGGGAGTATCAAGAATTGAAGACTAGTTTGGGGCAGGCTACTCTAAATAGTAAAGCGGGCTATATATGAAGAACATAGAAGTAATATGCTTTTTTTTTCTTGTGGAAACAGCTTTTTAAAAATATCCCTTTATGGTGGTTTAGCAGAGAGTGCATTTCACCACAAAATCAATCACAGCCTTGGGCTAGAATAAACTCAGACCAAATGTGGTTTTCAGAAGAAACCAAAATGCGGGGATATGGGTGTTGGATTGTAGATATAGTTTTATTTTAGATTTCTCTAGATACTCATTTCAATAAGGCCATTGACTTGAAAATGACCCATCATCAGTTTCCTAGATTATTTCAGGATTCTTCTACAGAAGTAGAAGCTTCTGCATACTTAAATGTGTGCATCTCTGATTTTTTATTTTCTTTAATGCATAAACACATGGGAGTCCTTTTTGTTTATAATAATGCAGGGCATCCTTGAATTCTTAATTATTAAGAAACATATTCTCAAATTTGCACTTACAAATCATGAGCATTTTCCTGCTGTTTTTCCATTCTGGACTCTATTATGTGCGGCATCAACTTTTTTTTCCTTCTTTCCTTCCTTCCTTCCTTCCTTCCTTCCTTCCTTCCTTCCTTCCTTCCTTCCTTGTCCCAAAGGTGCTTTTTCAAAAAGCAACTGGATTCTTTTTGTTTTCCTTGAAAATGTTTCAATTCTCATCCAAGAGTTCTGTCAGAACTG
>JAOYMU010000192.1:75060611-75073398 GCA_025802295.1 Psammodynastes pulverulentus
TCACGTGACGCGGACCTCGAAAAAGGTGCCGGAACGCAGTACCGCTGCGTTCCGGCAGAAAAAAAGCCCTGCTTAAAACTAGTACCTTTCTACAAAGATTTCTTCTACTGGAATTAGTATTATGTACTAGTATTTGTATTTAGTATTATGGAGAAGTGGAATAAGGAAGTAATCCAATTTTATTTATTTAGACATCTCTATTTACAACTATTTAATTTATATTCTGCCTTTTATTATTTCACAAATAATCCGATGTGTGCAATGAACACATCCAACACATCTGTGAGATGAGTTGGGCTGTGAAGTGAGATGACCTTGGGCCAGTGACTGGTCCAAAGTCACACAGCTCGCTTTCATGGTGGGAATGGTGGGACTTGAGCTCACAGTTTTTTGCTTTCTAGTCAGGTACTTTAATCACTGCTTCTGGTTACATGTAGCTCTTGACTTACAACCATTCATTTAGCAACCATTTCAAATTACAACAATGCTGAACTAAGGGACTTATGACTTATTCCTGAAGTTACAGCCCTTGCAGCACTCCAGAGGTCAAAATTTGAGTGCTTAGTAGCCTGCCTTTACTTAAGTCTGTATAGACACTTCAACTTCCACCCCACCTATCTTCCCACAATTTACGCCATTTGGACTACCTGCACTCTGTGGCCCATCTATCTAGCCAACCTTTGCCATCTTCTTGTTTCCACTGGTGATCAAGCCTGCCTGCCCCAGCCTTTGGTGAGGCAGCTGCTGGCACATGAAGCTTTCTTCCCAAGGTCATGCACGGCAGTTTCCTTGTGACACCCAGGGAAAAATGGCCTCAGGTGGTGAGCAGCTGCCTTGTAAAGGGCCATGGCAGAACATCTCAGTAGAAGCAAGAAGATGGTGAAGCTCAGCTGGGATGACAGGCAGTGGGGGCGGCTGGGCTGTCTGGCTTCCTGGGCAACTGTTGTGCCATGCTGTTGGGGCTTCCTGGAATGCTGCAACTTTGTGCTATGCGGCTGAGGCTCACAGGGTGCAGCCGCATTGCGCTGAGCTTGATAGCTGAGGCTTCCAAGGGTGGCTGCCGTTTTGTGTCGCATTGTGGGCCAGGTCCTCCTTGCAGCCCCAGAGCCAGGGCAGGCCAAGAAGCCTCTGAGCCCCAGTGTAGCAGGTAGCCCCAGTGTCAGTTTTGGAGCTGCTTGTTGCCCCACAAGGCAGGGTGCAGGATGGCTAAATGGTAGCGAGATAAGAGGGGGGGGGGGGAAGTAGCCCCTGACTTTACCGAGGCTCAAGGGTGGGAGGAACCAAGCCCTGAATGACTTAAATTGGGGTGGGTACTTAGAAATGGCAATTGAGAATGTTGGGAGTGCTGTCGCTAAGCAATGCAATCTTATGACATTGTGCTTTATGATCACATCTTTTAGCAGTGAAAATTTTGGCCCCAATTGTAATCATACATCAAGGACTACCTGTACTCCTATAAATGTTAATTTATTGCTCAAGAAGTCTGTTTAAGAAATTTCTATAATGCTTATGAAAGCAAGGTATATTTATTTAATATGTCATTTAGTCAGAAGACCTTGTGCAGGTAACACTGTCATGGCAAATAGATACAATATTAAATAAATACACAAGCAATCACTCACCTACTGGAAGCTGCAACTTAGGTTGCCGTTGTTAATTCAATCATCAGAAAACGTAGCTTTAAACAAAACAACCTTGTTGTGCTGAATATATATGGGAATGGCTGTCAGCACATTCTGGGAAACACTAAGATCAATCCTGACTCTTTATGAAAGGTGAAGAGGAAAGGTCAGATAGAGAAAAGTGGAGTTTTTCCTCACATAATTTTAAGAAAAAAATGAAGATACAGATAATTGGCAGCACATATTTTAATTATGTCCATAAAAGTATATGCATACACATTTTATAAAGTTAATTATCAGAACAAAAAACACATTTTATTTTTCCCAAAGCCCATTTCATATTACATTCGTTTAATTTAATCAAGCAATGCATATCTAGAAATGGAAAATTTTCAGTGGAAAAATACTCTATCTCACCTTGCTGGCACAAGACCTACTTTCTTGAGAAAGCATTCATGCATGGATGAAATCCATTCAGACAGAAAATGTTTCTGCCAAAGGCAAGGGAGATGCCATCATGTTTTACCTTGCTGATCCAGAACAAAATTATTCCCATTCATGATGTTTGTTAAAGGAAATTCATGAATATAGAATAGAAAGTTAATTTTTATAAATATGAGCTCCTCTGTACCACTTAAAATATTTACCCATTATTAAATCCAGAAGAAATTATATCATGCAGAATTATATCATGCAAAACCCAGAATGAGCTTTTACTGGCTTTTTCTTCAAATAAAAGTAAAATAGTTTAAAAAGTAAAATATCTTTAAAAAATTATGCAGAAACTTAATTATGCACTTGATACACCTACGGGAACAATTATAATTTCATTCAATGGGCTTCAGACTATGCTTTCATTTAAACACTAAATACAGTTAATTTTAACTTAGTCAATTAAAAAAAGCCAGTGCCAAACTATAACTTAAAACTGGTTTGTTTCAATAAAGCATAGTTAACACTACATACATTGAAAATTTGTCCAGTTTTGGCCACAAGCTGCAATTAATCTAAAATGGAAGAAGTTTCAAGCCTTGGTATATAACTATACCAGAAGAGAATATTACTTCCAACTTAAACTCTACTTCTATTAAACATGGCTTATTGAAGGAATCAAATCTCATATTACCCTATAATAAAATTCAATCATGATTTATGAAATTCGATTCCTTCAATAAACCATATTAAGAATAGCTACACTTTATCCAATTTGAAAATAGCACTAAACTAATCGGTTTGTACATTTTTTTAAATAGGTTGGATGAGAGATATCGATCGACAGGGATTACCATTTCTTCCATTTTTGTAACCTGAAGAGAAAAACAAGGAAATAAGTTTTTTTTCTTCAACCTCCCACTTTGTTTCGTCCCACTAAATTATAGACATTAAATTCTTTTTCTACCTTTATCCTGTAAAACAAATCAGCTTGGAAAGAACATTTTGTCTCAAGTTTGAAACAATATACATTTCAGGTGCATTCCTAACATATTATTTTTGCAGATCTTTTTTGCAAGTATCAGGGTAAGGACCTGCAATTTCCCCAAACATTGGATTTGAAAGAAGAACCTATTCTGAGCATTTTCTTACTTCATAAGCTTTTTATATACCATTACATTTCCTAAATATTACTGCGGTCAAAACTATTTCAATCCTGTGAAATTGAAAATGACACCACTCTAATTGTATGCAGCAAAAGATGAATGACAGTCTAGGGCATGTCATTATATTAAATATATAATCAGCAATTAATTTTAATTTTAAGACCTAATAATGTTACCCATAATTTCAAGGACTTATATATTTGCTTGCATTATAGTATGTTATAGAGTATATCTGAATTTGCACAGCGTTTCTTTATTTACTGTTTATTTCACAGCATTTGTATACAACTCCAGTCATCAGCTCCAGGCAGATGACAAAACTTCAGATACATGTTGTAAGTTGTAAAGACATAAAGTCCAAGAATCAACATAAAAACCATAAAGTAACACAATTGCCAGACACAGCAAGTAACAGCTACTCTGATTCCAAATTTATGTTCCAAGACAATAGTTTTCGCCTCTTTCCTAACAGATGATTAGGACGAGACATCTCTTCATCTAGAGGAGGACAAAGAAAGCTGTTAGGTTGGGCAACCACAGAAAAGGCTTGCGGTCTTCCCAACCAGTGGTAGAAATGAATGCTGAGCATCTCTTCCTGCACAGAATGCACAGGTTAGGAAGATGCTATTTGGAGAGGAAACAAGAATCTGAACCAAAAAGTTTTAATGGCAATTCTCTGAAGTATACCCAGAAACTAGCAGCAAAGGTACCTCCCACAATACTGATATTATCCTGCTAAATATTGAACCAATTGCCAAGTAGTCTTCACAAGTAGACCCAAGTACAGTAATACACCTTTCAAGTGATAAGGACATGCCTGACTGACACAGCATCTTCTCTAGGAAAAGCTGTCTCTGCTATATCAGTGAAGATGGCCAAAGTGTCTCCTGGCCAGGCCCTCCAGCTGCTGTTCAAGCAAGAGTTGCAAGTTTGCAGAACCCCCAAATTGCAAACCATGCCATTTTGCAGAGGAATGCGTTCCCCCGAGAGTTAAATTAATTCTAACCTAGCTCAAGGTTTCATCTGGTTGAAATATAATTGCAATTGAAACAAAGTATGCAGTGTGGCAATCTAGCTGGGTTCTGTAACTAGGGCATTTCTAGCACTGGAGAGTTCCTCTAAATAAAACATAAAATATAAAGCAGCACAGCCGGCTTTCAAGATTTAAATGTTAGATGAAGTAAGTTTCAAACTTTGTGTTCCTGAGATGCCATAGCTGACTTTCAATTCTATATGGCTATTTTTATTTTGGAATTCCGGTGTTAACACACATGGGTCAAGTGGTACCACTGATTGGCTGGACCAGTATTTTTTTCCACATTATTATACCATTTATATTTTTTATATTATTCTTCTCCATTTCTATTCTACTCATTAACTTTATTGTTTTCTGTCCAGGATAGAAACTAGAAGAAAATTAGTGTAAAGTTTACATTAAAAAGCAATTTGAAGTGCAAGTACTGTACTAAATCAAATGAAACACTGATTTGAGGTAAAATCTCTTCTAAATGAAGCAGTTTACCTTTAGAAAATTGGGTGCTGTATTGTTTTATAGCAGTGAGCAAGAGAGTCAAAGGGAGCTTTTTACAGTTTAAGCCCCACTGCCATATATATATATGAACTCTGTACTTAACCAATTTCAGTCTATTTGCAGCAATTGGCAGGAAAATGCCACTAAGGATTAGACTACAGATATGGGAAACAGTATCTCTATTTGCATCCAAAAACTTATATCTGGAGAAATGGCCTATTTGTACATCTGACTGTACAAATTGTTATTTCTATTCAGATGTGAGACAGAATCTACCATGAACTGAAAGATCTGATGTGGTTTCCATTTTCAAAAAAGGGAGAGAGAAAAAAAAACAGATCCAGGAAACTACAGACCAATCAGCCTAACATCAAAGCCCGAGAAGATACTGGAAAAAAATAATAAAAAACCAGATCTGTGAACATCTAGAAATAAAATTATAACTAGTAGCCAGCATGGGTTTGTTAAATACAGATCATGCCAAACCAATCTTATTTCATTCTTTGACAAAGTGACTAAATTATTAGACCAGCAAAATGCTATGGACAGAATATATTTAGAGTTCAGCAAGGTATTTGACAAAGTAGACCACAGCCTACTTCTTGGTAAGCTAGAAAAAGGTGGGATAGACAGCATCACTACCAGATAGAGTTGTAATTGGCTGATAAACTGTACTCAATGAGTATTCCTTAATGGTACTACATCTACACGAAGAGAAGTAAGCA
Source organism: Psammodynastes pulverulentus (assembly GCA_025802295.1). Taxonomy (NCBI): domain Eukaryota; kingdom Metazoa; phylum Chordata; class Lepidosauria; order Squamata; family Psammodynastidae; genus Psammodynastes; species Psammodynastes pulverulentus. Next base: position 75,066,088 of record JAOYMU010000192.1, read on the forward strand.
GTGGGGTAACATAAAGTTCTGTCTTAGGCCCGGTACTCTTCCATATCTTCATAAATGACTTAGATGAGAGAATAGAAGGGAAACTCATCAAATTTGCAGATAATGCTAAGCTGGCAGGAATAGCTAACACCCCAGAAGACAAGTTCAGGATCCAAAAAGATCTTGGGCCTATCCAACAGAATGAAATTTAATGGGGAGAAAAGCAAGGTTTTACACGTGGGCAGGAAAAACCAAAGATACAAGTACAGTTTAGGCAAAACCTGGTTCCAAAACAGTAACTGTGAGAGGGACCTTGGAGTCCTAGTGCATGATCACTTAAACATGAGTCAGCAGTGTGCTGCAGCAGCCAAAAAAGCTAAAACAATCCTTGGTTCTAGAAACAGAGGCATAGAATCAAAATCACATAAAGTATTAGTACCGCTTTATAAAGCCTTAGTAAGACCACCTGTAATACTGCATCCTGTTTTGGTCACCACATTACAAAAAAGACGTTGAGACTTTGGAAAAAGTGAAAAGAAGAACAACTAAAAAGATTAAAGGTCTGGAGACTAAAATATATGAAGAACAATTGTAGGGTTTGGATTTGGCTAGTCTAGAGAAAAGAAGGACTGGGGGGACATGATAGTGGTATTCCAATATTTGAGAGGCTGCTACAAAGAACAGGGGGGTCAATTTATTTTCCAAAGCACTGAAGGGCAGGACAAGAAACAATGGATGGAAACTAATCAAGGACAGAAACAACCTGGAATTAAAGCAAAATTTCTAAACAGTGAGGACAATTAACCAGTGGAACAAAAATTGTGGGTGCTTCATCGCTGGAGGTTTTTAAGAAGAGACTGGCAAACACTTGCCTCCTGCTTTGAACAGGAGTTAGACTAGAAGACCTCTAAGGTCCCTTCCAATTCTATTCTGATTGAGTGAGTGAGTGAGTGAGTGAGTGAGTGAGTGATTGATTGATTGATTGAATTAAATTGAAATTTTGGGGGGGGGAAATCTTAAGAAACTTATTCAAACATCAAACAAAGATGGAATATTCTTACATTCTGTGCAGTAAAGATATCAAAATCCAAGGCAGCATAGCAGATATTCTTCTATTTACATCCAGTACTCAAGTTGGAAAGCTACAGGAGTTGATTAAATTTAAAATGATAAAGAGCAAAAGAAGAATCTGTGAAACTTCTATATATTATTATACTATGGTTCCATATTGCATTCCATATATGGGGAACTGCATAATGACCAACAGATTAGAAGAGTTTAGTTTAGTTTACTTATTGTTAGAAAAAAATCTGATTTGTTCCATGGCCAAGTAAATAATCACAGGATGCCTGCTTGAAGTGGAAGCAGAATTTATTCAATGCCAAAGGAAATGCTGTCAAAAATAGCCATGAGGTCAAAATGTTGAGAGTAGTAGTATTTATAGTAATAATGGACTTCGATAGTAAGGCATGTTAGATATGTAAAGTGAGGTGTTCTTGCTCTGGGGACACGTGAAGACCAGAGAGGAAAGTTGTTTCTGACCCAGTAGATCTGTGTATCTTAGATATGCAGATCTTTTCCAAGGAGTGGAATTTTATGAGGCGTTTGGAGTCAGGGAGCCTGAGGAGCTGGTACTAAGGAGCAGTATTGTGATAAAAGATTTCCCTTATCTAAAAGAAATTTTGCTTTATTATTGTTTTGCCAGCATTGCCTGACTCCCTGAAGAGACGTGTTTAATCTGTTAATCAGCCCAAGTGTCAATGCCAACGGAAATGTTTAAGTGGTTTCTTTATATTTTTATTTTGAAGTTGCTAGTGGATCAGGGGTGGTTGGGATGGATATGTGGCTTGGCTAGCAGAGATGCCATGAAGGTTTTTACATTCCAACAGTCCCCCTTTGTGCGGAATCAAAGTTTTGCCTTGGTGTTTTAGTTTGGGAAACACTTCCTTGCCTGGCTTAAACAGGAAGGATTACATTGGGCAACACAGCAAGAGACTATGACAATTATTATTAGATTTAGTGCCCTTAAGAAAAAAAACGGTTTAACCATACGAGATATGCTACGGGAAGTCCAAGAAACTGGGATTGTATTTTATAGGTTGGGCCAGGATTTTTCAAATTTCGGATGTTTCCTCGAATCAACTGGAAGTTCTCAGACAGGCTGAAGCATTTACTTTTTTTTCTTCTTTCTTGCTCCAGAATTATAATTACGGGAAAAATAACACTGAGGTCAGTGGTGGGATTCAACAGGTTCGCACCTAATCTCGAGAACTGGTTGATAACTTTCTAAGCAGTTCAGAGAGCTGGTTGCTGGAAGAAATCTCCTTTTGTTTTTTTCTACTTTACAGGGCTAATCCTGTAAGGAACATTCTGGGGTTTTTTTCTAGCCTAATCTTTATTGCCCTGCTTACAGAAATTGCCTCTTGGTTAACCCATACAACAGCTAAATGTTCTTGGCAGCACGCCCAGACTTACTGTCACAGGAGTTCCACCCAGTCACATGATCACCCAGCCATGCCTACCCAGCTGGTTATTACGGCAGAGAACCGGTTGTTAAATTATTTGAATCCCACCACTGACTGGGGTGCTTTAGAAAAATTGTTAATATTGTAGAATTAAGGAGGGGAAAAGTAACTCCTCACATACAAGAATTCAGAGATGCAGGTGTAATTTCTGCTGACTTCAATCAGAATAAATGTAGCCTCAAATGTGAAAATGATATAACCCAGCTCAATCAGTCAGACAACAAAATTATTAAAATTGGTAGAATGGTCAAAACATATATCACAAGTGAACATGGTGTGTTTGATAAATCTTGTCTATGTGGAGAATAAAAGGATTTGAGATAAAGATTAAGGAACTTGTCTAGTACAGATGGTAGGAGGTCAGAATTTAATCAAGATAGGTTTTTTTAATGGGCTGATTTCTTGGAAACATTTAAGTGATTGTCTCAAACCTCATGACCTCTCAGATGATCATATGCACTGCATGAAACAATGGTATGATTGAATAACTGCAAAAACTACTGTTAATGTGCTACACTGTGTTGGAACAATCTCTGTTGCAGCAAGAAGTAAGTGCTGGAGAAATAAATTTCATTGTCTGTTCTTAATACTTCACTTAGCTTACAGAGGTGGTATTGTGAGTCATGAAACAAGGAGAGATGTCTCAAATGGTAATTTTATCTAATACGTTGAGCTTATGGTTAATGATGAACAATCTGTTGTAGCAAGTACTATGTATCAAAAAGCATGAAAAATAAATGTGATTGATAGGCTATACAGTATACTGAAGATGGTCTTAAATATAGTTACATCATCCAAATTTTCATCATTAATTGTATACCATATTTAAGATACATTCACACACAAATATACAAATAAAGTTGGCATTTAATCTTAGAACAGTCAATGAAGAAAAGGCTGGTTGAAGAGCTCTTTGTAGAATAAATATCAAGACTTTAGTGGTGCTGGATTGATAAGAGTTTTTCTTGAAGAGCTGAATCTATCATTCATTTATCATTCATTCAATTTACCATTCATTCACTCATCCATTCATTTAAGAGCAAAGTTTATCATTTATTGACTAAGAACCAAGATTACAAGTGATTCACATATGAAAGGAAAGGTGTGTAAAATACACCTTTAAATATAAACTGTATGCCATTAAGAATCCCAGTTGATGTCATAGCTTAAATATGATTTTATGTGATGCAGTTAAACCTTGTAGAACAGCTTTGACTTATATTTGAAATTTATAGACTTCATCTCTTTACATCTTCAACTAAATTATTAAATAAACTGACTTTGTGTAAAACACTCAGTAAATATGCCATTAGAAATTTGATGGGAAAGTTATACTGCTAGAATAAAACTTGCAAGTGTTGAAGTTTGTAATGCAATTACTGAATTGTTGAATATATCCAACCTTGACAATGTAACTTACCATATGTCAGGCTCTATCTCTTAGATCTAAGCTATTCACGTGCCTTCTTCAAGGTTCTGCAGAGTGTAGGTAAGCAATTAGATGGTGAAATATATCGAAGAGTATACAGCTGAGTACAGGTAATCCTTGACTTACAAACACAATAGAGCTTGACATTTCTGTTGCTAACTGAAACATTTGTTAAATTAGTTTTTCTCCATTTCTTGCCATAGTTGTTAAATGAGTCACTGTAATTGTTAAGTTAATAACACAGTTGTTAGGTGAACCTGGCTTCCCCATTGACTTTGCTTGTCAGAAGATTTCAAAAGTTGATCACGTAACCCTGGGACACTGCAACCGTCATAAATATGAGTCAGTTGCCAAGCGTCCAAATTTTGATCACATGGGAATGGGAATGCTGCAACGGTTATAAGTGTGGAAAATGGTCAGTGTCGTAACTTTGAATGGTTACTAAATGATTTGTTGTAAGTCGAGGACTACTTGTATAGAACTCAAGTTTTTTTTTAAAAAAACAGAAGTTACTGAAAACACTGCTGAGATATTGAAAGGCCCTATTCATGCCAAATTTCAAAAGCAACATGTGAGGGGAAAGGTGTCAGCTTTCTGCAGATGAGACAGCAGATAAGCCTGTACTTGTCTCAAAAGGAAAAAAAATCACGTTAAGTTCATTAAGGTTATGAAGGATGAAATAATTGCTCAATTAAAGGACAAATAATGGTAGAGCTGTTACAGTATGGATTCATTTAGCAAAAATGAATGATGATGTAAGCATTAGAAAGAAATGCAAAACAATATTTTTATATCATATTTACTTATTTGAAATCAAGAGTAACTTTAGGTATGTAATCCTCAAGCAAAATGCAGTTTTACATACCTCAGTTTAATTTTAAGTATATTCAAACGGGTCATTATGTCCCATGCAGTAGTCTTTGCTTAATATCCATTCATATGACCAGTTAAAATTATAATCATACCGAACAAAGGGACCTATGATCATCTTCAAAGTTCCAGCCATTTTAGCACCCTCACAGTGACATGAACAAAATTTGGATTCTTAGCAACCAGCTCATACATATGACCAGTTGTAGCATCCCATTTAGCAATGTGATAGAATAGAATAGAATTCTTTATTGGCCAAGTGTGATTGGACACACAAGGAATTTGTCTTTGGTGCATATGCTCTCAGTGTACATAAAGAAAAAATAAAATACATGATACATGATGTTTTTTGTTTTGTTTTGCTTTTAAAAACTGTTTACTTATGTGGAGAAAAGCAAATAAAGGGAAATTCCCAAAGACGAGCCATTGAAAAGGCCTCTTCATAAAGCAACAATTTGGACTCTACCACCATAATAGAGAAGTGATAAATAAATCTTGATGAAAAAAAGAGTACAACATGACAAAAATCTTTTGGCACTGTGTCCAGTTGTCAGTGGGACCCTGAGATACAAAACAGCAATAACTTAAGCACTAAGTTGTACTTAAGTTTAACAGATTTCCTTCAATACTTTTTCATATGTTATATAGGAGATATAGATTTTCAATAATTAAAAGCAAAGTATAGTCAGTCCCCAGCTTCCTGATTAATGCACTTGAGTGGCCAGTATTGTAGCAATACTCCATATATTCACATGTATCATGTATCACATGATACATTTTTAGTTTCACACTTAAAATGTGAGGAGACACATAAATAGATATAATACTTTGAGTCAGCTAAACCTTTTACTTGATTCTATGGATTAAATGAGAGCTAAAATGTTTTAATAGAATTACTCAATGTAAAGTACAAAAGATCATTGTAAAGATTATGGAAGACAAGTGAAAAACCAAGAATGATAAAAAAAAGGAGCAGAACTTTAAACTTAAAAGAAACTGTCATTGAAACAGGCCTCTTAATTAAAATTAGCAAATAATTTCATACTGAAAGAAAAAAATATTAATGTTGCATTCTAGATTTATCTCATCAAATTTTGCTGCCAAAGTCTTTCAATATTTAACATAAATAGACAAGAAATAGCACAAAGGTGCACATCAGCCACTAAAAGGATTTCTGTTTATATAGAGATATATATTTTTCTGGTCTTTCCGCCAAGCAAGTGTCAGGAAGTACAAATAATGGAATTATATGCATGTTCCTCCCTGCCTTCTAATAAATTTTGGCAGAGAAAGTGAAAAGAAAAAGAAAAAAGAAAGAGAGACAGAGAGGGAAGGAGGGGGAAAAAAGATGTAATTCAGATGATGTGCACTGTCATAAATCTTCAGCAAAAGCAATAAGAATGTGTAATGTGAATGTGAAGTTTTATAGTTTGAATAAGTAAAAAAAAATCATTTTACCACAGATAAAAGGATAGGAGGCTAATTATAATCAAATCTTGTTTTAATGCACAGCTCACTGCACAGAACAATACAATACAAACTATTAAAATTGAGACACTAAGCTCCTTTCTATAGTATATTTTTTATTAAAAAATTTAAACAAGAAGATAAAAGTTAACACCAACTAATGGACATTAAGAAACGAAAAGGAAAAAAAGAAGGAAATCAAAGGGAAAAAAGGGCAAGAAAAGGGGAAATGACATAAAAAAAGAGAAGAGAAAGAAAAAAAGGATAAAGAAGCGGTCTGTGATATTCTGCACAGTAGTTAAAAGTACAAATATATTTTGACCTTCCTATTGAAAGTTATATATTCCTCTTCTTTCTAGAACTTATCCTGTCTAATCATCAAAATAGTAAATCACAACTTTTTTTTCTCACAATAAGTCCATGGAAAACAATATCTAAGAGCCATAAATATATCATTCCAGAATCTAATGATCTTTTTTTTCTCCCAATTATTATTAGCAGTGAAACCTGAGGATATAAAGCAGCTTCCCCTAACCTAAATACCTTCTGTAGATGTTAGACTGAACTCCCAGAATTCCGAGTTAGTAGAGCTGAAGATACCTGCTTGGAATGTCTACGGAATTGTGAAAGTTAGCTCTCTGGACAATGCACCATTACAGCTCTAAACGTACAGTATATTCATAGACTTGGGTATAAGTCCCAGTGAAGCCATTTGTATATACTTTTGAACAGACACATATAGAATTGCACCATTCAATTTGAAAAATGCATTTCTCACCCTGCATGCCTGTTTTTGTAGGATGGCATCTATCCGATGCCAGCCATATAAAAACATTTATTGCAGGTCCAACTTCAAAAAGCAATCCTCCCAAAGTCTAAAAATAACTTTTATGGTATTTGGGATCCTTTAAAACACAGGTGTCAAACTCAAGGCCCGCGGGCCAAATGTGGCCTGCCACATCAATTTATGTGGCCCGCGAGAGCTGCAAAGTTCCGATTGTCTTTAAATAAATAAAGCAAAACATTTAGGAATTTGGTTAC
>JAOYMU010000192.1:75151424-75162757 GCA_025802295.1 Psammodynastes pulverulentus
GAGATTTCTTCCAACAACCGGTTCTCCGAACTGCTTAGAAAGTTAACAACCGGTTCTCGCAAATAGGTGTGAACCGGCTGAATCCCACCACTGGGTGGAAGCCACGTCTCACGAGGATGCTTGGAAGCCATTCCCCCCACCCCTGCATTCTATTCCACCCCCCTCCCTTTCATTGCCAAGCTGCAAGCGAAAAAGATTGTAAGTGAAAGTGTGAGTCAGTCTTGACACCAAGTTTTACAAATATTAAATCTGCTTCTTTGGACATGAAGTTGAAATTAATCCATCAAAGATTTTATTCCAAGTGTGTCGGATGCTTCAAAGGATTTGTCAGAAAGGAGGGATTGTAGATTTTTTTTCTCTGCTAGCAATGTAAGGATATATTAAGTCCTGTGGTTTGATTATGCCTTATTCTTTCTGGAAGAATATTTCAGTATATATGGATAGATATCTGGGTAATTATTTTCAAGTTAAAAATATCAATGCTATTTTGAATTATCATCCCAAATTCTGAAATCTGTCAATTGTTGAGGGCTGTTAATCGGTATTGAGTGTGGCGAGTAAGTGAGAAAGATTTAAGATTGGAAAAACGCTATTTCCCTGACTATAAGATTGAATTCAAATCTGTAATTTACACATTTATCAAAAGGGTATTTTCCCCACTAAAAAAAGAATAAAACAATATATTTCCCTTTGGTATACATTACACGATATTTTGCAAGGACAGACAATTCTTATGAACAATTTGATATAGTATTATTACATGATTGACTGGATTGATGATATATTTAGGCAATTTATATTAATTTAGCCAGTCCACTTTTTTCTGTTCAATTTTTAATTTTTGTTTCTTTTGGTATTACATGTTCATAATTCATGTTGAACATGACTGTTTTTCTTTTCTTTTAATGTTTTTTTAAATATATTTCTCTGTGATGGATAAATAATGAACTATGGCTGCACATTCTTCCCCCTGCCTTCCTTCATGCCCCTCCCCTCTGCCTCTCTCATTGTGAACTCTTACCCCCTTTCCCTCCGGCCTTACCTGCTCCTCCTATCTGGAAAGGTAAGACAGGTCCAGCCTTCCGTCCCCTTTGCTGCAAAAGCCAAAAATTGCCACATTCGTCTATGGAGATTCTCAGGTCATGGTGACATTTAGCTACGCACTTTGGGACCAACACCCTTTGAATGGTGCGGGAGTATGAATGGGTTTCCTGCAAAATTGCACCCATTTGCATCACTCAGGTGACCCTCATGACACAGATAAACCTCCAGGCGGTCTCAGTGACTCGTTAAAAGAGTGCAAATGACCAGCTGTCTGCAAGGAGTATAAATCCTTCCATGCCCCACCATTCAGTCAGAGCTGAAGAAGCTTCTTGGATGAGAAGTGAAACGTCTTCAAAGAAAAACCAAAAAGTCCAGGTGGCTCTTGAAAAAGCCCCTTTGGGAATTGCTACATTTCTGCTGCCGGAGACCTCTCTTACACAAAGGACCTCACTTGTCCATGTAAGGATTTGTCCAGTAAGGGAGTCTTGATTGCCAGGTGAGAAACCCTTATGAAATGTCAGCACTTGTTTTTTTTGAAGGTTTAATTCTCCCTAACACTAGAATCCTTTACTTGTTGGCCTTCTTACAAATGTTATTAAATTTAGAATAGAATAGAATAGAATAGAATAGAATAGAATAGAATAGAATAGAATAGAATAGAATAGAGCTGGAACCTATGATATTTCAGATAAGTGACTATCTAGATTCTTCTTTAAAACATCCACTGATGGCGCCTCCACGGTTTCTGGAGGCAAGCTGTTCCACAGGTTAGGAAGTTTCCCCTTAATTCCAGGTCTTTATTTTTTTCCAATTGCCTTCTCTAGCTTCCTTTATACAGTATTTTCCAACATGTGGAATACAGATAATACATTTAACCTAAGAAATGGAATAGTGCACACGATTCCTCAGATACTCATCTATCATACTTCACCAAGACCTAAAACGTCTATTTAAGAAAGATAAAGCTTGATCTTTTCGTTCAAAGTCTTCTGAGCCCCTCTGATACTCAGCTTGTATGCAATTTCCCTATCATTTCTCTTGCTACTGACCCAAATGCTACTGCTTATACAAAAAAAGCAGTCTAGTAATTTCAGTCTTACTTGAACAACATTCATGAGACAAGATTGTCTGGTCCTTCAAGTTAACTCTGTAGCGCTTATGCAAGGGCAAATGTAGTAAAATTGGTGTGTATTTCCTAAAGGCTTTGCCTACAGCTTCTTTTTCCAGTTCTCTCATCTCTGTGTTAAAAATACAAATACATTATCAGCAAAAAAAAATTCTGCTGAACTCATTTTTGAACCCAGCATTAAAAATTTCACTTTGTGTCTACAGAGGATTATAATAATACCTAGAACAACTGGGTTAATAATCTGCTGAGCATCTTATCTAAGGTACAACACACCAAATATAAATGCTACGCAGCTTTATTTGTATCAATGGATCAGTTCTTCCCAAATCCCTAGGAAAAGGAGAATATTGTGCTGTAAGTTTTAATAGGTTTAATCAACCAATCATTTGCAGTTTAATTTACAACTCCAATATATTTATGAGAGTTTCTTCTGAAAAAGCAATTGTTTTCAAAGGAAAAACATTATTTATTTGATATCTGACTGCATTATAGACCGTGTCAGGGAACTGCATTTTAGAAAACAGTAAAATAAATACAACAGCTAAATAAATGCATTTAGGAATCATTTGCTTCCTATGAAAAAGAAGGATGAATGGTTCTTCTTAATTTTCCCATATATATTTGTAAAAATAGTTATTAAAAATAACGTTTACTATGTACTTTTAAAAACTACTCTTTTAGAGTTGATAAGCAGTCCCTAAACAACTTCCTGGTTTGACAAAGTATGCTTATCTATCTATCAACAAGAAAGTTAATTTAATTGTAAACAATAATAAAATAAAATCTGTCTATCTAGTATTTCTGCAGTGAACTTTGTTCTCCTTAAACTAAGAGGAAACTCTCAAATCAAAATAAGCAGAGGAATATTGTGGATCAAAAGCCTTTTAATCAACTCATTTGATTAAAAGGTTAAACACTACAGCTGTAACATCACAACAAAGGTCTGATAATTTACCAGTGTATACTTGTCAGTATGTCCACGAAAGACTTTTGGGTAAACATGCATTAGGCCTAGGGCTGTTGGAGCCAAACTACATATTACATTAACCATATAATTGTCCTCTGTCCTTTCTTTGAGTTACAACACCAAGGAAATGTTTTATTCTTTAAAAAAAACATTTTATTGCCAAAAGTGTGATGCCAGATTCCTGTCAGCCCCCAAAAAGATTCAAGTTAATTTTCATTGGATTTACAATTTAATGCAATTAATTAATTGGCATTTTTAAAATGTGTGTCCTGCCTTTCTTCCTCACAATACTCTACCCCCAATTTTTTCCTACAACAATTCTTTATGATATATCTTGATGGGAGACAAATTTGTAAGCAGATGTCCCTTCCATTCATAAATAAAACACAAGATGTGAATGGATTTAAAAGGATCAAAAGAAAACATAAGTAGACTTCATCTTTCAAAAAGTATTTCTCCTACCAAAGTTCATTTTAAATTATTTGACTGGCCTTGACCAGCCCAAAAGTGGACACGGACCTCGTTAGAAGAATGTGTGTGTTGCTGCATGAAAATATTTCAGATGTTAATGGATAGGGGAGGCAATCAAATTATATAGACTTCCATGTCACATCTTTTTGGTTATTTTTTTTTTAAAACTCCTTCAACACTTACTGTTTTCATTATCTTCTTTTAGGATAGCTGGATTTATTGTTGAATTTCATTATTTTATTGGATTTTTCTTCTTTTTCCCACCACTTTGATTTCCTCTGAGAAGAAGACTGATATAGAAATAAAATAATGATAATAATTTAAATCACATCCTAGTTTATACATAGGAAGAGGAATTTAGAAATATGTAAAATGGAATATAATCCTTACTATGGGCGCTAATCAAGATTCTAGTAGTTTAAATAATAATAATAATAATAATAATAATAATAATAATAATAATAATAATATTGATGATTATTATGATGGAGATAAACAATAACAATAAATAATAATGTTCAGTTGACTGAATTGCATGTTTAATGAATAAGAGATAATGATAATAATGTTTGTATTTTAAATAAAATAAGACGATACATTTGTAGCTAAGACATTGCGCTGATCAAAGCATATCTGTTTTACAGACAGTATAACAAAATTCACCCTCATTCAAAGAGAAAGTCTTGTACATTTGAAAAATAAAATAAAATATATAAATAATATACAATAAAATCATAATATGTTCTTAAATCCATTTTCTTTGATTTTGATTTATGATCAAAATGAAAATCAACTTATGATTACATTAAAATAAATTGCTATTGTAAGTTGACAACTACTGTCCTAGCACTAGACATATGTGTTTTATATGCTGTTCATAGATATATTAAAAACATTTTGGGGTGTTATTTTGTACAAAGAATGATCAAAGGCATTGAGTCCCATCGTGGTGCAGAGTGTTCAAACTAGACTAACGATTTTGGCACCAGGGACAGAAAATCCACAATCATAATTTTTTTTTTTGGCTATAAAAATAGCAAAAATAATAATAACTTAACATAAGCTGCTCTTTTCTCGCCCTCAGTGGGCTACTTGTTTGGCTCTGCATACAAGCCTAGCTAGTCTGTTCAAATTCCTCTAAGGGCTCCTCCAGATGGCTGGAGTGAAAGTGCTATCCCACAGCCCTTGAGAGAAAGTATGCCGCCAGCAGAAATTGTGCTACCCCATTGCCAATTTCTATTATGCAATGGTAATGAAGCTGAAGAGTGCTGTTCTTATGCAGCTCTTGAGGGACAAGTTTTTCTTATGCAGCTCTTGAGGGACAGGTTAAGGCAAAGGTGGATTTCCCTGACTTCCCACCTCTCATCTGTCAGCAAAAAAAACAAAACGAAAAACCAGCTACCGTTCTCCTTAATGTGCAGCATTGCAGTCACACTACATTCAAGGAGACGGCTGTTCTAAAAGGCAAGTTTGGTTACTCCTCAAATTGTCCAATTAATTAAATCTCAGGCATAGAGGAGTACCTGAGATGAAGTGGGAGGGTGCTCCTTCCAATCCTCCTATTCAACCCTTTGAAGCTCTTTCACAACACATCAGGGAACGTATGCAGCTGTCGTTTACAAATGGTGGCATAGCTGTTGCAAATGTTCATTTTATGGCTAGGGAGCGCTCAAAGAGCAAAGCACAAAACAGGAAGTTGGATCAACCAATTATCATACGGGACGCACACTTCTGCACAATGCGCAGTTGGGATTTGGAAGATGAGCGTGTCCCCTCTTATAGCCATCTGCAACCTATGCTTACCCATTAATCCCTTCACAGCATTGGTATGTACGTAGCGATGCAGGTTCTGGACAACTCTAAATCAAGTTAGACCTATCTGCTGTGTCACTTCTGAATATAGGTAGTCCTCGACTGACCACAATTGAGCCCCAAATTTATGTTGTTAAGTGAGATGTTTCTTAAGTTAGGTTTTGCCCCATTTTACAACCTTTCTCATCTCAGTTATTAAGTGAATCACTGCGGTTGATGACAGAGTAACTCGGTTGTTAAGTGAATCTGGCTTCCCCGTTGACTTTGCTTGTCAAAAGGTCGCAAAAGGTGATCACATGAGCTTGGGACATAGCAACAGTCATAAATATGAACGAGCTGTTAAGCATCTGAATTTTGATCACATGATCATGGGAGTGCTTCAAAAGTTGTAACTGTGAAAAACAGTCATAAATCGTTTTTTTCAGTGTTGTTGTAACTTTGAACAATCACTAAATGCCTGTTGTAAGTCGAGGACTGCCTGTATAGGCCTAAAGCTCTTTGAAAAGTTCAGTTTTTCAGACAAGCTGAACTCCAGACAAGAAACTGGAAAGAAGGGCTGAAGGGATAGGGAGCTGATGTTTATCCTTGGCATAATCTATCTTCTGTGCCCATGATCAAGCAGCCCTAAACCCTTGTTTCAAAATAGCCCACCAGGCAGGTGATTGGGAGTGGGGCAAAGCAGGTTTTGCGTGTGTATGTGACTGGAAGAGAGAAACAGAGAATAACAATCAAAATTTATCCTTAAATAATACTGCAAGAGATTGGCTCTGCTGGCAGTAAGTGACCAAAGAATCCAGGTCGAATCATATGGTTCACAATTCCCAAAAGCAGTTATGAAAAACCTGCAGTTTGTAATTAACCAGCATGTAATAACAACAGCCATCATCATGGCAACAACTGTTGCTAACGTCCAAACGAAATAGGCAAAATGGTGCTTCCTTTTCTCCCATCGAGGTATTAAAAAACAGTAAAAAAGCATGACCCCGTGAAATGCTTGTCAGGAAATACAGCAAGTTGTGACAACACTAACAACACGCAGCTGGAAAAAAAATTAGTTATTTCCCTGTTTAAATTGACCTATGCATCACAAAACCACTGTTCTGTCTCAACAAAACAAAACAAAACAAAACCCCTAAATGCATTTTAAATTACAGATCTAGGAGTCTTTCAGAAGAGACCTATACTTGCTCGTACAAATCCTGTGTTGAAACTTGGTAAGTGCTTTAAAAACTACCATTTAAGCATTTCATGGGTAGATTCTTCTGCAGAAACCCAGTATCCAGCCCCTCCTTCACCCCAAAGCAAAATGGCAGTTCCTAGCTACTGGAGGGGAGATGTTGTATTCGAAGATGCCTAAAATAGCGAATAATAGCCTGACTGCATCTTTAATCATAGATGAAGTATAGTAGATTTTATCCTTGATGAAAACTATTTGGAGGAGAAGAGAAAGGCTGCTGTAAAACTGGAAGAGCCAACTTGAAGCTGTTCTAGCTATGGGCTGGGTAGGAGACAATAACAGTATCAAGAAGGGATGGCAAAGAGAAGAGGGCAAGAGGAAGAAGAAGAAGAAGAAGAAGAAGAAGAAGAAGAAGAAGAAGAAGAAGAAGAAGAAGAAGAAGAAGAAGAAGAAGATGATTGTAGCATCAAGCAGCTGCAGGGGTTAGCAGGACAGTTTGTCCAGTTTGAAGGAAGTGCGGAAAACCTCAAAGTTCAGTATCAAGAGAACAGAAACAATTCAGCTTCCCAATCCATCCACAGTAAGAGACAACGTAGCCTTTATCACTAGACATTGCGGAAGGAGAAGCAGAAGGAAGATAATATCACATCATTTTTGTGTTGGTGGATTTTGGGTTTCTTTCGTTTCCTAATTCTAAAAAAAAAGAAGAAAGGAACTACCGGTATATTCATATTAAGATGAAGTAATGTTTATCTTGCTTCAATACTCATTTTCAGCATTTTCCCTTGACATCTATTACGAATCTGAAAGCTTATTAACTTCCTTGCTGCTGATTTGACCTTTATAGCTTCCATCATGTCACAAAAAATAATAATAAAATAAAATAAATAAAATAAAAGTATCTTTTGTATTGACTTGTAAACATTTCTTGTCCTGTGTCAAAGGATTTTCCCCACCAGCAGCAACTCATGCTAACCCTGTAGCTTTTAACTTTAACAAAAGAAAACAAAATCATTTTAGAACTGTTTAATGCAATTGATCGGCTTTGATTTATTTCCCAGAATTGTGCAAGTCCAGTGGATTCAGCAGAACCAACTATTTTGATAACCAATGGTGGGTGAAATGAAAAGATTCCACAGGCATTTCCAGTACTATGCATATATTGATACAAATTCATCAGGGTACGTTTCATCCTACATCTCTTCCCCACATGAATTTTAATTTGCAGATTAAAGGAAGAAAATCCAAACCTGAAATCTGCTACCCATGTGTGTGGCCTAATTGACAAAAACCATCCTCAGCCTCTTTCCCAAAAAGAAGAAGGACAAATTTTCACCCTGGCAAGGGAAGAAAGCAGCCCTTAAAAAAGAGACATCTGGCTATATATCTTCAGATCAGAAATGCTATCTTGCAAAAAGCATTTATCTCTTTAGGAAAAAACTATTGCTTAATGGTCCTGAAAGTACAGAAATAGTTTAGGCCACAATATATTTCACAGAGATAGAAAGAGAGAATAAATAAAGAGCCACTGCAAACAAAAAGAAGAAAACTCAATTCTACTTATCTGCTAAAATCTTAGTTGACCTGAAATAGCCAGATTGTTGGGGGCAATATGCTGACTCTGTGAACCGCTTTAGAGAGACCTGTAAAGCACTGTGAAGCGGTATATAAGTCTAAACGGTATTGCTAATGCTATACATATTGGCAAGAACAACTGTTTTTTAGTATCAAGAGCCATTATCCCACAATAGAAATCTTGAGAGTTGTATTGCATCTCTAGGGTAAGTATGGCCAAAATAAGCAGTATGTGGAACCACATCTCCAAGCAGATGGAACAATGCTCTCTAGCTTCCTCTTTTAATCTCTCTTACATTTTATAACAAACCATAAGAAAAGGGATACATTGCTTCTGCCTGAGATTTAAATTGCTAGCATGAAAAAAATGTATTTGAAATTAGACAGAGGCGTAGGGTTCTGGTTGTCTATACATGACATAAACCTCGTAATGAAAAATACTGGTATTTTCGTAGTACAACTTACAAAAGAAAAAAGCTACAAAGAAGTTTCAGCTTCATGTGTAATTCTCAGTATTGGCTGCACGATACTTTTCTCAGCTTACTAGGAGTTCCGAACTTATAATGATAATAAACATTTCATTATGTTCTGAACTGGGACAGGCACTACTTTGCTTGTTAAGATATATACCCTGCCTTTCACTCAGGAAGTTCAAGGCAGTGTATGCACTGCTGTAATTCCTTCCTCACCCACGTTTGGGTGAGAGAGGATAACCAGCCCAAAATCACCAACTGAGTTTCTGGGACCCAGGCTAATTCTTGAACCTCAGTATCCCCATTGCCTATCCAACACAACTACCAGCAGCCTACACTGGCTCCATTTATATTCTCATGCCATCAAGTCAGTGTTTACTCTTAGCAGCCACATAGACAGGACAGGGTGTTCTGTTCTCAACTTGGCCTTTAATCTCCCAGTGTTGCTCCAATTACCAAGCTCATCCAGCCCAATATTGCTCCGGGAATCAAGCCCATCATTGCTGCTTTTCCTCTTTTTCTTCCACATTTCCCAGCATTATAGATGTCTTGAGGAGTCTATGTCTTTGCGTATGTTACAATTTCAGTCTGATTAGTTGTGTCTCTATTGAGAATTCTTGATTTCTCTATCATCCATTTGTTTGCAATGATGTGGAATATGAATTTAGACTTATTATTAAGTAAGTTGGGTTCTGAGTATAATTCATGGTACTGGTTGTCACATATTAAGCCTTTCATGGCCCAGGGCCTGGATATCTGAATGATCACCTGTCTCCAACAATATTTGCGTTTAGATACATTTGGGTAGAGTGGTTATATTACTCAGTTAAAGCTGTGAGCTTGTGGTACTAAGGAAGTGGGCCTTCTCTGTCATTACCCTGCCCTCTTGAACAGCATATCTCCAGAAAGAGATATACCTCTGTTTTCTGGAAGGTCCTTAAGACCTGGCAGTTTCCAGGTCTGTGGTTAGTCTGGAGATCCTGGAATACTTTTTATAGTTATGTGGCTTTGAGTTGTTATGTTTTTAATTGTTTTAATTATATAGTTTAATGTATGTCACCCATAGTCTTTTGGAGTGATTAGCCATAATAAATTTATAACATAATTACCATCACCAGCATCAAGTCATAGGTAAGTTATACTACAATTTAGAGAGAAATGTTTTGGAAAAATATGGTCTTTGTCACATTGTAGATCTGTCACACTATGTAATAAGCTGAGAATATTCTTGCTCAGTGGAAATAAATGTAATGGACCAATATTATTCCACTTGTTCATAATCAAGAAAGTTTAAACACAATAAAACAAAATAAAATTGTGTTGCTTTGTTGGCTAGGCCCCAAATCACAAAAGCAGATATTGTGGTGAAAAGACAATGGGTAACGTGCCTGGTAGCTTATTATTTGTACATAAAGATTACTAAGTAAATTGTGCATAAGTGATACCGAAGAGGGTTATAAATCATTTGCCCAGTTAAGATAATGGAATCTTTACTTCAGTTGATTATGTCACGAAATATAAAAGCTTTCAGCTAGATTGAATGCTGTGTAATTAATAATAGTCATTGTAAGGTTTCAAGCAGTTCTAGAACAGTTGGCAATAGAAATTGCTACATAATGTTAACCAAATTCTTCTCATTGGAGAATGCATGTCTGAATTGTATTTTAGGCACTGGGCAGAACAATCATATAATTGAACCAGAAATCTCTAGGTTGTAGTTCGAACTTAAAATAAGAAAATTCTATATATTTTATTTTTCAATATAATGCAAAGATTCTGCCTTTTTTTAAACCAAGGAACTATCTTCTATGCAATTATTAAAGATAGAGATTAAATAGAAGTAGCTATCATTGATTCATATTTAGGTAACCGGAATGAAATACTGTAGTGCAATGAACCATAGATTCTCCTTTTCTTTTTCCAAGAGTTTACAGCCTCATTT
The DNA here is from genome assembly GCA_025802295.1 of Psammodynastes pulverulentus. Taxonomy (NCBI): domain Eukaryota; kingdom Metazoa; phylum Chordata; class Lepidosauria; order Squamata; family Psammodynastidae; genus Psammodynastes; species Psammodynastes pulverulentus. The sequence goes on from JAOYMU010000192.1 coordinate 75,162,015, forward strand.
TGCTGAAGTTAATGTGCTCTGATATGGACTTCACAGTATTGTTTCACGGCTTGGGAATTACTTAAGAATGTGGCCTTAATTTTTGTCATAGAAAATTATTTATTTATCAGTTTGTTGAATTATGTAGCCACCCTTTTCACAAGCGATTCTTGTTTGCAAACAAAATGCAATCATTAATTTCCATGAAAGAAAACAAATCATGTTTCAAATTCCTTACTCTCCTGATCCCAGGGAGGGGTGGAATCAGTGTAGATTTTAGCTCTTAATTTAAATGCCTTGGTTAATTTGGCTCATAAACCTCAGTGATAGCTACTGAAAAATATGTTACTCAATAACTCTGTCTTGGATGCAGTTGCTTCATCCTGGTAGTGTTTCTTAACGTCAGCAACTTTTAAGTTGTGTAGACTTCAATTCCCAAAATTCCCTGATGGCTGGGGAATTCTGGGACTTGAACTCCACACTTCTTAAAGTTACCAAGTGCTGAGAAATACTGTAATAGAATATGATGAAATATTGGACAAATTTAAGAAAGAGAGAAGCTGCTAAAAGAAATAATTTTATGTAATATTTCCCATACCGTATTGCAGTGGTGGGATTCAAATTTTTTTACTGTGGGCCTGGCTTGGCAGGCACGGGTTGGTGGGCATGGCAGGGGAAGGATACTGCAAATCCCCATTCCCTCCCCACCCCACTAACCTGCTTTCCAGCTCTGTTCTCCTGTGCAGGGCAACAAAAGAAGACCC
>JAOYMU010000192.1:75190538-75204841 GCA_025802295.1 Psammodynastes pulverulentus
TGATGCTGGTAGGCAGAGGCAGAATTTTTTTTCTTGGTTTCCTCCCCAAAAACTAAGGTGCGTCTTATACTCCGGTGCGTCTTATAGTCCGAAAAATATGGTATGCTTTCTTTTTCTCAGCACAGGCAACTTGAGCTATAGCCACAGTCTGTTTTATTTCCTTTACAGCTTGATTCTTCAAAATCCCTTCTTCCACTCTAACTTTTCCTTTTCCTTAGTGTCAACTGCTTCTCCTTTCTTCACCCCCATTATTATTCCTTGTCCAAGAGCAAAACGTCAAGTTAGAATGCTGTTCTTGGTTGAACAGCCTGAAAACAACAGACTCAGTGACATATTTTTCATTTTCACAAACACGAGACAAGTATTTTTTCCACAGTATGTGCTTTTTGTTCATTGACTGAACTATAAAAGCCTATCTGAGCAAAACAAGAGAACCAGATATTCTTAAGGTCTGAATGGCATAAGAAAGCAACTTGTTCATTTCTGACATATACATTGGAAATGTACCTCATCAGTTTTCGTTTTCAAAATCTGCTGGAAACATAAAGCTATAATTCTCAGAACTGTAACAGTTCTGTTATCATATGATGCAACAGTATAAGACTGTGGGCTCAGGTTACCTATACTTAGCAGTATGTGGTGTTCTAATAAAAGGAAAACAATTCTATTAAAGAATATCAATTAATAGAGTAGGCTTGTACAAATCTTCCAGGGAAGCATTGCTCATAAATGAAGCACCCTGCTGGATCTGTTCCTTGAAACTGCCACAGCCACTTGAAGCTTGTTGGCTTTGAGGACCTGCCGGCTTTAGAGCATTTAATCGAATGATCTATACAGTTCCAGAGTAGAATAGAAAACTTCTAACTTGAACATTTGTTCCCACTAATGCATGTTCTTGTACTTATTGGCTAATTCTCAGCAATTATGAACAAGCTAGAAAATGTCATATTACTTTTTTAAAGAATGAGGAACAAATGAATTAACATTACATGAAAAAAAAATCCAGTGCATTTAAAGCATACAATCAGATTATTCACACCTCTAGAGGGGTATATCATCGGAAATAAATAAGATTTTATGAGGGACTGTCTGTCAGATGTTTGACTGCCACGTTTTTAATATTGATGTTTTAAATATATTTATGTATTATGCTGTTTTATTATTATTGTTTTAATTGCTGATTAGGAGCCACCCAGAGTTTCATATAAAATGGTTAGCTGTGTGTTTTAAATAAAAAAATAAGTTTGAAAAATTTCAATTGATAATGTTTTTGGGTTGTTTGTTTTTTAAGATATTTCTAATATTAAGTTGTATATTCTTTCTGTTGTTAGCTATTATAAAGTTTGGCTACTCTCTTTTGTCTGCAGAAGATTTGTCTGCAGTTGAAAGAACATTCTCCATTTAAGATGGATATTTAGAAATGACATTCCAAATGCTAATTCAGGCAGGAGTTTTGCTTTTAGTTCCTTCTCATTCTCTTTTTAAGGTTGAATCCTTAAATTAGATTTATCATGTTTTCTTTCTTGGAAAATAAATACGAGGGAGGGAGGCAGGCAGCCTTAAGGAAACTGAAGGGGAGAGCTGGCAGGAAATCAGAAGTCATTCTTATTCCCAATGCTGACTCCTGGTCATGTTGTTTCTCTATTTAGTTAAAGAAATACCTTTGAAATGATGACCCAGTAGGGCACGAGTTGTCTATTTTAAAATAGAAAAATAAAATCCTAGCTATTTATAAACAAAGAATAGCAATTCAAGGTTGGTTTTATAGTAGGTATGAAAAACAAGCTCTTCATATCCAAGATAGTGTCCAAGCTTAAAGTCACATTATTATTTTTTTGTGGGATTTTAAATCTTTCCTCCATTAGACCTCCAGTGATAGAAGGTATTTTGCCAGTCAGAGAACTTTCTTGGTTAGGAATTAATCTTCTTTTTTCTTGTGTGGAGAATAGATTTGCACCTCCAAGCAACACTTTCAGATTGTTCTCTGGAGTCCATTTAAATGGTGAACATATAGTTGATAAATGTCTTTTACAAATGATGAAATTGTCATCTATAATGTCCTTACATCCAATAGATAGACAATACCTATATCGTGTTTTAATACTTTACCAAACAAGAAAAGGGTTTTAACATTTATCAAGCAAGAAAAAGACTAGCAAATTTAAATCTTTTCTATGAATAAATTATACAATGAGCTGATTTGCTAATATGAAAACCTATCATGTTAATCTAATCTTTGTTAATATTGCTGATTTTTTTTACTACTTTCAAAGAAAGTCCTTTTAATTTTGTTAAACCCACTGCGATTACCATAAAAATCTCCATGGACAATGTCTTTAGATAGTGCCTTAATTATTTAATTGGTTCATTAATAAAGGCATCTAAGCATGTTGGTGCTAATTCATTAAGAGAGATAATGCTGTTTTTCTAAGCTAATCTGTTTCACATTAAATGCTTAAGACCTATAATTATATCTTGTGGGATATAGTTTGTAATCCCAAAGCTTGGGCAACAGTTTGCTTGCTAAAAAAAAAGAATTATTTTCTGGTATAATGTAATCTACTTTTCTTCCCACAGAAAGAAAGAAAGCATCTTCTTGTTTTCTTTAACTGCTTTTTTTTAACTGCCTTTATTTATGTGAGATCTTTAAAGATCAAAACCTATTGGAATGCCATGTAAAATTGCTATGGGCCTTCTGTGTTTCATTTATATAAAAACATAATAAGTACTTTGAGCCATTGCAATAAAATAAAGACATTTAAATTGTTTTTTTTTTTTTAAAAAAGCTTTTTGGATGTAAACCATAAGAACTTAGTAACTTCAAAGTGTTTTGCTCTGGATGTCATAATTCTAACACTAAAATATGCTACTTTCCCTGTTATTCGCCTTTTAACAATCAATGTAAATAATTTCTTTTAAATACCATCTATTTGTTGATACAAATTCTAAAATATATTTTCTTTACTCAGGACACAGATTATATGTACTGGGCAAAACATTTATATTGATAAAAATGTTAGAAATTTGAAGCCATGAATGGTTTCAAAACTTGTATTGAATGGATTGCTGCTTTCAGGTATAGATAATCACTATCGATACAGTGATTTGTTTATTTTTCATTTATAGTAAAAGAAAAGTACTTACATTTTCAATGGAGCTTGAGTAAGACAGCCAAGGTGCTATAACCTAAAATAGCTCCTCCTTTTATGTTCAATAACATATTGCTATTGGTGGTGGTGGGGTGGTAATATATCTATAGTATAGCATCCGAAGCCTCGGGATGTTGTCTCTCTCCTGCTGTGGCCTATCACTGGATAATATTTTGTTTTTGTGTAAAATTTATCTTTAAGTCTGTAAACTCTATTTCAAATATTGGCAGAATAAACAATATAAAGTAATAATACACTGAGGGAAAAGCCTTGTGCGAAGAGGAGCTGATCACATATTTTTTGGGGTAATCATAAGCACAGAACATAGATGTACATGTTGTTTGAGACACTTACATATATTTTCATATTCAAGTCTTAACAATTCCAGGGATATAATCAATTGTTACAGGAAAAATATGATCGTAGATATGTTATGAAGCATTAATTGAATGGGCTATATATACTATAATAATATATACCATATTCTTTGTATCATTAATCATTTAGAATTGGTGGATTTTTGTGTCACAAGATAAGAGATGGTATCTGTATAATGTGAATGTTTCTTAGCTAAGAAAATCTTCCCAGATGCAGAAGTCAGAAGCATCTGATGCTTTTAAAAACAGGATGGTATCTGTAAGATGGTTGTCCCTGTGAAAGGTCTGGACTAGATTTAGACTTATCTACTTATTTAGATAAGTAGAAATGGGAATTTGGACTTTGTCATACATACATGTTTATTTCCAGATTGAATTACATGATGTTTTTTTGTACAACTGCTTTTGAAAACTGAACATTCCAATTGTTCAGCATGAAACAGCCAGATTGTTAACCGATCACAGAGAACATACTGTGCCTATTTATGTAAGTCTGACCAATCTACAGTTATTTTCAGGCACAATTCAAAATACGGATATTCATCTTTAAAGCCCAAATATTCTGGGACTTCTGCACATACCGATTTCCATATAAGCTTCCTCGTTTATTAAGAACATATAATAACATTCCAGCCAGTGCTTCAACATTCGTATGCTAAGACAACTACAGCCCATGGTAGCATACAACAAAAGCTGTGTCAACAAATTGCATTTTTTTTTATTTAAGAGAGAGACTCATCAAAGTATATAAGAAATTGACTTAACTATATTTAATTAATTTAGTATGATTTTAATAATACATTAATATTAAATATTAGTATAGATGATCTTTTAATTAAATCAGAGATTGTTTGCCTGTTGCATTTCTGCCTGTTGTTTGGATTGTAGTCTTTAGCATGATATCCATTCAGGAAGTACTCAGTTGGTCCCCTTAAAAAGTTGCATCCTTGATCTAGGATGATGGTAAGAAGAGAGACCTTATACAGTATTTCATTGCTAACTTGAGAACACTGATAGAATAGAGAAATATCAATCAGGAAAATATGCTAAAAAGTAGATTTTTTCATGCTGGCTAAGGCTCAACACTAGCAGAAGGTGATTGATAGAATAGGAATAGGTGTGTTTTTATTTCTGATTTTTTTTCAGAAGTAAAAACAAAATATTTAGTAGTTTCATCAATATGTTTCATTCAAAGACTATCCGATAATATTTAGAATATTTAGAAAGTGTGCTGTAATATTGAAAGAATCATTTAATTTCTATGATCTAGGACATACAAAAGAAAGTAGATTTTGCATCATAATTGGAGAATAACCATGTGTCATATTTTTCCTCCCACTCTATTTTTTAAACTAATGTTTTATTTTTAAGGTATGACATTGCTGTTTCTCTTTTGCAAAGATTTTCCAGTTCTGCTTTTTTCTGTTGTTTAAAAGTAATTTTGAACATGTTTTGGTAAATTAAATTTAAAACATGATTGCTAAAATAAAGTAGCATGAAAAAAAATATTTAACCAAGAGAATATTTCTGAGAAATATTTTTAAAGGTCAAAAATCTTTATAAATCTTTATTTAATACTTGGCAACTTTAATTAAACATTTTAATAGTTTTCAAAATTTATTCATAATCCTAAAGCTTTTAAGAGCAGATATTTACTGTACAGAATCCTTCACATTTGAGTTTTTTTTAAATGAAAAGTGTTCGAGTTATAATTAAAGCTCCTATTTTTTACAGCGTTGCAGGAGGGGAACTCTTTGATTTTTTAGCTGAAAAGGAATCTTTGACTGAAGAGGAGGCCACAGAATTTCTCAAGCAAATTCTTAATGGTGTTAAGTATCTGCACTCTCTGCAAATTGCACATTTTGATCTTAAGGTACATTGAACATGCAGCTTTTTCAAACCTTGGAAATGCTACATAAAATACCCCTTACAATTTAGGTATCCAGAATAAATGCTAATATAAAATTTTGTTCAGGAAAACAAAAGATATTTTAAAGGTTCTTTATATGCCAGGACAGTAATGTATGTAGAGTTATATATAGACTGTAATGGAATATTAGAATAAAGTATGATATAATAGATTACTGATTACATTTATGGAGCCATATCTTTATGGATATCTATACGCAGTATACATTGGGAAACTCTTATATGTATGTCTGCATATAGTTGTATATTGGTATATTTTTCCAACTTCATTTTATTAGAGATTTAAAAATCCAGGCGGAGAGGCATCCTCAGGTGTGAGCAAGATGGGATAAATGATGAAATGCTTATTTTCCACTTTTATATGTACAATGTTACAATGTCTACTCAAGAGATAAAAGTTGCATCACAACTGAGCAATACTATTATTGTCATTTTGATGAAAGCCTCAATCCTGCTGACACCTCTTGTCAAGAAAGGACTACATTTACCCATAAGAACTTATCAGTTTAAAAAAAAAAAAAGTATGTGATTTGGAATTGCTCACATACAATCAATATTTTTCCTTGAAGCCTGAAAACATAATGCTGCTGGATAGAAATGTACCAAAACCACACATCAAGATCATTGACTTTGGCTTAGCACACAAAATAGATTTCAGCAATGAGTTTAAGAATATTTTTGGGACACCTGAATTTGTTGGTAAGTATTACATTTCATTATTTTGTTACTATTAAAATGTGTCTGGTAGTTTTAAGCAGACATGTTTTTGATAGTCCACCTAATGATATCTTTGATTAATTTAGTCCTGTTTTGGTCCTTTGCTTTCCTTACTGAGATTAAAAATGAGTGATTGGAGACACAGTCCAGCTTCTTTTCAGTGCATGTAGCAGTATAGGTATATGGGTAATTTCTTGTAGATATTGTACGTCCATATATATTTTTGCAGTCTGAATTTTATACAACAGTATTAGCCTTTCTTCTTGTACAGATACCTACATTTAAAAGGAAGAAAATGCCAAAAAAGGACCAGCTCCGTCAGTTTATAAAAATCGTCTTTTCATTTAAAAATTATTTTTGGCTACTAGATGAATTACTTACATCCCGATTCCCAAAATTTCCTTGGACACTTATTTTAACTATCTGTCATATATGACTGAGGAAGATAATAGAATTAATGTTATCAAACTTCATTTGTTTAGGAGAAGCAATGAAGAGAGCTGTTAATATCCTTTCAAGAGTAGCTACTTTACCACTGTATGACACAGAGTGCTAGATTGTGGGAGCCCTTCTTAAGAATATTTCCAATTAGAAATTCATTGTCTTAGTCTTTAGCGTTAGATATGGTACTGTATTGAAGATTGTGGTGTAACACTACAAGAATTATGCTATAGTTCCCATAAAGTCTGATAAATAATTCCTTGCTGTTCAACATCACCACTAGTATATTTCCTGAGAGATGTTATCAGGGAACCCAGTGTTTAATTTTAATTATGAATTGATTATACTCCATTCTGTTTCTTCTTTACATTTATATTTATAATCTGTATCTGGAATAAGTAACAGATTTGGATAAGAGTATTCGATACAAATAAAGCTCCTGTTGATTAATGATTTATTTATCAATTTAAAGAAATGGTATTCTTTCTGTTTTGGATGGAACTGAAACAAAGAGCATATAGCATATTTTGCAAGCTTTTGCTGATGTACCAGTTGCATTCCTTTTTAGAGAAACAACATGGCTAGTTACCCACTTTCTATAATAACGTACATACTAGATTACTAAAATATAGCCCTTGGGGCACCTCTTGAAGATCATGTAAAATATTCTGGCTCCCTCCAGGTATATTGAGATTAGAGTCCACAGAATTCGTAGATATCATGGGTTATGTTTCATCACATCTGGATTAAATAAGGCTGATCAAGAAACTATTTTAGAAGATGCTAGTTTAATTATTGAATATGAATGCCCTACACATATTTATGATGGTAATAAAATAGCTTACTTATTACAAGTTGATACATGGATTTAACTAAAGAAATTGCTTTGACATGTGTGGCCTAAGAATTTAGAAACCAGCTGTTCAGCAACTAAATCTAATATTGAAAGCCTTGTTTTACATTCCACAACTTCTGATGTCAGAAGGGAGGAAATAAGTGGCATCTTCGTAGATTTGTCATTCTGTGTTTCATCTTGTACTTTTCTTACTTTCTCAACAGGCAGGGAAAGCATGTCTTGTCCTAAAAAGCTGCTTTTTCCATTGTAGACTTTAGTATTATTTGGGGTTGAGTTGAGGCTAGCTCTTTTGTAAGTTTAAGAGGAAATTTAAAACAAATATTAGAGTTTAGATTTTTGTTCATGATTCAGGATGACATATATTTAATTTTGCATATTGTCAGTTACCAAGAACCACAAAGTGGATATGGCAGCATATTTAAATAACTAAGATAAATAATATTGGCTATTATGGTAGGAGCTTTTTTATATTAAGGATGAAAGCTTTTGGTGCTATTGCTAGAGATTTTTGGAAGGTAGTATTTATAGTTACATAAATACTATAGGTAGATAATTTACGTATCAAATTCAGTAATAATTTATGATCAGAAAGGATTAATATGTGACAGAGGATAAATCCTGTTAACTAGATTTCATTTTAATTATATGAATGAATAATTGAATAAATAAAATTTAATTTTGGGTGTTGCCCCAAGTATTGTTTTATGGAGTGCTATGCCTATTGTGTATTTAAAAGTGTCGGTTATGAAAAGGTGTTTGTCTTGTTTTGCCTGTTTGTTTTTTCTCTCTAGCTGTTTAGTAGGTTTGAAACTTTTTTAATGGAACTGGGTATGTTTGACCTGGTTTGAGGAACTTCTGGGATGTAAATCTTTACTAAAATTATCATTTGAAATCATTTGAATGATTCAAATGTGCATCATTTGAAAAAAGGACTATAGGCTGACAGCAGGAAAGTTTATGATATTGAAGGGGAAAATAAAGCTGAGTAACAAAAAATATGATATATCTCTTATACATTTAAGGAAGGAAAGATGAAAAAAGAAAATAAAGAAATGATATCTTTTTTTTAAAAGAAGCTGAAAACAATTAACAATTTAAAGTTAGAAAATATAAGAATTGAAGTAAGGTGAAATTAAAGAGAGCCAAATAAAAATGTCTGGATGTTTAAGTACAAATATTAATTAGTATAAAGCAAAAGCACAAAAAAGTGGAGGCAATGTGCAATTTTAACTTATTATCCACTGACAATAAGCCAGTCATAAATATTTCTAAAATAATCTGATTTTTTAAATAAGTTGAAATAACAATGCAGTACGTTCTTATAGTAGAGTACTACAAGCAGAAAGAAACAGTCCATAAATATATTTTGAGAAAGGTTGACAGATTTCTATACTTATTTTAGTACAACATAAACAAAAAAGGAAAGTGCCACCTAACTAGAAACTGGCAAAGAAGATTGCAAGATGTTGTTACCTGCCAAGTGCCTGCAGGTAGAAGCAGCTGGCCTGGCCTGCAGTGGGCTTCCATTTGCCTGGTGACCAGGTTGAGGCCTCCAGAGCCGCCTCCACCCTCTGAAGCACTCTCACATTCTATTTAACATGCACAATTGCTTAATAACCACAACTGGGAGAGCTTTGCTTAATGACCAAGATTCCAGACCTAATTGCCACTAGTCGAGGACTACTTGTAGTTTTTCTATATGTTTAATAAGAAGAAACAATAGTTATTACACACAAGAAATTAAAACAATAAATTGAAATCTATTTTCATGCACACACACACACACACACACACACACACACACACACACACATACACACCCAAAAACCCCCAGAACATCAGGAAAACAATATAAGCAAAATAACAGTACTGTATAGCAAGCATTTAGGAAAATATTTACTGTATATTTTCAAAGTATAATCATATTGCCATATGATTCTTAAGAATTGCCTATTCACACTTCGTAAGATTCAGTCCTGCTGAATTCAGTTAGGTTTCCTCTCTGGTAAGCATGTTTTATAAAATTGGAGCCTTAATGGGATGCCCAAATAGAGCTAAAATGGATCTAGCTTGACTACCTCCCACCTAATCAATCAAAAGTGACATTTGAGTGTAAATGTACAGATTTATGGCAAATTTCAATTGAACAGTTGTTAAAGTTTCAATCAGGATATATTGAACAAATGTATATGGCAAACACATATTTTTAATAACTAATGTAGCTTTCTTAAAATTGATATAAATTGTTCCAGCTGTCCAGTGCATTTTTCCCTTCGCTCTTTCTAGAAAGTGGAAATTAGATTCTATGTAATGTTTATAGCTAATAGAATATATTTGTTAATATTTCAGCTGCCATACAGAACAAATATAAATAGCGAACTCTGCTCTATTACAGTATATATGGTTTGTTTGTTTAAAAAAACTAACACATACTTTATTTCTTAGCTCCTGAAATAGTAAATTATGAACCACTTGGTCTTGAGGCAGATATGTGGTAAGTTCTTGGTTTTTTTCTGGCATTTGTTGGTAATTTTTATAGAAGGTTTTTAGCACTGAAAAATACCTTTCTCCTTCTCCCATATTTCTTTGCAGGAGCATTGGTGTAATAACTTACATTCTGTAAGTATTAACATCCTAATGTGTGGTTTTTTGTAATTACCTCAATATTATTCACTCCTGTAACTGATAATCTCATCTGTTTACAACCATAGAAATCTTCTTATGTAATTAGCTTGAAATACTTGCAGAAATACTTATATGAAAACATACTTCAGTATATAGTGAATAGAAAGTGTAAACTGTATCAAGCATTATTTTGATATTTGGGGATATAACTTGGTATATCTTAAAATGTACTTTTCCATCTCCATGAAGTGAGAAATCTGAATATTGTTAGATTCTAGTCCAGCCAACACAGAAAACTGGTCAGAGTTTTGGGGTATAATCTGAAGGGCCATGGATTTTCCATTTCTAAATTATTATTTTAAAAACAGATATAAATTACTTTAAGTGCCCCCACTTCCTGATTTAATGATTAAAGAAACCTATTTGAAAATCGTTAAAAATCCTGGTGCTTGGTTTCCATTTAGAGATGGTGGTGGTGGTAACAATAAAAGTCTATTTTGAATGAAGCAAGTAATGAGTCCACCATTTTAGGTGTCTAAAAATGAGCATTTTTATCAAGCATCCTTTTTATTGTAAATTTGATGAAACAGATAAACGGGAGGAAACAGCTTGTTGAAGCAGCAGAGACAGCGTATAAAGAGATAGACTAGAGAACAGTGGTTCAACAGGTTTTGCCTCTTTTAAATGAGCTTGTGTTGTTTTTTTTAAAGCACCCTACAGAAGAAATCTGAGTATTTTAAAAGGCAAGATCAATTTGGAGGGAATCTGTCTACCACTTTTGGCCTGAGTACATGCATTAAGCACCACAAGAACAGAAGAAAACAAGCTGTGATTTTCCACCGCCCACATTTTTTCTATGTGAAAGTGAAGGGGGTGGAAATGTTTAAAGTAACGTTAATCAATTTGAATTGAAATTATTACAGGGCACATAAATTTGACAGGTGGAGATAAAAATATTATTTTACAGTTTTAGGTGATTATTTGTATTTTAATTAGTAATTTCATTAGTTAAAAAATTAATTTATTTGATAAGGTCCATCCCGTTGTGTGGATGCCTACGCTGAAGACATAACCATTTTAAACTTATGCCTCTGTTTCTTTATTTATTCCAAATTCTCTGAAATAATGTTAACTCCTAATTTACATTGGCCTGAGCATTGGTAATTTATGTATTTTTAATTTAAGAATAATTCTTTATTTCAACATTTATTTGGCCCCTTAAAAGTCGCTTAAAAAGATAAAAACCCAATATAATAACAATAATTAACTGACATTTATATTTCTTCTACTCCAAATAGATTGTAGAACGGAGATGTTTCTGTTCAAGTCATGCAGCATCATATTTACTATGCCAAAATTAATTTTTGCAGATTAAGTGGCGCTTCGCCATTTCTTGGAGAGACAAAACAAGAAACACTAGCCAATGTGTCTGCAGTGAATTATGACTTTGAGGAAGAATTCTTTAATAATACCAGTGCTCTAGCTAAAGATTTTATAAGGCGACTTCTAATAAAGGACCCAAAGTGAGTTTTTTTCCTTGATTATTTGTGATGGGTATGATTTTTTTTTTATTATATGCTTTAGATTATGCTTCTCAGCCAAACTGGCGTATAACAGCCACATCATTAGGGCCACTTAAGGAACTTCATGAGAACACTCAGTTATGGGAGGTGGAGGTTATGGGTATAATACAGGTAATCCTCAAGTTAGAACCACAATTGAGCCCAAAATTTCTACTGCTAAGCAAGAGAGTTGCTAAAAGTGTTAGGTCCCATTTTACAACATATTTGTCACAGTTGTTAAGTGAACCACTGCAGTTGTTAAGTAAATTATATGATTGTTAAACAAATCTGGCTTCCCCCATTGACTTTGCTTGTCAGAACCAGCTGAGAAGGTCGCAAATGATGATCACATGACCCAAGGACAGTGCAACTGTCACAAATACATGCCAGTTGCCAAGCATCCAAATTTTGATCATGTGACCATGGGGATGCTGCAACAGTCGTAAGTGTGATAAGTCACTTTTTTCAATATCGTCGTAACTTCGAATGGTCACTAAACAAATGGTAGTAAGACTACCTGTACACAATTTCATCAATTCATCAACTGGTATACTCACCTTCTAACTGCATTGCATACTTATAGCATGATAACCCAAGTGCCTTCTGCAGCAATCTAGTTGGAAATATTTATGTTTCTAAATATAAACTTTATTTCTTTTGAAACCAGTGACATGTTTGCCACTTCATTGTCCTGGCCTTCATTAAATTAACACTTTGAAAAAAATCGCACTGAGACACTAATGATGATTTGTTTTTTACTTATCACATTCCAATATTAAATAAAGTTTCATGAAGGACACACCAGGATCAGGACTGTGTGATGTTGCTAGAGCTAATATTATGTAGAGGGGTTCATAGGTTACTAAGTTGAAAATGCTGGAGTTGGACTAGAGTTAAGATAACTCTTAAATTCGGCTCAATGGGTTTACACTTATAAAATTATAAGTAGGTGAGGAAAATAGAATAAGAGAGTTGTATTGGCTTACTTAACTTGTTTCTCATTTAAAAGGAAGAGAATGACTATTCAAGACAGCTTGCAACATCCATGGATCAAGGTCAGCATGTAATACATAAAATTAAATTGTTTTATTCTTTTTGCCTGTTTGCTCCTATTTGTATTTTTGTTTCCTTTTTGAGGCATACAAGTATAAGCATTTTCTTGCTTTTTCTAAGACACAAACCGAATTGTTTTCTTCCTATTTAGTGTATTTTTAATAGTTATTCTAACCCTTGAACCAAATCAATTTGCCCTGTATTATCAAAGAGGAAAGAATCCATTAGAAATGTAGTAAAAATAGAAGATGATCCATAGGGATTACCTGTCAGAGAAAGTTATTTATACTGTACAATAGCAATTGTGCTTAGACTTACATACCGCTTCATAGTGCTTTACAGCCCTCTCTAAGTGGTTTACAGAGTCAGAATATTGCCCCCAACAATCTGGGTCTTCAGTGCTTACTGCACACTTGCATAAAACAACTGATTATGAATATTCTGTAGTTGACAGGCAATAAATTCTGCCCTAAATTCTTCTTGGACTAGGGATTATAGTATTTTGTAGTTTAGTTTAATTTAGTTTACCGTATTTATCGGCGTATAATGCGCACTTTTTCTCCTTGAAAGGCATGCAGAAATCGCATGTGCGCGTTATACGCCAATATATAAAAAAACATGTACTTACCGGTCCGTTCGTCCACGGCCGCCATTTTGTTTTCTAAACGTTGCGCTAAAACTAAGGTGCGCATTATACGGGGTGCGCGGTATACGCCGATAAATACGGTACTTAATTTTCATTGCACCTCGTACAACAAAATTAAATTCTATCTTCAGTGTACATTGTAACTATAAAAATAAAACACAAACACACATCCTTCGCATTCTCTACAATTGAATTGAAACCCCCTGATATTGCATTAATGTTGCATTATACATAGTGCCATTACTTCCTAAATTAACATGAATTTGAGAACCTGGACTATAACTGTAACATTTGACAACTTTGACCATGACAGAAGCATTTCAAAGTGTTACTTTAATTTTCTCACAGCCAAAAGATACTCTGCAAGCCCTGAGTAGAAAAGCCTCTGCAGTAAATATGGAGAAATTCAAAAAGTTTGCTGCACGAAGAAAATGGAAAGTAAGGTTAATAGTTATTTACGACAATGCAATTTAGCTTTGTCTTTGGGGTAAAATATACAAGAGTATGTGCTATCATAACAAAAATATTAAAAGACTGATCAGTGGCTAAATTTAATATAAATATTCAATTTTCTGTCTCTTTTAATTAGTAATAATGCAAGATCATCTGTTCATTAATCTGAGCAATGTAGGTTTCTAAACATATGCAGCATTTCTGCTGTAGCTCAGAAGGAAAAGGAAGTAACAAAGTTGTAAGAATGAGATATGCATAAAAATTTCAAAAGCAATACCACAAAGGATGTAATTACTGTGAGAATGGATATGAGATTGAAATATCTATCTCTTGATACAATCACGATTTTTGACACTTAACAACTTGTTCTAAGCTGCTTCTCATTAAATTTTTGAATTGCCAACAAACTACATATCAATGGGGCTTCCCTTGGGGTGCATCCGGAGGCTGCAGCTAGCCCAAAATGCAGCCGCCAGGGTAATAGTGGGTGCCCCT
>JAOYMU010000192.1:75275458-75290392 GCA_025802295.1 Psammodynastes pulverulentus
GTGTCCAACCTTGGCCACTTTAAGACTTGTGGACTTCAACTCCCAGAATTCCTCAGCTGATAGTTCTGTGAGTTGAAGTCTACAAGTCTTAAAGTTGCCAAGGCTGGACACCCCTGGTCTAGTCATCCTGTCATTCTCTCAGTTCAGGAGCATTGGAAGGAAAAATACAGTACACAGAAAAAAGTACCAAGGAAGCCAACTTTTTGCTTATGAAGCAAAAGCAGGGTAACACACCCACCCACACAAATAGTTTTTATATCAAATAAAAGCTGCTCTCTATGCTTTAAAAAAATATTAAGAAGAGAATTTTGGATTTCACCTTGATGAGGCAGCTTAAAATTCTTTATCAAACAGTATGTAGCAGCTGTGGTAAGTAGGGATTCTCAAAGATTAATTACTGGCCAGTTTTGTGAGATACAGAAAGTGTTGATCTCAGCTGCCAAAAAATACTAAGAAGAGCACTTTTCTAATTGTAAAAAAAATATAGGCAATGATGCTCTTTTATTCTAAATCACTATTTTGGGGGGAGACTACACATATTAAACAGATCTGTTACATGTGTATGTATACTATAGATGTACATAAAATAAGAATAATATGAAACATTTGGAAACCTTCCATGGAATAAGATAGCTGTTCTAGATATGGTTACATAATGATTCCCCAGCAATAGGGTCATATCCAAGAATAAAAACAAATCTATTCATTTTCTATTCCAAATAAACTTAAGTACTGGACTCTTGCTCTGGAATCTCTCTTTAAATTTTTGTCAAGGTACCAGAATCATCTCGCCATATAGGCACAACAATCAATTATTTATATTTGGGGGGGGGCAACAAATCTGGGGAGCTTTAAATGTATATAAGTTATTTGTGTTAGTTGGCTGAAGGCAAAATCAACTTTTAAAAGTTTGGTATGCAAGAGATATGTGAAAAACAAAACAAGAAGCAAATCATGAAAAACCATTTTAATCTATACAGATTGAGGGCCAGGCTGGCAATATAAAATTGCCAACAGTGTGATGACACACCAATTGAAAAAAAATATTTTTATTGTTTTGACCAAGTCTAGATGAGAGATGAACCCATTACCCCAGAGGTCACAAGACTGGACAATGTTTGATTTGATTATTTAGCTGACCTGATGCTAGACATGAGGAGTGAACTTCCCATGCAAAACTTGTCTGAGAAAAGGAGGTATTCAATTCATTCAAAAAGACCCTTGTTTTATTATTCTTGTTTCTTAAAAAATGATCAACTTGATATTTTTATTTAAAGGAAGATTTTCTTTTTTTAAAAAAATAGGGAGAACAATGCCTTTCTTATTGTGATCATCAGATTGGACATTTCTTTCACTTTGTGGCTTCATATTTTTCCAGAGCATAGTGTGAACGTAAATTGATGGGGCACTTTAGAGGGCCACTAGCTGCTTTTCTGGTGTTTCTGTACAAATGCAAGATATTCTTGAACATCCTCAGGAGAACCAACAACAAAAGGGACTCTCTGATGAATAGACTCTGGCTTTACATCCAGCACCGCCTCTGTGCCTGTGGTAGCTATTCCTCCAGCCTGTTCAATGATAAAAGCGATGGGGTTGCATTCGTACAAGAGCCGCAGCTAGAATATAAGCAGGAAAACTCATTATTCTCACTTTAATCTCTTTTTAAACCACAACACTAATAAATGCAGTACAGTCCAAATTAATTTTTCCAACTCATTTCAATAGGAATAAAAATTGCATTTTCCCCAGCAAAGAGCAAGCATGATCAGAAAGAGCAATAGTTTTGTAACCGTCCTACATGCAGAAAGTCCAGATTCAACCTTACTATTCCCTGGTAATAAATTCTACCTAAGATTTTGAAGAGTCCTGCTACACTCCAAGGTATACTGAGATAGGGGAACATAGAGTTTTAAGCCACACTTCACTTGAAGCTACAAGGGGAAGAAAGCATTGTCCCATTATTTCCTCGTACACTTTGAGATACTTTCTGAAGCAGGAACAACATCATGTGAAACAAACATTGGTTTGGAAAATGATATACAGTACGTAGTACAGTGTGAATTTCGGAGTACATTGTTCTAACAGGTAAACTATTGTCTGCTAGTTCAATCATTGTGTACTTGTTTAAGTAACTTTCAAAATGATCTGTAAACTTGCACAACACTAATTGATAGTTAAAAATGTTCCAGGGCTAATAAAGAAAACTTACTAATGAACATGTTAGAAAACCATTTATTTTTTCTGCTGTTTAAAATCAACCTTACTCTCTCCAGAGAATTTCACCTCCTAACTAAAAAATGAAAAATGCTGAATTCATAAGGATTCTTCAGCAGAATCGAAGGCCCACTGAAGCCACTAGACAAATGCCATTATTTAAACAATGAAGTCATGTAATTTTCACAATAGTCTCGGCTGGTGGTGCTATGATTAATTTTCTAATAATTGCGCAATCCTAAACACATTTACTCACTTACATAGCATACTGTAATGCATAAGGGTTTTTCTCAAATAATAAATGTGGGAATTGGGCAGAATATAAATTTAATAAATAATAATTAACATGCAAATTTTTCTTATATACATATTCCTAATTTTTACTGCAAAACCCCTCAACTCATTTATTGGATTCTTTGTGATTTCTTGCATCAGTTGGGCCATTCTCTAATTCTAAATCCTGATTTTCCAAGGAACCAAATGCCCATCTTTTTCATTAAAAATGTACTTTCTTATAATAAGTCAATTTAAAGTAAAAACATACCTTTCCTTTGGGACTTTTCTGATTAGCTGGATATAAAAATATCCCACCATACACCAGGGTACGGTGAACGTCAGCCACCATGGAGCCTACATACCTTGCTCCATAAGGAGATGTACCTTCCTGTAAAGCAGAAATACAGATTGTATCAGAGTGGAATTGTTTGTACTCATTTCCTAGTGCAAACCTGAACCTAATCGGAGGCATAATTCAGAGGGAAGAAAAATAATGAAATATCTAGTCTGCAATTTCCAACAATAATGTATCCATAGAATTCTGGCCATATAAATAATCTCCATCTCAAACAGTTTTTTGTTTGGCAGAAATCCAAATGTGGCAGAATATCATATCCCAGCCTCTCTGTGACCCAGTGCAATATTATAGCCCTAGCAAAACAGACAATAATATTAAATGTTTTTAGGCCCCAAAAAAGCCTTAAATTATTGCATTTATGGAGCTTGTAGATTTACGTAAGCTAGAATGGGACAGAGAGCGGACAAGAGAACAAATGGGGAAGTGCTGACCTATTGCCTTTCTGAATTTCCACTGCAACCTCCCATTCTCATTTTGTTATATCCCAAGCCACTTTCACTGCTCCAAGTGAACAACTCATAGATTTCTCTTTCAGACGACCAAAGGAATGGATACTGATTGATGCTTTGGAATGATTCATTTTTCCTTTCCCAAAATAGCTAATGGTACTTCTGCTTGGACAATTGGAAAGATAGAATTCTACCATTTGATATTGCCCAAATGCTCTCAAACAAGTGTCACAGTTTATAGAGCTCTGAGTAAACCTGTTGGTTTCATTCTACTCTGCTCATTTTTAAAGGGTAACTTCTCATCATGCAGACGTTGCAGAGTGTTTATATTAATTTTCATTTATGTTTTGTGGTCGTGCACCTGTATTCAAGGAAGTTCCCACCACATCAATCAAAACAGAGGATTCTACAATGAGCAGATAAACAGAGATATATTTCATTTCCTTTTCCATCTTCACATACATACCCAAACAAATTTTAAACCCCATTCCATGCTCCAAAGAAGCAACATAGCAACAATCAATTTCATATAACACAATACAAGGAGTCTTCAACTTACAACAATTCATTTAGTGACCATTCAAAGTTACAATGGCACTGGGGAAAAAAAGTGATTTATGACCATGTTTCACACTTACAACTGTTGCAGAATTCCCGTGATCACATGAACAAAATTCAGATGCTTGGCAACTGATTCATATTTATGATAGTTGCAGTATCCTGAGATCATGTGATTACCTTTTGCAACTTTCTGACAAGTAAGCCAGATCCACTTAATAACTGTGTCACTAACTTAATAACTGGAAGGATTCACTGAACAGCTGTGGCACGAAAGATCATAAAATGGGACAAAACTCACTTTAAAAAGTTGTACAGCAACAGAAATTTTGGTCTCAATTATGGTCATAAGTCATACACTACTTGTATTAGCAACAATCAATCTCATATAACACAATATTATTCAAGCCACCTGTTGAAAATAGCCTTAGGTGCTTGGGATGGAACTAAGATCTACTGAGAAAAAAACTCAATTCCTTCTATAATATCAACAACGTTCATTTTTATGGCTTGCAGTTTCTTTCAGCAACTGGAATAAAAGGGATATCTATTTTTTTACCCAAAGGGATGCTTTGAAAATCAATTCATCAGCTTTTGATGTATTTCTTGATTCAACTGTATTTCTTTAAAGCAACTTGATAGCTTTGATTTCAGATCAGTGGCTTAATCTTAAGTGTCTTTTTCCTTGAAACAATTTCACACAGGAAAGATGCAGTAAGCAATTTGTGGGGCAATTTGCATGGAATGAAACTTTCAAAAGCTCCAACCATCAAATATTTAGGGTTGGCTTGGGAATTCTGGGATTTGAAGTCCACAGGTTGCAAAGTTGTCATAGTTGCCTGAGCCTGATCTAGGGGAAGATTTCAGTTCTCCCTTCTTAAGAACTTAATAGTAATGTGTATCTGATCATTTCAGTTGACAGTGATGTACAGTAAAGTCAAAAATTATAGAGTAAATAAGATTGTAATCTCATTTCCTACAATCTTTTACAATTGTATTTATAACACAGCGATGGGAAAAGCTATCTACATGCTTTTTATCCAATGCATAGTAAGTTTTGTGGAAAGATAACACTGCAATTCTACTGATTAATTCCCCGCAGAGCAAGTGCAGTAGTTTTAGTGGTTTTCTACATTAAGAAGATTACAAGTCTTAGGAACTCCTACTATGCCAGTTGTTTTCTATCCTAGATAGCTAATCACCTGATCAGAGAAGAAAAATACAGCAATATACAGCATACACAAAATCATCCTTTTCTGACATGATCCTCTCTGCATTCCACACCTCAAAAATTCTCATCAATGGCCATGCTGACTGAAATTGTAGGGTGTTCATTCTATAACAATGGGTATAAAAGCTGAGAAAGAATGAACTAAGGAACTCTGATGCCAGCCGTGGACAGATCATTGAAGTACCTATTCAATACATCCAATGAAATAAACCACAACCAACCAACCACTACCAACTGCAATATGCATTTAATCATCACTATGATTAGGATCACCGCCACCTTTGCTGTGGCTGTCTAGATTTACAATTTGCCTGTTCAAAGTTGTAAAAAAATATTAAAAATAATTATACAGTTTTGTTAAAAGAAAGTAAGTAAACCAGATGACTCAGTCTAAATTGGATTCGCTGTGGAAAAGGCACAATAAGGTTAAATCCCTCTCTCTGTTTCCCCATTTTCCTGGTTTCAGTCGACTATTGTGTTTGTGAAATGTGAAATAATGCCATCTTGAACAGAGGTGGTATTCAGCAGCTTCTGACTAGTTCTGGAGAACCAGTAGCGGAAATTTTGAGTTGTTCGGAGAACCAGTGTAACCCAGGAGTGGGGTGGGAATGGAGATTTTACAGTATCCTTCCCCTGATATGCCCACCAAGCCATCTCCACCAAGCCATGCCACGCCCAGCAAGCCACACCCATAGAACCGGTAGTAAAAAAATTTGAATCCCACCACTGATCTTGAACTACAATAAGTTGAATAAAGTTACATCTGCTGGTTTCATGGAATTCCTGCAATGAACGGCACTAAATGCACTGGTGATTATGAAACAGGTATAAACAAAGGCAAAGTCACCCAAATCCAGATCCTATGTAATGTAATGAAGTCATTTCCTGGTTTTTGTTTCTGATTCTTTTGTGATAAATTTGACAAACAGTATCATTGCAAAATTCGAGTTTGTAGGTCAAGTTCTGAATCAGACACATATGCCTCGGCAACTAAAGCAACAGGAAAAAATATATTTCTTCTGAAGGCTTTTTGTTTGGCTGAAAATTTAATCATGAGATGAGTTGCTGGATTTGGAATAGGAAATATCAAAAGAGAGGTTCACATGTAGGGTAAATAAATCTATTTACATAATGCCATCTTTGTGTTCTTCCTGTAACGCAGGTTAGAACAACCTCATGTCCCAGGACACATGAATTCCTGAAACTCCTTTTTTCTTTTCTTTTTTCTTTCTTTCTTTTTTTTGTGTAGCCTTGGTAGGCTTCTCTAATTACCTGGGAGAAGTATTTTCTGATATTTTGAAATAGGAAATAGCTACCTATTGTGTAAGTCATAAAATGAGATTAAATTAAATGAGATGAAACAATTGGTTTATTAAACTTAAGGGAAAAGGCAGAGATATCTATCATTCCTGGTTGATAGATCCAAACTGTAACTCTGTTCCCCAATTAGAGGAAAAGAGAGCAAGATTGCCTCTCTCCCAGTGGTGGGATTCAATTTTTTTTTACTACCAGTTCTGTGGCCGTGGCTTGGTGGGCGTGGCTTGGTGCTCGTGGCTTGGTGGGCGTGGCGGGTGTGACTTGGTGGGCATGGCAGGGGAAGGATACTGTAAAAGGATACTGATTTTCAACTCTGTTCTCCTGTGCAGGACAACAAAAGAAGACCCAGTCATTCAGCCAATAGGGAGGCAGAGAATAGATGGGGGCGGGGCCAGTTAGCGGTGGTACTTGCCAGTTCTCTGAACTACTCAAAATTTCCGCTATTGGTTCTCCAGAACTGGTCAGAACCTACTGAATAGCACCTCTGCTCTCTCCTATCAGTTTTAAATTAATCAAAATTATTGGTTACACCTGCTTTTGCTAGAGTTTTCCGGATTCTGATATAGCAGGGAGCTCTGCTTGTTTAACTTAAAAGCAGAAACTTCTGATCTCTTCCTTTGTCATATGAAAAAGGAGGAGACATGCAATCCCAAGTTGTTTAATATGTGTGAGAATATTGCACCTGCCTGACAATTAGTAGCAACAATGAGGGAGAAAATTATGGGCGTTATTATCCCGAGCGCCTGAAAAGTGGCTTGGAAAATTCTGTTTGTAAGGATACAAGAGGTGAGCAAGAATAGTATGAAGGTGGAGGCTATAGTATGGCTTTTGGCCAAGCAGGGGATATTAAAAAGCAGATTTTCATTTTCAGCATATGATTAAGAAATGCTGATCCCTGAGAAAGAACATTAATATAAGATTGATTTAGAGAGAGTGTACGCCTGCATTATGGAATATTTGTGCAAATATCGAATTGAAAGTAAAGTATACTAAAGTACAGGTAGTCATCAGCTTATGATCATAATTTATGACCAAAATTTTTGTTGCTAAGTGAGACATTTATTAAGTGAATTTTGCCCCATTTCATGACCTTTCTTGCAACAGTTGTTAAGTGAATCACTGCAGTTGCTAAGTTAGGAATACTGTTGTTAAGTGAATCTGGCTTTCCTGTTGACACTATTGTCAGAAGGTTGCAAAATGTGATCACATGATCCCGGGACACTCCAACCATCATAAATATGAATCAGTTGCCAGCATCTGAATTTTGATCACATGACTATGGGGATGCTGCAATGGCGGTATGTGTGAAATATGGTCATAAGTCGCTTTTTTCAGAGTTGTGGTAGCTTCAAAAGGTCACTAAATGAACTGTTGTAAGTCGAGGACTGCCTGTATGGTACACCATAAAAGTAAACCATGAAGGCAAAGAAATAGATTGCTTAGTAAATGGTTCCAAAATGAGCAGGGAGTAAGACACAGTGTGTGATGTCCCATGGCTGTTTAATACTGTATACTTTTGGGGAAATGTTTAAGGAATATTTGTGGAGTTGTTGGACATGCATTGGGTAAGGAAGTGGATGGGTGCTGCATGTTCTTTGACATGCAGGTGGTCTTTGTGGTTAGTTGAAAATCCAAATAATTTGCAAGGAACATTAGACAGACATTTGTTATAGTAAGGAGGATGGATCTGAAAATAAATGTAGCAAAGACCAAACTGGAATTGACATGGGAAAAGCACTTTAACAACTACAAATATAATTAGTAGAAACTTAGATGCAGTGAATTTGTACTCCTTCATAAAATATTCACACAAAAAAGGGAAAAAATGGGAAATTAGAAGAAATACGAATACTGGTACTGTAGTAATGAATGTTTCTTTTAAAAAAAGTAAAAATGCTCTTATATACCAATGTGTTTCTACCACTTTGCTGTATAGAACTAGGATAATAAAATAATGCTTTGCTAAAACTAGTTTTTCCCCCCCTCATGCCTCTGAGTCAGTCTTGATTCCTGGCAATTACTTGGACAAGTTGCTGGAGCTTTCTTGGCAAAATTTAAGAAGTGATTGGCCATTGCTTCCTTCCTAGGGCTGAGAGAAAGTGGCTGTCCCAAGGTTTGTGCTTAAGGTAGGATATAGGACTCATGATCTTCCAATCTCTGCCCAGTACTCTAACTATTACACCAGATTGATTCTCCTAAAACTAATTTATGCCAACATTATTCACCATGCCTCTTTATACATTTCTATGCCAGTAATCCATCTTTGCTTTTATCATCACCATATATTGATTCATTTCACTTTGTTCTTTTAAACTTGCTTCTCTTTTTTTCAGGAGCTTATTTGTTCTCTTCCCTTTTCTCATCTGTTTAATTCCTTTGGCTCACTATTCCTTATTTCTGGCTCATTCTCTGTGCTTTATACAGTATAAAGTTTCTTAGCCCCAAAAAGGGTATGAATGGGTATGAGCTCCGTCTTTAGATGTTGTCAAGGAAATAAGTCCCACTGTCCTGAAAAATATGTACCTGTGTAAGACTTCAACTATACTTCAATGTACTGTAGCAGTTTGAACCATGGAATTTACCCAGTGCCCCATATCTTCCATTATTTTTGCTATATATTTCACAATTCTATAGTGGATATACTTGGAGGGTGACCTTCTTATATTTTGTTCTTGAGGTAAATAATGTTTCTAAAATAAATGCCTACCTTTTTGCTAAATAGCATGAGTTGCTATTGAATGGAGACTTACTTAGATTTAGATTTTCCACTTGTTCCTTTTGGATAAGTTTTCTCCTTGAATGCATTAATTCAACTGTAATCAAAATTCTCTGTGGGAGCTATGAAAGTAAACTATATTAAATACTATGACTTGTAATTTAATGACAGCCAAATGGTAAATTACCTCAGGAAATTTCTTCTTGTGTAAATACTCAGTCACAGCAGGATCAAAATACTTTGCATAACCTTCATTAAGACTATAGATTTTTCCTTTCTTCTTGATTTTCACATCTTTTTCCACCAAAATAAATTCACCGAGAGCCTACAAACAGATAAAATAAATATACTATTAATTCACATGCCATCTTAATGATTTATTACTGTAAATATTTCCCATTCCTTCAAGGAATCAGGTAAAACTCAATTGAATCTACTTTTAAAGGAATAAAAAGAATTGAACGTAGTGATAACCAATTCAAAAAAAAATCTGCAGTTTTAAGTGTCTTTGCAAAGTGTCAAAAGCATCTTAAGAGATTTTGTGAATAGATTTCAGGTCTGTACCATCTACTTTGTTCTGTTGTAGAAGGGCCTATAGTCCATCAACTGGATCCCGGGATTCAACATGGACCATTAAACTTAGAATTATGGATAAGGATATCCATACTAGGCACATTCATTAAAAAACCCAATGTTGGAGTTCTCCTCCTCCAGGCATTATTTTTCAATAATGTAATAATTAGGAGGAAAGGCTTTTGAAATGTTCTGGGATTTGGAAACCTTTGCCAATCTTCTGCAGTCCTCTAGAAGTTGACCAATAGATCTCAGTCTATGTTTTGTCCTCTCCTGACAACATTCAAATAGTGATGTCAAAATAGAGAGGAATCACCACTAGAACTGAAAGTGACTAAAGCAGTACAGACTCAAGCTAAAATTTCAGAGTACAACTTACAACCACAATTGAGCCTAAAATTTATCTTGCTAAGTGAGACATTTGTTAAGGGAGTTTTGCCCTAGTTTACAACTTTTCTTGCCACTGTTGTTAAGTTAATCATTGCAATTGTTAAATTAATTTGGTTTCCCCATTGACTTTGCTCGTCAGAAGGTTACAAAAGGTGATCCCATGACCCCAGGACACTGCAACCATCATAAATGTGAATCAGTTGTCAAGCATCTTAATGTAAATCACGTGACCATGGGAATGCTGCAATGGTCATAAGTGTGAAAAATGGTCATAAGTCACTTTTTTCAGTGCTGTTATAACTTTGAATGGTCATTAAATGAACTGTTGTAAGTCAAGGACTACCTATGCAGTAGTCAATAAAGCTTTTTTAAGTTAAACTGATGTGCCTCCAGTTTAGCATCAGCAAAATATTAGAGTGAACAAAATACAGAGTAATTCAGTTTTTGCACAAGCTGGTTAACAATTAAAATCTGGCCATGTTTTAATGCATGGATAAAACAGCTTTCACATCCTAAATCTCCAATTCAGTTTTCCCTTGCTTATTGAAATATGTTTGATACCCTTTTATTGGCTTTCCCCAGCACAGTGTTTCCCAAACTCTTTTTAATGCCAGCTACAAAATAGTATTGTTCATTCATTTGATGAAACTCCTCTTGGTTTCACTGCTTTAAAGACTAAAGTAGCTTGCAGTCACTCTTCTGTTCTGACTTTGGGAGGGATCTTGTAAAAAACCCCATCAGCTCTTCTGTAGTTTTGAGGACCAGATCCAGAAAAGCATTTCATGCCTCATCCAAAATGATTTGTACATGCCAATGCATAAGCAATCATTTTGCCACCATGGCATTACAATGATGTTATACAGCCAAATATCAGCTCAGGAAGCAATTGCACTCATTCAGAATGGCCTCTCTATTATAAACACTTTATCCACCACCACGACCTCGGCTCCTGAAAAGGGAGATGGTTTTCATGTGGAGTATGAAACTATGTTTAGTATTGGGACTCATACCGGATCCAACATAAAGCAGTCCACTCCTTGTCCCGTTGAAAGGGCGACCAGTGTTGCACTGCCATACAGAGCGTAGCCTGCAGCCACAATGTTGCGTCCAGGTTGTAAGGCATCCTTTTCAGAAGGCTCATCTTCAGAGGTCTAAAAGAAAAAAATTAATGCATTATAAGCATTAATATAATATGCAGACAGACAGACAGACAGACAGATAGAAACCAGAGATGATATTCAGCAGGTTCTGACCAGTTCTGGTAACAGAAATGTTGAGCAGTTCGGAGAACCAGCAAATACCACCTCTGACTGGCCCCGTTCCCATCTATTCTCTGCCTCCCAAGTCCCAGCGGATTGGCTGGGTCTTCTTTGGTTGCCCTGCACAGGAGAATGGAGATGGAAAGCAGGATAGTGGGGTGGGAAGGGAATGGAGATTTTTGCAGTATCCTTCCCCTGGAATGGGGTGGGAATGGAGATTTTACAATAATCCTTCCCTGTCATGCCCACTAAACCAAGCTCACCAAGCCACACCCACAGAACCGGTAGTAAAAATATTTGAATCCCACCACTGATAGAAACTGCAAAATATATGGATTCATATGCCTATATATACCTATATATACATATATTTTACTGTTTCAAAATTTAAATTGGAGGAAAACAAAGAAACGTAAAATGTATGGATAGGATATTTTCTGAATCATGGAACTACAGTGTGCCTGATATACTGAGAACAAAGAGGCTTTTCTATAAAAGAATATTAAACATAATTGAACTGCAGATACTGCCAAATTACAAATAAGAACATTAACAATAAAGATATACCAGTTGCAGGTCAAGTCATAAACTGAAGTAACTTGCTCGTGTTAATAATCAATCTTCAACAGCAGGACTCATCAAATGAAACACTGAGTACTTTAACATTGTCTCTTTATTTGTTCCAAATGTCACTGTGTGTCTCAATACCTGTGTTAAATCTATTTGCAAATGGCTAGTAATTACTATTAGCTCATGTCCTTAGATAGTAATAGCTAGCCATCAATGGAAAATGTCATTTGAAACTAATCTTTTTAGGTCAAAGGTGCACATCCTGTGAGTAAAGCCTTATTTGGCCCATCAAAATGGGAATACACTGGAGTCTCCCTAGCATTTTAAGATTGGTTCCATAATAAAGTGTAGATAATAATATGCACAAATTGCCAGAAACCACATTCGTTCTGGAACTATTTCAGGCATTCAGAACATCCTGAAGAACACAACTGCAAAGTGTTAAAGAGTAAGTGACCCTGGATGGTTATTTAAATATTATTCCTGAGAATTAGTTCAAAAAACTTTAGCAAATCAGGACTCTGCCCTAAATGGATCAGATAACTTTTAGGTGTGACCTGATCTTTTACTAAAAATGCTGGGTTACATCTCTCCACCAAAAGATTTGAACATATTCCTGGGATTTAAGGTATATAATATGTAAACTATCATGTAGATTGCCTTCTAGGTTTTATTTTCTCTAATGGAAGGGTGTCAAACTTGTTTTCATTGAGAGCCTCATCAGAGTTGTGTTTGCCCTTGGGGGGACCAGATGGACATGGCCAGGGTGGGCGTGGCCAGCTCAATGTCATTCATGTCGGGGGCACCTGTAGTAGCCCTTGTGATCTGCCAGCAAAAATGGAGCTCCATTTTCGCTGGCAGAGGCACTATGGGCTGGTCCTTCGCTGTTTCCAGAGCAGTCCTGCAGGTCAGATCTAAGCATCCCATGGGCCTTGAGTTTGACACCCTTGCTGTAATGTATGGATAAAGGAAGAGCAATCTGGATTTAATATACACAGGTTGGAACATGCTAAAGTTTTCCACTCCAGAGTTTGTTTCGCACATTACCATTGCTTGTTTCAATACCAATCAATCATCTATAGCCAGGCAATACATGTACTGTTATTTCATTTATTCTGAGATGCTCAACTGATTGATTGAATTTTTGATGGCAGTCAGCAGACTGACCATCCATCCAACAACTTCCATATACAAATCAATAGAAACAGATTAAGTTCCAGGAAGGATTACAACAACAAACACCACTGTTTGTCATTTACAGTTCATAGTTCAACACACTCAAATCAATTATTAATAAACAGCCCATACTGGTCACATGAGGTGCACAATAAAGGCAAAGTAATACCAGAGCGAATTGGCTATAGTGGTTAAGGTATCAGAATAGAGACCAGGAGTTCTAGCCAGCTAGGTGACTTTGAGTCAATCATTGTCAGCCTTAGGAAACAGGCAATAACAAACCCATACACACATACACACACAATCAGAACACTTCAGTCTCCTAGGACATTCTATTACAGATCTCAAAGAAATATTTGGAAAAAGGAAAACTGACTAGTACAATTAAGTGAAAGGCTCCTGAAGTTACATACATCAAAAGGTTTGAGGCTATCTCAGAATGTCCCAAGCAAAAATAGATTTTTACTTGCAATACTTTTAATTGATGAGATACTTATAATCTCTTTCACATGTATCTTACATCTATATGACTACCCTACAAAAGTGACGCCTTTTGCAGATACTATTAAAAGCATGAAAGCATGGGACACCCTGACCGCCATTTCCAGTTTGTTATTTTAGCTGATTTAGGGTCAGAGTATAACTGAGTATAATGTAACTCAATGATGAGAATATAGGGTATCTAATATGTAGATTAGAAGGTAACCATCATACTTCCAGTTCACCTGTCTGAGAATGTGAAGAACTAATGCCAGCTACATTAGATTTTATAGAGTTGGTTGAATATATATTTGGATCTGAGCCAGAGTTGTTCCCTAGGCCTGTTGCTTCACCAAAGAGTTCTTCAACCTGGTATCACACACAAATTCAACAATGTTGACTACTATCAACTTGGGAAAAAATTCCGTAAAGTGAATGCTATTTTTTAGAAATCTATAAATGACATTGATAAAATGAGATATTCTGCATTTTTGGATAGTACTATTAACTATTCCACTTTTCTTTTCAGCTGCTTACCTTCTTGTAAATTGCAAATATTGTTCCTATTGAGGCTAAACAGTCTATATTGGAAGAGCCATCTAGTGGATCAAAGCACACCACATATTTACCCTGAAAGAAGAGAAACAAAAGCAGTCTTAAAACAGATTTTAGAAGGCACAATATTCATTCACGGTTTAGCAAAAGCTAATTTAGAAAGTTAGCTGTCCTGACAAATCTACGTTACGCAGGAGAATAGTCTAAAGATGCATTTTTAAATCAGAGAGATGATGAAAAGTAGACTATTATATAGTATAATACCAGCTGCCTACAACCGGTATTGTGCTATGTAATAGTCCATGTTTATATAGTACAGCTTGTACTGTACCCCACCACTCCCACACAGTGGTAGGGAAGTATAACAGTTCTTGTCTGGCTGCTTCTGGTAAATTTCAAGTATGCTGAAGCTATCTTTTTTTTTTCTGCAGTTCTTTGACTGTGCTATCAAATATTATTTCAGGAAGTTTGGCAGCTTCCTGATCCAATTTTTCAGGCAAACTGGGAACAGCAATAGGGTATCAATGAAATCAGGTACATGAATTTCACCAGTGAGATTATGTAAGTACTGGTAATGCAAAGCCACCCTTGAATACAAGGTAATGCATTTATCTCTCTTTGTGGTTCATTTTGGAAATTAAGTCTCAAGGAAGAGTTTCCATGTTTTCATTTATATTTATTGAGAACTTTCATATAAGATAAGTGAAAAGACAAACAAAAAGAAACAACCTTCCCCCCAAATCAGAAAACTGCAAGAAAAGGAAACTAAAATTAAGAAACACAAATTACTTCTGACCTTATTTTGAACAGGT
>JAOYMU010000192.1:75339428-75350342 GCA_025802295.1 Psammodynastes pulverulentus
TAAGTTTTGTGGACTTCAACTCTTGAATTCTGGGAGTTGAAGTCCACAAGTCTTAAAGTTGCCAAGGTTGGAGATCCCTGTTCTCAATCATAGGTGCCTGGGAGCAGAGTCAAGAGAGGAATTAGCCTGCAATAACATTCCCACAAGTTCAACCCATCTTGAATTCTGTTAACTACCGTATTTTTCCAACTATAAGACACACAGGAGTATAAGACGCACCTAACTTTTAGGAGAGGAAAACAAGAAAAAAAACCTTACCTCAGCTTCTGCCTTCCAGCAATTTGCCTCCGTGCAGCAAGCAGAAATAGTTTCCCTTTCCCTTTCCCAGCACAGGCTAATAAGCACGTGGTTCGGCTGTTTCAGGCTGCAGTCTGAAACAGCTGATGGTCGGAGCCCGATCCAAAAGACCATCAGCTGCTTATGCTAATTAGGCTGTACTGAAGCTACAACAGGCTTTTTGCTGCTTGCTACAAAGAGGTAAATTACTGGTGGGCAGGGCTTCTGCAATATTTGGTGTATAAGACGCACCCAAGTTTTCACCCACTTTTGGGGATGGAAAAAGTGCATCTTATACTCTGAAAAGTATGGTATTTACTAGTGCCAAGTTAGTGCTGACCGTTAGTTGATTAGATTCTTGTGTATAGGCAATAAACATGTGGTCCTGATTCTTCATGCCTGACACATAATGGAGAATCTGTGTGTTCTGGCTGTAAGAAACATTGAGCATTTTGAACAAGACTTTTTCTCCCTTATTTTTCACCCAGGATCCTCAAATATGTATAGAGTGGTAGTGTATATTAGCTGTTAACACCCCCATCTTGTGTGTTAATGTATCAGATGACTTCTTTCCAACAAAAAAACAAACAAACAAACAAACAGTAATTGAAACTGACACCTGTTTCATAGGAGAAATATATATTAGTCATCAACACTATGCATTTAGTAGTTAAATAGCACCTGCATTTTTCTCCTTCATATTCTTAGCTTCATAGGTAATACACCAGACGTTAATTGTAGTTCTATTGTTATGCTACTGTGGGTTTTATTTAAACATTTCCAAACATTGCATAGAAATAACTGGTGCTGACTGAAAATACTTGAATAATGTTCATAAATATTTACAAAGGCTAAAGCAAAGCAATCAATACCATCCTCCCCCACTACCATTATTTTGTCAGGTTTGAGAGTGACAATACCTTCATTTAAAATGCATCAGCAAAACACACTGCTTTGTGTAGAACAAGCAACCAACTCATACAATATTTTCGGGTTCTTATATAAATAGACTACTATATTCCATATGTTTTATCCTAAAATTTGTGAGAGGAGCTTGGAAAAAGGAGCCTGACAATTGCTTCCATGATTTTAAATGTTCTCTGGCATTCTGGTGATTATTTTTAGTTCTACTGTCAAAATCTCTGTGTGGGAGTGGATAATGGCATGTGTCAGGTAACAGGTGGGCTGGCTGTGCTTCCTCTTCTTCAGTAAACATCGTAATAAAAAGAATAGGGCCTGCTGGGGTATTGCAATAAAAATCTTTAGAAGATAGAAAGGAAAGGTCATCAAGCTGTGCGACTTTGTAAATATTTGATGTAATATTTTGTTTTAATGGTTGAAACTGCTGATTGGAGATTTAAAGAGTCTCTGTGGAGAGGGATACTACCAAAAGTAAATTAGATCAAGGAGCTTTGATTAACTTATGTATGGGAACGAATTCTTGGTCTTGGCTTCTTGTAGTCATTTTTGGGGATAGCCATCCTGAACTGGGTACCTTCCAAATGTGTTGATGCTACATTCTCAGAGGAACTCAGTAGGGTTCTGCCACAGTTAAGGACACACTAGAAAGGATGGGTGGGAGAGAAATCTAACTGCTACACTAAAATTGCCAAGGTAAGGGGGAATTCTAGCCATCACTCTAGTTTAGTTCTTGAGTACAAGGCTTTTTTGTTAACCATAGAAGTAAACAGCTGCCATTTGCTACTGTGGGAAACGCATAGAACATTTGGCGATTTAACATATCCTTATCTCTGAAAAAAATAACAACCCACATACACTTAGGATTGGTTTGTACACAGTTGTTAACCTTACATTTAAGAAAGGAAGCTTTGGTTTATCTACAGCTCCCTTTTCCTTTCTGTGCTATTCCACATACTAGTGGCTGGTTTTAACACTTTTAAACTAAAGTCTAACTAACAGAAGTTAGGATTTATCAGTATTTAAATTTAAAATTATATGTTCTCCTTCAGTGGAAATGGAAGCTTCTGATTTCCCTATTGCTGTGCCAAAAGAGATGAATAGAGGTCACAAATAGGCCTCAGGATTGTTAAAGTCTATCCTCCTAATGCATTACCATTAAAGCTTTATCCAGTCATGTGTGCATTTGTAAATCCGCACATTCATATTCCACTTGGTAAGTTATTCCTTGTAATGGTAAATTTGTGATCAATTCAGATTTTTTTCCCCAAAACTGGTCTATTGTGCTATTTGGAGCAGAATAACCTCATATAAGTTCAAATACAATATATTTCTATCTTCTCCAGTCTCCAGAGACATCAAAGAGCAAGTCAGAATTTATATAAATTTCACTTAAGGTTCAAGAAGTGATTATCCTCCTGTATGATCCTTTCTTTTCAGCCCAGAAGTATTGAGAGATAGTAATAGTTTGAATTTCTGTTCCTGTTAGCAACTTTGTTTTCTTGTAATAAGTTGTATAGTACACACTATTTCCTTATCTTTTTCTGTTCCTTACAGACCATGTGTTTATACAGTGGGATCTCCAATAAACAACAGGGCCCTTTTTCCATGCCAAGAACCGCCTGTTGCCATGTCAACATGGCAAGCTATAGTCCGAGCAGATGCATGCTTTGTTGTTCTAATGAGTGGTGAGAATGTAGCGGAACCAGCAGAATCTGAAAAAGGTACACTATGTATTAATATTTGATTCAATATTCATTTGGAAAATACTTTAGTATCAGTGCAATATTCTTCTACATAGTCCGATGAGATTCTAGCTCCACCGCTATCTGGATCCATTACCTCCACATTCATTCTTTTACATCACATTTTTTCTTCCTTACTTGATTCCTGTTTCTTATCAATTTTTCTTTTTTCAGTAGCTCTTGATTTTCAGGAACTAGTAATACTGTATGCATTTTTAGGTGAATTAATTCTAAAACAAAGTTATGATATAAATCTGTTTCTGTGAGGCCATAGCAACTTACAATAACCTGAAATCTTAGTTTAAAATATTTGTAAAATACAATTGTTGGTTGCGGTGAATTACATTTTTGTAGTAAGAGTGGATCAGGTTAGAATTGTGCTTGGTATGTTGAGGTAGGATTGAGGTTGAGATATCCTAAAGTGGCCTAAAATAATCTTTCTTCTTTGATATAATAAACACGAGAAATCAAGTTGAATGTCATAGTATGCATGCTTAATAGATAATAATAACAATAATAATAACAATAACAATTCTGATTTAGAATACACCTTCTTGGTGTGAACTGTTTGGATTGGATTACGGTAGCTTTGATACTGAGGACCATTTCAAGTTGACAATCTGAACTTTGCTACAGCAAATCCGATTTGTTGTTGATTATTTTTATGTTACTTACCTTATTTCTGTTGATTGAATTATCATATTGAAATCTGCTTCACAATAGAAATTTATTTTTTATTTAAAGTTAAAAATACAAACAACAAAATACCAACCCACAATGAACACATAATTACTGAAGAATATAGGCATTTCAAAGGGAGCTTTTTTATAGTTAATCTTTAATATAGCCCTTAGTATCATTAGCACTTCTTGGTTCTCTCAGTTAGCTCTGCTTTATTTCCACTGATTTATTCTCATAAGTGTCTTTCAGAAGTAAATCTTACTGAATTTACCTGTTGCCAGTATCATAAGAATACAATCTTAAAATTTCTTATAACTTTTTTCTTTATAATTTTATTACAGTAGTAAAAGAAAACAACCTACACACATAGAAAGAAAGAGAAATAGAAAGAATAAAAAGTGCAAAGAAAGATAAAGAAAAAAGAAAAGAATTATATAACTCAGTGACTTCCAATCTTCACCCCAAGTATAGACAAATTTGATAATTCTCCACTCCCTACAAGGTTACAAACAAATTTCTCTTCTTCCTATAACACGTCCCTTATTTACATGTAAATCTATAAATCATCAATATTTCAATCTTAGTGTTGGTGAAAAGTTCATAAAGGATTATCAGAACTTTATAAAACATATTTTTTTATATATAAAAAAGTTTTATTGGTCAAAAATATACAAAATTATCACTTACAATATGTAGAATTTTAAATTATCTTTTCAGATAAAAATATATTCCAACATTTTCTTTCACACAGCAGTATATCCCTCTTTTAAAATACAATTACTAACAACCAGATATAGGTTAACCAGAGTAAAAACATAGCTTACCACATTGAGAGATATCATCAATTATAACTTAGCACATTAAGAGATATTTACAAAAAAAACCCTAAATTTTAGGCTCATCCCCTCTTATCATTTCTTAGTTTTGGACATATTTTAACCTTGGTCAAACAAATGAATTTTATATATATATATATATTTACTTCTAACAATACCATTCATTTAGGTATCATAGAATTTGGTCTTTCTTCAGTTTATCTTTTTCCTATCCCAAAAGCTCCTTTGAGGCTTTAGCAAACCTTTCTAAATCGAGCAAAAAGTTGTTATCTAGAATCATTTTCTTGATTTATCATTTGTAATTTCACTTTGATTTTCAAAGCTTTAATCAACTTCTTAACCAGTAAAAAGTCTTTATTAGGATCATTTCCTTGGCTTGCCATTTGTTTTTCTACTTAAGCTGACTTCTCTATCTTCTAACTCACAGTTTTGTTTGATATCCAATATTTCCGATTTCATTATTTTTGTATCAGATAAAATTTGTTTCACATCTGTCATTCCTTCATTAGCATTTTTTATGCATAATCTGTTCATGGAAACATACATCATAGTTGATGTTGCTAATATCATAGTTACTAATTTCTGGGCCCATTTTTTGAAAATCTCCTGGGGGGTTTCAAATATCATGTTTTGTGACATTTTGTAAATTCCAGTAGTAATAAAAAACCAAAGACAAGTTTACACTTTTTTCCCTTTTTTCTGCCTGTAATCTTTCATTCCCTCTAGTGTCCAATTTCTAAAATCATAAAGTCTTCTATTATGCCTTAATATAGACAAAATAATTTGGTTTCTATGAAACACTATTTATTTTATTTGTTTCCAAAATCTTAAAGTAAACATCTCAATATTCCAAATGTATTTGTAGTCTTAATTGGTTTATAACTTTCTTATATCAACATTGCATTTATGTCTAATTCTTTAAATTCTTATGGTTAATTTTTATTTTTCTCAAAAAAAGATGGTAAAGTTACCAGGAAGCTTTTCAAACCTGTTGTTCTAAAGATCTTTAATGGCCCTAGATTAATTAAAAATAGCAATTTTCTGAAAATGATTAGAAAGAAGGTTAACAAACTCAGTGTCCTTTAAACGTCTTTGCTGTACTTATTAGCAATGATGGCTTGTTTCCCTGATCTCTTGGTGTTAAAATCTGCAGGTGATGGGTTTTTGCTGATGATTCAGTCATCCGAATCAATTTGTATACAACTATATACAGTACATGTAGTAGATTTCTTAGTGGCATATACTTTTTTTTTAGAAAGTGGGAAAGGAACTAAGATTGCTTTCAGTTTAATCATTAGCTGTGAAAGCATAGAACTCTTAATTAATAGATTACAAATGATATCACTATTTCATTGTTTTAATATATTAATTGTAGTTAGGTTTAGTAATCCAAACTGTACTTTTGGATATTGCAAAGAACACAAAAGGCATTAGTATAATTTTGTTTAGGATTTACAAAAAGTTACTTTTCTTTATTATAACTGTCACGCACTTTAAGCATCTACCCCTCCCTCCCCCAAATCCTGCATACTACCCCAGTATTTCCATCACTTTTGTGTTGTGCTTTTCTGTTTGACTTTTAACAGCCAATAAATTTAATAATAAATAAAATAACATTACAATTGTTTATTACTTCATAGAGTAATTTTTAAATTCATAATTTAAAATAATTGTTTCTCTTTGCTGCAGATTCTTAACTTTATGCAGAATGTGTGTTTTCATTTTAAGCAAATCTGATCAGCAAATTAGGCTGCATTCAAATATATCTCTGAATCAATGGTCCAAACTCAAATGCTCATGAGAGCCCCTGAGGACTAGTTTCTTAGCACAAGAGCCTGAAACTGAAGCCTCTAACAAATAAAACATTAAGAAATGTTTGAATTTTATGAACACTACCATGGTATGCCGTTAAACATGCATTTATTTACTTACAAATTTCTGTACATTAGAAGGGTTTTTATCACTTCAGTTTGACCACTTATCTGGCAGCATTTTTTCTAGAGCAGAACACTAATATTTGTTTTGGTTGTTCCTGAATAAATATAAAATCCTTAAATCTAATAATCTGAAACTTGGCAGGATTTGTCCGCTCAGAAGTGGCAACTGTGCCTGAACATTATTTTCATTTCTGCCAAGTAATAAAAACTATTTTGGCAGTTCTCTTGTTAAAAAATAAATAAATCATGTTTTGTCTTCAATTTTCTGAAAATTTAGCTCAAATTCAGATTATATTTAATAAAAGCTGAGTTAAAAATGATGTATTATTTGACACAGAAAAAAGCAATTGGCATTTGATGCTTAATGGGGAAATATTGAATCTGGCTTAAGATTTGAGCCCATTGATGGGTGGGAAGGGGCCAGAAATTGAGATCCTTCTATCTGAGATACACAGCAGGTAAATCACTTAGTAGGAGTAACAGTTGGACAAAGCTGTGCTGAGACCACCCTACCCCACTGATTCAACTTCTCACCAATGAGCATGGAAAAGCTTAGACGTGAGTGCACAGTTTCTTCCCCAGGACTGCAGTCAGTAGAGCTTGGCTGATGGAGGGCATACTGGGAGCACATCCCCACTTGGGCAATGTTCCTCTCTTCTTTTCTATGAGGCACACACTCCTCTCCTAGCCAAGATCATTGGAGTTCCCTGAACTACACTACCATCTATCTCTGTCTGTTTCTTCTCTCCTCTGCCTCCATTCCTAAAGCAGCCTTTCTGTTAGATCCTGGCTAATGACTGCAGAGAACAAGCAGGTCCTGTGCAATGCTGATCTCAACTTCCTTGCTTTATGCTCTCCAAACTCTTTCTTGAAGTAGATAGAGGGAAGTTGCCAAATGGGAGTTTAAAGAAAGCTTGAAAGTGGGGATATCTGCTCCCCCTGCTATTGCCATGCTACAGCCCCTCATTAGCCACAGGAAGCTGATGGCCCCTATCCAAGAAGTGACAACACCTCAGGACAGAACCAAAGGGCAGCCACCCTTTAGCCCCCTTTATCTGACTGGAATGACAAATATTTTCTTCAGAGAAAATCTATAACTGCTACCTTACTTCTCTGTGTCAGTGAAGGTCAGGCTGTACCTAGTTCAAAAACTCCTGCTCTAAACAGTGGTTTAGTGTTGCGAGAATGGATCTTTGTGAGTTTAGGGCTTGCATGGTTTCCCCTTCCTGCTTTTTCTAGATAATTTTGCTTCTGTTTTTGTTAACTGCAACTGAGCATGAGATCTGAAACCCATGGAAGTCATTTTTCATAAAGTTGGGCTTTCTTCTGGATGACAGTTTCTTATTCCTTCCTCATTTTGTATAACATTATTTCCCTGCAAGGGAATAATGTGATGGGTATGTACTATTTATTTAAGATTTGAGAAGGATTACATTTTTGAAACCGTATAATATGTGAAGTGAAAGAAATCCCATAGATCATTTTAGTATAATTCCTTGTTCCATGCAGAAATCCATTAACTGAACTCCATTTGTAAAACTGTAGAGCTTGGGAATCAAAAAACACTGTTCAAATGCACAATTGCTCTTACCATCAAGAACTTCCATAGTTTAGCAGAGATGGCTAACTTGACTGCTTTGATAAAAGAAAAAAAAAAGCATAATTAGTTTTGTTTCTACTTGGAAACCACTTCTGGACTTTGTGCTTGAAGTGGAAAAAAATTAAATTTTGATTTTGGGTTTTACTGATTAGATAGATTTGTTGATATAGAAATGGATAGTTTGTGCTATTATGTAAATGTAAAATGTTGAGGTTTTATGTTACTATCTTATGTAAAATGTACCAAAGGGAGTCGGAAGTCAACACCTTTTCTTTCTTTGCCCCTTCTTTTCTACACTCTTCCCTTCCCTCTTCCGTCCCCTATTTTTCCTATTGTTTGTTTTTGTATTTTTGTATTTCATACTACTAACTAATTTAAAAAAAGCTTCCTAGTTGAAAAAAATAAAAAAAATTATAAAAAAGATCTTTCATTGTTTTAATTCTAATTTAATTTCTGTGGACCTCACTCCGTATTTAAGAGATCCCTAAGGGGACATGCGTAAGTACACTGGCATGCCTATTATCCCGGTCACAGTTTGATTTTCTAAATTTCTTTGTTTGAATTTGTATTTTTTTGTTTTGACAAAATTAAAAAAAAAGAAATTTCCCTTAAAATTCAGTATGAATTTCCTTTAATTTCCATCCTTTGTCGTGCCTTTGCTTTCAATAGTGAAAGCTCCTGCTTGCATATGACAGCCTTTTAAATGTTCTACAAACTTGTGGCTAGCAAGTGAGACTGGATTTCCCAGAATAAGTACTTGAAAACTTGATGGGAACTACTTGGTCACTCAATATCTGTGGATATCCTTCCATGGTAGTCTAGCTGGCTGGGAATTTCAGAGGTAAATTGAAAGTTCCAGAAACAAATGTTAATTTTGGAGGAGTTTTCACTAACGTGTTTTCCACTGATGTTATCAGCTCACCTTCAACTCTATCCAGCTTTTTATGCAGTCACAAATTTTCAGTCCAATAATATTTTTTTCCAGAAACAAGTTATTGTCACAATTTTAAAAACCTCTTCCTCCTTCAGATTTGGGGAAAAGTGTGCTGTATTTGCAATTTTTAGAGCATCTGTTGTTTTTCCCCAGCTTCATATTAATTGACATTTAAAAAAAATTCTGTGGAAATTTCTGTTGGAAACCTGCTGAATAGTTCTAGGCAAATCGTCAAGAGGTTATTTGCTCCTTCAGAATGAAAAATATTTCATTTCAAATTCTCTTGCTAGATTCAAGAAGTGTGAGAAAAAGCCTCTTAACTGAGATTTAATAAATAGGAGTTAAAATAACTATCAGCTATCGTTTCTTTTTCATTCTTTAGGCTTTTTAGATAATTGGCTTTTAAGCTTGATTAAATTAATTGCAATGCAATAGAAATAATATAAAGCTGGATTTTTCTAATATTACATATGACAATATAGTATTAAAATATATTAAATG
This sequence comes from Psammodynastes pulverulentus, assembly GCA_025802295.1. NCBI lineage: Eukaryota > Metazoa > Chordata > Lepidosauria > Squamata > Psammodynastidae > Psammodynastes > Psammodynastes pulverulentus. The sequence continues at coordinate 75,348,857 of JAOYMU010000192.1, forward strand.
TCTTTAAAAAGTCAGTTTATGCCCTTCTCAGTGTATCCATTCACAAGGCAGAGAATAAGAAGTAAATTGAAATATAATTGAGATACTAAAAATTATTCTAGTAAGAGGAGTAAAAAGGAAAAAATAAATAAATGTAGCACTCCAATAACACAATTGAAAACCGAGTGGATTTTTAATGAGAACATGAAATGTAAATTATTCCTGCATTATTAATTAGATTAACATTTTAAATTTATAGGTACAGTATTGCAAATTATTGGACATAATTTGCATAGTTTATAAATAGATGGAAATTTTCTCCCTGTTATTTATGTATAAATTTTCATATAGAAGTGATGTTGAGAACTGATTGCTATAAAAATTATTAATACAGCGTATTCATGGGAAGCAATTCACTTCTAATTTTTAACAAATACGTTGCACATCGATGGGTTTTTGTGTTTCTGTTGTACCACAGGAAAATATGCATTTCTTTCATAAAAATAATTATATATATATATTCTACCCTAGGTGGTGCTGTATCCAAGGGAGCTTCACAGGGTCCCAACAGATATATGTAATAAGATAGTGGATTAACATTCTGGACAGAAAGGCAAAGAGGAAGAAAAAAGGAAAACATAAAGATAAAGAAAATAATTTTAGTTTAGTTTGTTTCTTGCACTTTTTTGAAAACAGGGTAGTTAGAGATAAAGAGGAATGAAAAGAAGAATTATCAAATACTTCTATTTTATATAATTTGGGGGAAAAGTTATACACGATTAAAAATGCTACATGGGAAAGTAGACTGAAACTTTCTAATACCGGTGAGCATCATAGTTACAGTATAGTATCTAAAAAATAAACAATGGTTAAGTACAAAGGCACCTAAAGTAATAATTATCATTTAGATAGTTGTTTAGTTTTGTAAAGGTCTGAAACATTTCAGTCCCGAAGATACACTTGACAGATTTTCCTTTTTAATCACCTACCTTGCATTTGACCACAAAATGGCTGCTGTGGGGCTCCCTTTGCTTTTTCTTTCCTCTCTGTGTTTTTACTCCCAGAGAAAGAGACCACAGGAATGGATCTGAAATATCCTGAACAGAGTATCTACCCATTAATTTAGATTTTTTTTGGAGGGGGAAAGCCAACCAATTGCCAATAATTAAATTGTCCTGTTTTTAGTAAGAGAGAAGGCCTTCCCTTCCCCAGTAAAAGATCTATCTATCTATCTATCTATCTATCTATCTTTCTTTCTTTCTTTCTTTCTTTCTTTCTTTCTTCCTTCCTTCCTTCCTTCCTTCCTTCCTTCCTTCCTTCCTCCCTTCCTTCCTCTTCAACTCCCAGAATTCCCCAGTATGCTTTAAGATGAGTGGACTTCAACTCCCAGAATTCCCCAGCCAGCACATTTTAAAAGATTAAAGTGGAAGGATTCCTTCCTTCCTTCCTTCCTTCCTTCCTTCCTTCCTTCCTTCCTTCCTTCCTTCCTTCCTTCCTTCCTTCCTTC
>JAOYMU010000192.1:75368136-75379015 GCA_025802295.1 Psammodynastes pulverulentus
TCATTTATTTAATCTAAAAATGATATACTCCACGGGAGAGGAGGCAGGATGTTCTTGACAACATTTGCAGATAACGTTGGAAAGAAGATACCATTTAAAAATGTTTAGGCATTATATATTAACTTGGAATCCAGAAAGACATAATATATAGCAGGGGTCCCCAACCCCCGGGCTGCGACCTAGTACTAGGTGTGGCCCATGTGGAAGTTGGCCACGGAAGTGGCGGGCAAGTGCTCATGTGCACAGCTCCACTTACACAAGCAGCGAGTGCACACGCTCGCTTTCCACTTGTGTGGAATCGTTCTCTCTCCCCTTCCCCCCACCAGTCCACAAAGCCACAAAGGTTGCAGAACGTTAATATATAGTATATAGTATATAGTATATAGTATATAATATGATATTAGTAGTTTCATCCTATTTTCTATTTAAAATGCATTCAAATTGGCTGAATGAATGAACTTTAGTTTACCTTGATTAAATTCTAAACAAGAAGATTGGTAATAAATATTCTACAGAGTTCAACTATGTACCATAGAACTTCATAAATTAATGTAAAAAGATTATGCTGTTTTACAGATTTATAATCCATAAATCTCTTATGACTACGAAATCTCTGAAAGCTACTTCTACAATAATGGAAGTTTTCAACGAGCCTCAAACACTTCATTTACACAATTGCAAGCTATATGTGGTCTAAAATAATTGTAGATCACTGTACTTATTTTCAGTTGCATAAACCTTTCTGAATATGCCCTTGTTCTACACTTAGAAAAGCTTGTACGGCCCCAGTAATGTGTACCTTGTAGGATAATTTATTGAAAGGAGAAATTATTTGCTTTTCTTTGAAACATATCCATTGCTATCATTTTGAAACTGTGATTTTTTGACATAGCGACGTTTATTTCTCTTTTAAAATTTCTTTCTAATGTAAGACTATTCTATAGTTTAATAGTGAACCCATTTCCAGAATATCAAGCTTTGTGTCACCTATATAACTCCAAAATTTCAATGGTTTCAAATAACTTGTTGGGGGGAGCCTTAGGGAGGGTCTTAAGAAACCTTTTTCTAGTGATATGGAAAAAGGTGAAAGCTGTTCAAATGAGATGGAATGGAGAATGGAAGAAGACAGGAAAACAGAACACTTCGGAATAAGATGCAAACAAGAACCTCCATTTGGTAATTCCAAGGAATGAAGACCAAATTGTGGAGTTTATTATAGACTAATCTTAGAGATATATAGACTAACCACCCAGAATTATTGGGAGACAGTATATTAATATTAATAATAATAATTGGGAAAGTAGAAAAAGAACCTTGAAGAAGAGAATGGCACACTATCATACCTATTACTATCAAGTTGGGTTCATATAGCAGGCATTGTAGTCACTCAAGGGAAGTTTTATCCAAACTTTTAACAATACTATCAGGAGAAGATGTACAGATAGTCCTCAAATTATGACCACAATTGACCCCAAATTTTTTATTGTTGAAGAAAACATTTATTAAGTGAGTTTGTCCCATTTTATGATCTTTCTTGACAAAGCTGTTAAGTGAATTGCTGCAGTTGTTAAGTTAGTGCAGTTGTTAAGTGAATCTGGTTTCTTCATTGACTTAGCTCAGGGGTCAGCAACCTGCGGCTCTGGAGCCGCATGTGGCTCTTTCATCTCTCTGCTGCAGCTCCCTGTCGCCAGTCGGCTCCACAATTGATAGGGCTTTTGGTTAGGTAAAAGAAAAAGGACGCTACGCTAGGAGGAGACTTGATGGTAGGGAAACTGGACTTTTGGTTGGCTCCAGACTTCAACGGAGGGTCTTCCGGCTAGGACCTTTGCGGCTATTTGAGTGCTTAAAGTTGCCGACCCCTGACTTAGCTTGTCAGAAGGTCGCAAAGGGGGATCACATGAGCCCAGGACACTGCAACCATCATAAATATGAGTTTTGATCCTGTAACCATGGGGATGCAATGGTCGTAAGTGTGAAAAATGGTCATAAGTCACATTTTTAGTGACATTGTAACTTTGAACGATCACTAAATGTAAGTCAAGGGCTATCTGTACTACCACTACCGTACTTTCCCAAACAACCCTTCCTTCAAGACTTTGCAGTATATAGATTTTATTTATTTATCAAATTTACATAGGTTATCCTGTGGTGACTCTGGGCAGCACACAGTACATTTTCCTTTTGCTCTGTGAGTAACAATTACATAAATTTGTATGGAATACTTATCTATAAATGTACTGATGCTAAACAATTTGCCTGTCTTTAAGTGGGGGTTAAATGATTCCCTAATAAGAAGAAAAACAAGATAACAAAAAGAAAGAAGAAAAGAAATAACATGATGAATCAACAAATTACAATTGCCATTCATTTTGTGCCTAAAGAGTAAACAAACGTATACACACATATTGTAGCAGCTTCTCCTACCTTTTTTTTAAACAACATTTCTCCACCCTAAACCCAGACATTAAGGTAATTAAGTCTTAATAGTTTTCAAGAATGTTAACAAAGAAGGATGTAGTCTAATTAATGGAAAATAAGATTATCAGTAGCTGTCATTTATCATCAGAATGGAATGTATGCAGTAGATTCTTAATATCAGTTGAGAGGGAAATGCTGTTGAAGTTGTGTCCTGTTCGTGGGTGTACTGTTAACATTTTGTTAACCCCTGAAAAAACAAATGATGGAATAATAATAACTTCCTACCTGATTCTACACGTTAGAATTTACATACAAATATTCATTCATTCTGAACCATCAAATTAGATGGGCGAACAATGATATCTTATTTTCTTAGCCATTATGAAAAAGTTAAACCTTGATCATCAGTATTCTAAGACTCAGATTGAATTCTACAGTTATTAATTTTGTCAAGGAAATATCAGTTGAATTGGTATAACATAAATGATGCTGTTACTCAGATACAATGGTAAAAAAGGTATTAATTATTCCTAACTCTGATAAAACTTTTGCTATTTGTGTTGCAATTTATAAGCATGATTTAGGCTTAATAAGAAGAATGTGGCATCCGACATGTTCTTCTGTATACAGGAAATATGTATAATTTAATTTTTCAGCAAACAACTATATGGTGTCCAGGCAGGTAATACTTTTCTCAAGCATCTTTTGATAACTGCGATTTTCATTGATAATATGGATTTCATAGATGAAATTTAATTACCCTCCAATTTAATCAACGAGTACTGTATATTGCAATTGCACAGTATTTCAAAGTTAAGATTTTCAAACAATATTTTTGGAGCTCTTCACTTAATACTATTTTAAAATCTCAGCTTTTAAAGCTCACATTTTGTTCAGAACCCAAATTGTTTTCTGACCTTATTTGCTTCACTGTTCCATCTAGAATTGCATAATATGTGGGTTGCTGTGAAGTTGTTACAAATTGGAGGGCTGATATAATATGAAATGAGGCACCTCGCCTGAATGTTGCTTTTGTTCCCTCTTTAACAAATTAGCATGTTGACATTTGTCACTGATGGATTTTATTATTTGCTGAAAGGGGTTTGGGAGGGTTTGACAGCATGAATGGTTTGTCCTACAGACTTTAAGAATCGATAAAGGCATCTTTGTTCTTTGTGCAAAACACACAACAGATATCTTATTGACTGATACACATAAAAAGGAAGGCTTGTATACTTGTCTCACAAAATAAGCTAAGAAAATGATTTTGAAGCCACTGCTTATTCTGTGTTCCCCTTCCCCATGTGTCTTTCTTTTTGTTAACGTGTATCTCCCAAATAAGGAGAATTAGTAAATGTTCATTCAGTAAATATAAAGCATTCTATTTTGCATCCCGTGCAGTTTGCGTATGGTTTGCAGAAGCAGATAAATAAAAAAACAAGTAATACATAATAGTAAAACTGGTTTATTCTAAAAAAAAATCCGAGGAGGTCTAAGGTAGATGTTTAAAAAGTCTGATACATTATAATGAGTGTATAAGAAACTGATTGTGTGCTTAGAAAATATTTGCATGTTGAGATGGATTGAGTGACATTGTTGTATTGCTTGTTTTATGCAGAAAAAAAGACATCTGATTAGTAGATTCTGATCCCCCCCCCCCATAACCTGAAAATCTGAAGAAGATTCAATCGGCTATGCATAATGCACATAATGAAGCAGGTGGAGGATTCCGTAGTTCAATTTACTTACTGAAGTATATGCTGGCATAAAAATAAAGGTTAACTAGATGTGAACTAACTTAATAAGTAATAAATCTCTCTGCTTTTCTTGAAAATAAGGCATTACTGCCTGGTTCTCAAGATGAAGTAAACAAGGTAAATTTAGTTTGACAGTGATAATACTTCTTTAACGCTTACTTTAAAGTTGAAATGAACTTTGTGCAGCTGAGATACCGACTACGCCTACTTGTTTTTTTTGTTTCTTTGCTTTTAAAAGCTTTTTTCCAGGGTTACAAATAATTTATAGCAGTATTTCTGATAAGCCTTTATTCAATTCTAGGTAGAGAACAAAGCCTGAAAATTGCTAAAATTGCAAGTGGTTGAAACGGTAATTGAACAAATGTATTGGAAATGGAATTGCAAATACTTTGGGGTGACCATACAAGTGGGAAGTTTTAGGAATTACAGTCATAACACAACTGGAGGATGCTGGGTTGGGAAAAGTTAAACTAGAGATAATCCTGTATTAGTAAAAAGCTCATATTCCTGACGATTAAGATTCTAAGAGTTTACACGTATGACATGCATAAGAAATGTACACACCTTATGCTTGCTAGTAGACTTGTGGAATTAATGCTACGAAACAAAGACTGCAAATGGGAAACATTTCTTAATTGTGATCTATTGCTGGTTTTTTTGGTATAGTTTTCTCCTTGGAGAAAGACTCCTAGCTATAAATGTAGAGGTAATAGAGGACATTACTCACTGTGTTCTCCAGTGACCCATTTACAGGGAGAGCAGGATCAAAATATTGATGGTAGAGAAACTTGGGGGTCCAGATCTTGAAAGATTGAATTATCTTCTTGTAAGATGTGTTTCTGGCTGTTGTAGTAGTCAGGCTGCTACACTTGTTTAGTTATAATTTAAACTTACAAAGCATTGTTTAAGTTCTTAGCAGGGGCCCAGATTTTAGCTTGATTTGATCTTATATCTAGCATTCTTTTTATCATATTCTTTTCTTTTATTGTTTACAACAATAACCTCTGCAATTACTATAATTACAGAGGTTATCCCCTAAACATAGAAGAGAGTCTAGTAAAAAGCTATGAAGGAAAGCTCTCTGGAAATAAATAATAACATTCATCAGTGTCCAAAAATGGTGAGTGTCAGACTAGAATTAAAAACTATGTTAGGGACTATGTTTATCAACAACTTGGAAACTTAAAGATGAGACATGCTTCTGTAATGACGATTACAGACGATTTTATTGTTGTTGGTGATTTATGCCATATATGTAGCAGAGTTAATTTGTTAGAAGCCCTAATTGGGCACTACATAAAACTGTGTAGACAAGTATATGTTTGATAGATTCATGGTCTTAACTGGCATAGGATATGAAAAAGGATGTGCAGTTGCAATGTATTGTGGTGATAATTTGGCTTGTTATTTTCCTAACTGCCAAATGGATGATAGAAATGCAGAGTAATTGTACCGTGTTCTTCTTCCAAACGAATGCCAAAATTTTGGATTTTCTTTAAACATTGCCTTCATTTCAAGGGAGGGACATGGATTCTGCTGATTAGGTTTGTTGGTTCACAAGGAATGTTCTTCTAATACAGGGGTGTCAAACTCGATTTCATTGAAGACATCATCAGGGTTGTGTTTGACCTTGGGGGGCTGGGGTGGGTGTGGCCAGTGTGGGCATAGCCAGATTGATGTCACTCATGTCGGGGGTGCCTGTGGTGGCCCTTGCGCTTTGCTAGCGTAAATGGACTCCCGAGCTCCATTTTCGGCTGGGACTGCCTCCTGTAACCCTCTGCCAGCAAAAACGGAGCTCAGAAGGGCTGCGTGCGGCCTTCCCAAGCTCTGTTTTCATGGGAAGAGGCATCATGGGCTGGTCCTTTGCCGTTTCCAGGGCAGCCCTGCAAGCCACATCTAAGCATCCCTTGAATTTGACACTCCTGTTCTAATACATAAGAAGCTATTTCTGAATCAGAACTACTCCTGAATAGTTGAAAAGATATCCAAAAAACTAAGTCTTTTTCCATCTTTGTCTTCTGAAGGGAGCTGACTGCTTAGAAAACTGTTTGTGTAAATTAATGTATGAATCTATTTACTTACAAGGTATTATGCATATTTAATATTTAAATATAGACATTTTTGGGAAAAAGGCAAATACTTTCTGCTTGAAGTAGCTCCGTGCCAGCTCAGAGTAGGATAGTAATGCAATAGCTTTGCAAACTGGTTTCCATCAGTCTTTCAGATTATGATAAACCATGGCAATCTATAAAATCATTGCTTGTTTAGATCGAAAAGATCAGGTGTTCTGAAGCAAAGAAAGATGAAGCTAGTAGCTAGAAGTGATAAGAAGAGAAATGTTACCTGACTTCCCAAGGGAAGGAATAGTAATGTGCAATATTCCAAGATCCGAACTTAGAAACCAAAATACTCTTGCTGATAGGAATAGAAGGCAGAGTTTTAAAGTTTAGAGTTAACATTTCCAAAACAAGCTTTACAGAAATGACTTCCTTAACTTGGAAGTGAATCATATGCCTGAAATAAGGAATGTTGCGAATTTGCTTATTTTATATTATAACCTTTTCTTCTAGAAAACATTTTTATATGTAGTGTTTAGATTCAAAGAAATTTGATTACAGCCAGGAAAACACTTTGTTTTCATTTGATGTTGTTACTTAATTTCTTCCATATTTGCAGAAAATGGGTTCTTCCCAATCATGTTCTCACTAAGTCTGTGAATATAGACAAAGCTGTATGATATTAACCTCCAGTTCTAATGCTATTGCTTTTCTTGTGCTATAATTGCTTCATTTCCACATGTTGTTCAGAAGGGCAATTTCAAACAGTCACTAACAGACTATACTTTTCCAACAGATAATAACAGGATATAATAACTGTCTACCTGATAACATGCTTAATGTCTTCGTTCTAGTACTTGTTTCAATATCTTGCAATTCCCAGCAAATAAAAATCTCACAAAGAAGCCAGAATTTTAAAAGCAAAAAAAGTTTGTAAAATATGACATAGTCTAGTGTGTTTTTTCAAAATTATATCAGCTGTTAATCATGTATCATGTTATTCTTGAAGCGTGACTAAAAGAAAGCTAACTTTCATGAAGTTAAACTGTTTTAGTCTCTGTATATGAATTAAATTTAAACTAAATGAATACTAAATGAATTATAATCACAGACCAAAATGTAAGGAAGTAAACAAATACCACATATAATTTTCAATATACTATGAGCTAACTAATTTTCAATATACTATGAGGAAACTAACATTTTTCTGGGATAAATATTCTTCTACTTGTTGTAAAATTACTACTTTTGGATTGTGATGTTTGGGTCTTAGATGTCTAGAAGATATCTAACATTAAATTCATCAGGGAATAGTTTTAATTAGAGGCAAAATTGTTGCATTTATCTGAACAAAAGTAAAATAAAATATAATGGGCAGCAGTATTTTAATCACACCAGAATTATAAGAACGAATTACTTGATTGTGGAGGATGTTCCTGAATCTGCCTTTCTGAACTGCTTTAGGAAAAATATTGATTTGAGTGATCACAAATATTCTGTAATATTTGGGAAAAGTGAAATATGCAAGACACTCAAAAATTGAAGAAATTATAATAATATATCTTCAGTAAACATCTCAGTCCTGTTGGAAGCCTTATATATTCTCTGAATTAATTTGATTTCACAGTTAAACATTAATGTATGTTTAGAGGACTCCTAAGTTTTGTATCTATTAAATTGGAAAAGTGAATCTGAGAATTAGTTTTCAGTTTTTCATGCTCTGTTTTAATTGGGTTTTTAAGGCTATTTTTTGAAGCAAAGAACACAGAACATATGCTTTCATTTGTAGAAAAGAAAACTCAAAGACACTAATGTAGATGCTAATTTGCTATGAATGAGTTGGAAGGTGAAGCCTTATCAAAGTCCAACTTTTTGTGAGAAATTGCATAGATAGATAGATAGATAGATAGATAGATAGATAGATAGATAGATAGATAGATAGATAGATAGATAGATAGATAGATATTTTATATGTAGCTATTATGCATATGTACATGTGTATGCACATACACAAACACAAATATGCATGCACGTACAGATATATTTAAAAACAAGGTGCGGTTCTCAGTTCTTTTTATTCTACCCATGAACCTGTTCTAGCCTGTTTTTGGAAGTTTTGCAATTTGGGTTCATGCTGTGTTACAAACTGTGAAAACATAGCACCTTGAGGCTCTCCCAAGTTTCAGAAGAGTTGGTCAAAATCATACTTGTTTTGACTTTAACCAAAGAAACAAGTTAATGACACTCATTATATTCTCTTCAGTGTTAAAAGGAAGTTTTAATTTGATCCATAAAAAGAATGTTGGGAGAGGCCAACATTCCATCTAGAAAACATGGTAGTCAAGTCATATTTGGCTACATAAGCTTCCGTGAACCTAAGGAAAATCTCATATTTTTTCTTCTTCACTCCAGGGCAGCTAGGAGAACAACTCAGCTGTCAATAGTTTCATTGGACCTGTTTCTGATTGTGATTATATATGAACCAGAAACTGTATTTTTCAAAAAGCTCTAGTCAATTGTTAAGCAAGACCCATGCCACTAACTCAATCAGTAATGGTTGTGGGAAACCATGATTCTTTATACATAAAGGAAACAGTATAATTGAATACTTTAGATTCCTTTTGCTGGCTTTGTTCATGCAGGAAATAGGAATGGAAGTTCAAGTTTCCCTTAGGCCTGGAGATCTTCACATCATAGTGACAACCAAAGGGAAGGAGGGGAAAGCAAGTGCTGAAAAGATGAGTGAAGTAGCTGAAGACGACAAAAGGCAATAGTCATACTGGGTTTCCCCAACTTATCCCATAACTTCAGTATGAGATCTCTCCAGAATTTGTTGTATACCAAACCAGAATGATCAAACATTTCTTGGAACAATCTGAGAAGGACTCAGGAATACTTCCAAGACCTTTTTAATTTACTGTCACCAAATTTATCCACTTATAATTAACTAAGTTACCACCAACAGCAGGACAAAGTGTACAGAGCAACTCTACAGAGAGTGGAAAGAAGAATTTAAAAGATAAACAAGCCAGAGAATTCCCAATACTGTTGAAGGACAAGTGTCAGTTTGAAAGAAACCATAGGATGGAGGTGGGGAGAGGGAATATTTCAATTGAAGTTGAAAATGAAAAGAAACAGCAAGTGACTTATAAAAAACTACAGTAGATGGAAGTGGATTTACTAGAGGGGGTTTCTTTTTGTGATTATGATGCCAATGCCAGATATGGGACAGGCCTTAGCAATGGTTCATTCACCCTGTTGCTGTGGGTATATGAAGGTTACAATGTCCTGAGGGAGATTTTGAGACTCTTTGGAGCTTTTTAGGGCAGCAAATTAAAGCAATAGAAGGTTTGGGACAGCTGTATGAGTTAGTAGAGAGGGATCCTGTGTGTGTGTGTGTGTGTGTGTGTGTGTGTGTGTGTGTGTGTGTGTGTGAGCTTTGTAGGGCCAGGATGGAAGACCAGTGTTAGATTTGGGACCAGATGGAGAAGATGCCTTGAAATTAATTTTTCCTCTGCTAATCAGACTTTTGGGCAGTTCATGTATGCTACCTCCCTATAATTTCGCTTCTTTTGTCTCAGTATAACAGACAGTGTGTTACTTTTCTTGTTGCTTAAATCCAAGAACTACGAATCAAGAACCTGAAAATATAAGCTTAGCTTAATTTTTTTCCTTGCCATACAAGATATGCTTAAAGTGCAAACTCCTTATGTGTGTCTGTTTCTTAGTCCCTAAGTTCCTCTGTTCAGTTTCAGCCAAATGGCCCAAAGGCTGCCAGCAGTATGTCTGGAATGCTATTTACTTGATCCATTCTGGGCCATTTCTTTGTAGTGCTGTGTAGACCACAGTTAGGGGTCATTTACTTAAAAGTATCCAAAGCAGTACCCCAAGTTGTATAGTTAGTCCTCTCAGTGGGGGAGTTTGTACTAAAAGGGAGTGTCGTTATGTGTTTTAGCTTCTGTGCTTTCCCCCCCTCGGTACTTTCTTTTTATTCTTCATAATTTGAATTATGGTAGTTTGGATAGAATCTAGGGAAGGTGCTGTTTATTCTTGCTGCTTGTTCTCTGTGATTCTATTCCGTTGTTAATGTTTCAGTCTCATGTAGTATCTTTTGTAGTTCTTTTAACAGAATCTGACCTTTTACTTTTTTTTTTGGAGTGGGAGGTGATCATGGATGCATGTGTTTTTGGGTTACTGGGTGTGTATATTTTCAGCAAGTTGAAACCGTAGTTTTTCAAACATGGCTGTGCAAGCAGATGCCGAGAGAAAAACTTGTTTAAGGAGAAGTGTGGGTGTTCATACATTTTTGAGGAAAGGGTTGGGTTGGATAATAAGAGGTTTTTAGAAAATGGATTGTTGCATCTTGGAAGTATCTTAAGAATATATTTTATGGAATATGTTGAAAAGATGGAAAGAAGACACCTATACAGATTTGGAGCTTGTACTTGTGTGACCCATATATTACCCTGCATTGAATTATGTGGGGGTTTTTTTCCTATGGTTCTTGACATCAATTTTGAGGAAGTGCAGGACAGCCCTGTGGAACTTCACTATCTAAAGAAAAGGCAATGTACCGTATTTTTCGGACCATAAGACGCACCGGACCATAAGACGCACCTGGTTTTTGGAGGAGAAAAATAGGGAAAA
>JAOYMU010000192.1:75467591-75478282 GCA_025802295.1 Psammodynastes pulverulentus
CACAGTTGTTCTATTTCTATTTGCAGATATTTATATTTTTTGTTATTATTATTATTGTTGTTATTATCTGCATTTTATGAAGTTATTGTTTTAGATCTATTTTCCTAGATACAGGTAAATGGAGAACAATTTAGAATGCCTCACCTAGTAACCCAGGTACAGAATTCCCTCTTGCAATGATCCTTTGTGCATTTGCAGACCCAGTACCAAAGCCCTGTCCTGCTGCATAAGTGCTAGGACAATTGACCAAATTTGCTTCCATCTTGGTTATTTCACAGCTCAAATTGTAAAACTCCTAAGTTGTGATTTGCAGTGATATTAATTCAGCAGATTCATGAGCAGGCATTTTCCCATTCCTTCATCTCACCCAGCAGGGGTTTCCTACCCGCGGTGCCACCGGTTCGGTGACAGCGCGCGTGCGTGCGCAGCTCAGGCAAGCCCCAGCCAAAGTGTCTCCCAGTCATTGTAATAGAGAAATTCGCTCAGCCGCGTCATTTAGCTGAGCAGATAAACGTAAAGAAAGAGCATGGGCGGGTAGGAGGGCTAAAAAAAACAAAACAAAACGCCGATCGTCGGAGCTACCGTTCACCAGCGCTATCGGTTCGCGCGAGTAGCCGCGAACTGGCAGAATACCACCACTGATCTCACCCCATTAAACTGCAACCATTCAGTAGATCTTCAAAGCAACTATCAGTAACCCTAGCTCTTACTTCTTGCTTTTCTGTTTGGTAAAAATGTCAAGCTCAACAAAAGGATAGCAGTCTTTACTTACTGTCTTTCTTATAGGTAAACCTGGCTAGGACCAGCATTCTTTACTAGCATTCAATAGTGTAACTGTTGTAAGTCAAGGTCTGTCTTTTCCAGATCCCTTTACTGATATTGTCACATAAGAAGTTCTTAAAAGAATTCTAATCTTTCAGTGATAGAAGGCAATTTTCACAGCCTAGTAACTTTCAGATTAGCTAGGTTTGTATAAAAGAGATAAAGAAAAGTAGGCAGAATTATGGTTGGTCAATGGAGTAGCTATCTCAGAGGTACTTTTTTTTCAAGAGGCAACTGGACTTTCTGGTTTTTCTTTGAAGACTTTCGTTTGGGACAACCATGACCTGGATGACTGAGAATCTTCATAGACATTGATCCAAAAAATATTACTATGTGCCTGAAATGTATAAATTGACCTTAGAACTTAACAATAGAAAAGATTCAGATCACTACAGAATCTGGTCTAAGTGGTACAACTGGCTACAATTACGATACACATAATTAATTAATAGATATATCTTTATTTGATTTTTGTTTAGAAATAATTAACCAATGGTTTTTTTTCTTTGTTATGTCACCAAATGATGTATAAGGACAATCTGTCTATAGTTCTCGCTGATAATATAAGATAATTCAGATATCTTATTGTATTTGTTTTGTGTATATTTTATGTTTAATGTATTGTTTTGTTTTGCTTTGTTTTTTTGTGTATGTTCCTTTTTATTGTATATTTGAATAAACTCTTTAAAAAAAAAGAGAGAATCTTCATTGACATTTGGAATAGCTAACATTACTTTTTGGGGGACCGATTCTATTGCATTATATTACTGTTTAAATGTAATAACTGGACAGTGTGCCAGGAGAAGGCTTATTTGGAGTGTACCAATACAACTTGATTATTGACTGTCCTGAGAGGTTTTTTTCCTCATTTGTCTTTTTTATCAGTTGGCATCATTCCTTGAGAATATTTTTAACATGGCTTCATACTTCTTAATTTTAAGTTTGTCCTGATCACCTATTATAAGGTAGCTTAGGCTGCCTGAACTTGGGTTTATCTTCATTTCCTAAAGTTTATCTTCATTCCCTAAAGCTTCCTGTTTAAAATGTGACTGCAGTTCAGCTGTTCATGTTTAACAAGTTGCCTTTTCCTTAAATACCAATGTACAGTATAGGATAACAGCATTTATTTAATATCGTTTATTTCTCAGTTGGGCCATGTGACTTATTTCACTCAGCACCCCAGAAAAACATTATTCACCAGAGCCATGTGCCTATTCTATGGTCTTTTTGTTCTGACAATCAAAACTGTTGTGCATTCATGTGCCTTTTAATACTAATTCATTACTAATCCTTTTTTCCCCCACCTAATGTCATTTCATGAATAGCAAAAGTCTACTGTCTATGGACACACCTTGAGTCCAGATGGATTGCGGGGTGTAAAGAATTTAACATCTTCCAGTTGCATAAAGACTCTGAAATGCTAGAATAACCTTTCCCCACGTGGTTTATATATTTGTCACAGTAGACAAGACTAAATATTGTATTGTCAGGGAATTGTGACTATAAAGCGCCGTTTCTCAGCCTTGGCAACCTTAAGATGTGTGGACTTTAGGGTTGAAAAATAGTGCCATAGAGCATAATGCCCAGCCATAACCTGTTTACTAATGGCAAGAAGTGAGACTCGGTGTTGGAAGATTGTATTTCAAGGATATGAATTCACTCATAACTTTGTGTGAAAGTATTTTAGACCAAACAGTCCTTTAATACAGAGAAAAATGTCTCTTGAGTCCAGGACAAACATAAGCTTTTTAGCTCATTCTTGTCTAAAATAAGGGCTGTTTTATGTTTCTGCTTTGTTCTGTTTTCTTTGTATTGGGAACCATGTTGTAATTACTAGAATAACCAGATGAAATTTTCATGATCAAGAATGAGACAGAGAGGTTTCAAGAGATCTGACTGAAATTATTACAGTTAAGATAAAACTATAAAAAGATACTGAAATAGCACACAGTACATTATGTACAGTATGATGTCACACAGTATATGAAACTTTGGTTTGTTTAAATTGTGGCTTGTTAAACAAAAGCATAGTGCTTGATACATACAGTGCTCAGCATAAACTAGTTTACTAACCACCATGATAAGGAAAAATGTAACTTATTGTGGCATATTTAAGAGTCTGAAGAACCCCATTATATTTCTATATAAATCTGTACTGTTAACCTTAGCTCTGAAATTCTGAAAGGTATGTAGCCAGATCCTTTAAATTTCCTGTTCCTTAACATCCATTATACCATCTCTGGTCAGTATTGTCTTAGCGAGTGAGATGAAGCTGGTAGAAATACAGTGCAAGTTTTCGCTGTTGATTTCCTGTGGTGGCATTTATTTAAAAGGAGACTTTCAAGTAATATAAAATATAATTTTACATTTCACTGAAATGTAATTTTTGAAGAAGATTATGGCTTCCATTGCTGAATTGTTTTGATATTGCAAATACTCCAGAATGTTCAGTTATTTTGATGGTCATTTTGGGTCCAAAGGAAGCTTATAAATAATTTTTTTTCAGGGATAAATGAATAGAAGCCATACAGGAAAAGAAGCCTACTAATTTCATGGATACAAATTTAATAAATGAATGAAACTTTAATTGTACCTTTCATTGCTTTAAAAGCAAGTTGAGTGAGTAGCTATTATCATTTATAAGATTGACCTAAAATTACCTTTTCTTCTTTCCCTCTCTAATATCATTTTTCAACTGGTTCATTTAAATTTTCCATATTCCCAAATGTTCTTCAAAGTGCTTAAAAATAAGTATTGTCTTGACATGTATCTGGCACCCTCTGTCTCATTAGAAGCTGATTTTTAGGTATTGCTAAATATTTAAAATGCTTGGTAAAGTTTCCTGTCTGGTCCTAGGGATTTCCTTCCTTTTATCTTCTTAAGCTTGCTCTACCTTGTTGTCACTCATAGTCTTTGTTAAGAAACCTGCTACATTTACTAAGATGTTCTGATTTCCTACATTAAAGATGGAATTTTCAAATGCTTTCATTATTGCTTCATCAATTGTCGTATCATGTTTGTCCATAATACCCTCCTGGTCCATCAGGAGTAATGTGGGCTTCAAAAGCTCCCTGCTCAGTTGCTTAAAAATGTAATACCATCTTCAAATACCATAATCACTACCAATCAAGCCACTGCAAATCAAGTCTAACAAAAGCAATTCTTTGAATGCTGGTTCCATTCATTTTATAAGAACTGAGAATGATGGCATTACAGAAGACTGCTTGTTCCATTTTTATGACAGCCTAAATGCCTTTGAAGTGTACGATGATTGTTCTGGATATATGATTTACAGGTAATCCTTGATTTATTAATCCCAATTAAGCTGGGACAATTGAACCCAAAATTTCCATTGCTAAATTAAGTAAGTTTTGCCCCATTTTATGACCTTTCTTGCCACAGTTGTTAAGTGAATCACTGGAGTTATTAAGTGAGCCTGACTTTGCCATTGACTTTGCTTGCCAGAAGGTCACAAAAAGTGATCACATGATCCCGGGACATTGCAACACTCATAAATACATGCTAGTTGATCATAGAGATGCTGCAATGTGAAAAAAACTATCATAAGTAACTTTTTTCAGTGCCATTGTAACTTCCAACAGTCACTAAACAAATGTTTGTAAGTCAAGGACTAGCTGTATATATGCAGTGCTTGACTTCAAATGAGGCATGGTCATTTATTTTAATTGAAAAGCAGGATTTAAATTAACAAAGCCATTTACTTAGTTTTAAGAGATTTTAAACTAGCTTATTTTTGTAACACCTTGTAAAAATGTAGAGGAACACTGCCTGAATTTTTCCAAAAGCTATTTCTGCCACATAGCTTGTAAATTTCCTCAAACCGCCAACATGTTTCTACTGTAATAACTCTTTTAAACTATGACATATTTTAGATATGGTGGACAGTAATTTGTAGGAGAAATCTAACGTTGGCATACTTGTTCGTTTAATGCAAGCAGTTGTCAAGAAAGCAGTCCTGTCATACATTTCATAATTGTAACAGGCTACTACTTCCTTTGATCTTGTTTGTCTGTTTTTGGACGCCAATAGTAATCGCCATCTGAGTTATGACAAAGATGTGATCGTTAGGAGAATAAATAGAAAATGTTGTGGCTGGCAACCTAATAGTGCTTGGTGTAAGAAGCAAAGGATCAAAATGCAGGGAAAGTAACATAGGGTGGTAGAGTAAGACTGAAGAGACAGAAATTGAATCTGAATTGTAATCCTGTTTTAGTTGCCTATTTTCACAGCTGACGAGGTTGG
Organism: Psammodynastes pulverulentus; assembly: GCA_025802295.1. Taxonomy (NCBI): domain Eukaryota; kingdom Metazoa; phylum Chordata; class Lepidosauria; order Squamata; family Psammodynastidae; genus Psammodynastes; species Psammodynastes pulverulentus. Next base: position 75,472,677 of record JAOYMU010000192.1, read on the forward strand.
CAGTTAAAAATTATAAACCTACCTAAAGTACACTTTCTAGGGGCACACTTTTATGAATTCTGGGGGAAGAGGTCTGCCTTAAAAACATTTAGCTACTTGCTATTGTTTCTGTTCCCATTTCTGTTATGCTAAGTTTCAGACTTTGCAGAATTTTGACTTGCACAGTTTTGCATCTACCCATGAGCCAAACCGCCTTAGATCACCTAACACTTTATTTTCTGACTCCTCATCAACATTTAGCATCCTCTTGTTTTCTATTTTTTCTCTATCCCATCTTTTTATTTATTTATATGTTGATCAGAGTGGTTCCATTTTTCTTTTGACATCTTGAACTGTTTAACCTTTTCTAATCTTCTTGGCTGGCCAATGATCATGCCTCATTAAACCATAGGAAGCAAGCATTTTTTTAAAATTAAGCTATTAATGAAGTGAATTGATCAGTCAGGATCTTTGGGGTTCTGATTCACTGGACTTGAGCAAGTATCAGTGGTAGGAGACACATTTTTTTACTACCAGTTCTGTGGGCGTGGCTTTGTGGGCATGGTGTGGCTTGGTGGGTGTGGCGGGCAAGGATACTATAAAATCTCCATTCCCTCCCCACTTCAGGGGGAAGGTTATTACCCGCTCTCTGAACTACTCAAAATTTCCGCTACCGGTTCTCCAGAACTGGTCAGAACCTGCTGAATACCACCTCTGGCAAGTATGTTAATATGTACAGGCCAACAAAGATGACGAAATAATTTATTTGGTCCTGATTTCTGTATGAACTCACCTGATTCTTTTCTCCCAACTAGGAATGCATTTTTGTGCTGAAATCCATACCTTTCAAAATTTCGACTTACTTTAAAATTTATTGCATATCATTAAGGACAAAAATACACAAATGTTGTATGTGTTCTGGGGAAAATCAGAGGGGATCAGGAATTGTATGTTGATTGGGAATCTTAGCTATAATAGAGGTAGACACATGCCATGAATTGGAAAATGTCCAGATTAGAAGTATTTGGAAGTCATAAGGAAAAAAAAAGGAACGAGGGAAGGACAAAATTAATACAACCATATCAGCAATCTGCAGCGAACATACTTCCTCTATTATACAGAACAGCCCTTTACAGTATTTCAGAAAGCTGTCCTTTAGAGTTATTTAATTTAATTATTTATTTTCTTGGTTTTGCCCTAGAATTTTCCTTTATAAAGCAATTCTAAACATTTTTTATCTTTATGAACCTATTTCAGATTTGCCTCCTTAACATTAAAATAACAAATTATTCCACAGGTTGTGGTTGTAACATGTTGTCTAAATAAGAGACATAGCTTCTAGCTCTGTTTATTTTCTTTTGGTGAAACTGCCACTTGAAAATCAGTTGCTAACCTCATCTTCCAAAACAGGGAGAAATGTCTAGATTTACTATAACACATACACACACACACAGACACAATGAAACTTGGAACTGATTAGCTTTAATACTATTTCCCATGAATGAATTTTCTCTGTGAATTGTCAGACATAAATAATTCAACCTTTTCCTGTTATTTTTAAAGGTGTGATTTATGTACACATTTTCATTTTTTTAGTAGGATTGCAGTCAATTTTCTTTCGGAACAGATTCTTACCTCCCTTTTTCTTTCTTGCTTTAATAGAAAAGCTGAAAAATATTCTCTACTTTTCATTATGCATTTGCATCAGATTTATTTAAATACTCTTTTTATTATCAACATCTGAAAAAAGCAATGAAGGCATAAGCAAGCAGGTGGTTGGGTTAACACGAAAATCTTGATGGACTTCAGAACTTTTGCACATTGAGAATGAACAATTATATTAATATATGTTATCCGATTGCTCTGTTCAGGAAGCTCATCATAAAAACAAAATCTGGCAAATAATTCTTTGTTAAAAAAGAAACATCTCCCAAATCTGGTTTTATTATAACAATCAAAGCAAGACAATTATTTCAGATGTGAAGCTTTTTAATACAAAGTACAACTTGTCACTCAGTCACAAACCCCAAATGTCTTTCTTGAAGATGCATTTCTCTTATAGAACCACTGTATTATTATCCAGGCCCTGTTCCTACTGGGAATATGTATTCTCCCCTCTTCCTGGCCCCGAGTGCATTTGTTGCTGTTGCAACAGTTATTTGGAATTGCGTGAACATCGAGAATTCCTCATTGGTTAAGTTATTTGGGGCTTATAGCAGTGCATACATCTCCTGCCTTTCATTGTTGTCATTCTCTCCTCTTCATTGAAAGTGTCTCTCTGTGTGTTTTTTCAAGAATGGCTTGTGATGCAGCTAATTCTTGCTAGATGCTTTTGACATTTCATCAACTCTTCTTATGTGGGTACATTAATGCTATCTCTCTTGTGTATTTTTTTTTTTTTTTGAGAATAACAGTGAAGATGCCAATTAAATAATTGACAAGCTATGTTATCAATTGTTGTTTTTAGTTATGGTTATCTGGTTGTTTTTGTTTCCCTGTATTTGTTGCATGTTGCATGATATAACACTGATATAATGTTAGGGACACGGTGGCTCAGTGGCTAAGACGCTGAGTTTGTCGATCGGTTTGGCAGTTCGAATCCCTAGTGCTGTATAACGGGGTGAGCTCTCATTACTTGTCCCGGCTTCTGCCAACCTATCAGTTCAAAAGCACGTAAAAAATGCAAGTAGAAAAATAGGGACCACCTTTGGTGGGAAGGTAACAGCTTTCCATGCTTCTTTGGCTTTTAGTCATGCCGACCACATGACCATGGACAGCATTGGCTCTTCGGCTTCGAAATGGAGATGAGCACTAGAGTCAGGAACGACTAGCACATATGTGCGAGGGGGACCTTTACCTTTACCTATAACACTGTAATTATAAATGACTGGCTTCTGTTACTGAATGAAAAGTGTCTACAATAAAATATTTCACAATAGCAGTAATGTTTTAGATGCAGATTTATGATTCTATTTAGATCCTTTTTAAAAAAATAATAACTGTATTTGTGTTTTACAACTACCGAATTAAAATAAAAAAGAGAAATCTTGGTAATGCAGTTTAAACAGAATAAAATATAAAATTCTAAATAAAATAACTTTTATTTCTTTATTGAATACATTTATACAGCTCCCATCTCACTACATGTGACTCTGGGTAGCATACAACCAGTGATTAAAACAATATCACAACTATTAAAACACATTTAAAAATAAATGAAAGCAAGATAAACAAGATAATAAAAAGGATTTTTATGAGAAATAATAATAAAACAGCCTCATGAAAGGCTAATCTCACTTCAGGAGGAGGAGATGTTGTTCCAGAAGATGGTATGTTATCTGTTCCCATCAGAAGCAGGTGGGACCTGCAACACACCATTCTGCTCAATCTGATGGGATAGGTAGATGTGATATGGAATGGGTGGTCCCTCAAATAACCAGGACCCATGCCATGTATGCCATGTAGGGCTTTAAAGGTCAAATCCTGCACTTTCAATTGCTTTCAGAAGCAAATTGGCAGCCAATGCAACTTACAGAATAGAGATGTAACATATGTCATCACAGAAACCCAATAATTGTCTGTGCAACCATGTTCTGCACCAAATGAAGTTTCTGGATGTTCTTGCAAGAGCAGCCTGATTTAGAGAGCATTAAAATAATCCATTCTGGAGGTGGCTGAGGCATGAGTGACTATAAGTAGAGCCCCATGATCCAGAAAAGGCTGGTTGGTACACAGCATGAAGTTGTACAAAGGCCACCCTAGCCATGACTGCCACTTACTCCTTCAGTAGGAGACATAAGTCTAGAAGGATCCTAATATTCAATCCCATTTAGTAGCAAAGATGGTAAAGTCCCACATCCAGAAGTCCCAAAAAACCCAGAGCTACTCAGTTTTGCTAGGTTCATTTGTCAAGCCTTTTGTTTCCCATCTAGACCTCATAGCTTCCAAACACTGGGACAAGATGTCAACAGCAGTGCTTAGTTTGCCAGCTGTGGACACTTCATGCCATGAGGAAAGATGATCTCAATTCACTGGCACTGAATGAATGGTGATTATGCACAGCCTTCAGAGTCTGGGCTGTCCACAGTTCTTAAAGTTGCCATAGTTGCCAAGGCATTTTGAATTCTCCTGTGTAGACATGCACATGGATTAGAGCAGGGGTTTTCAACATTGGCAACTTTAAGCTTGGATGACCGGCAAAACTGGCTGGGGAATTCTGGGAATTGAAGTCCTCCAGGCTTAAAGTTGCCAACGTTGGAGACCCCTGGATTAGAGAACAAACAAAATGGTGGTTTTCGGCAAAACATCATAAGGTGCGATGGTTATGTGGTCATGTGAGTGTCGGGGGTGGGGGGGAGCAAACACCAGACAGTTTACAGATGTTTCTTACTTAAAACCACAATTGAGACCAGCATTTCTGTTAGTCAGCCAGGTGCTTGTTAAGTGAGTCGGGTCTGGTTTTATAACCTTTTTGGGCAGAGTTAAGTGATCACTGCAGTTGTTAAGTGAATCTGGCTTTCCCATTGACTTGGTCAGAAGCCACCTGGGAAGGTTGCAATGGTGATCGTGTGACCCTGCGTGAAACTGCAACTGTTGTAAATATAGGTAGTCCTCGACTTACAACAGTTCATTTAATGACCATTCAGAGTCACAACATCATTGAAAAAAGTAACAGGACCATTTTTCACAATTATGATCATTGCAGCGTTCCCCATGGTCATGTGATCAAAATCAAAATTACTATTGGACTGTACATGACTATAGATTAAAATGTATAGAGTGATAAATGTATAGTGTTATGGTATAATTATGAAAATAATGAATATAACTATAATGTACAATATTATGTATTTTTTTTAAAAGAGACTGTATTGTATGACTACGAGAAGAATGGTTATGATTAGGATGCATAATACTATGTATATTTAAAAAGGATCTGATACAGCCAGTACACTGTTGTTGCAAAACTGGAAATGTGATATAGAATAAAGGAAAATGTATAATAAAAACGTTTATTTATTTTTTTAAATCAGACACTTGGCAACTGACTCGTATTTATGATCTTTGCAGAGTCTGGAATCATGTGGTTCCTTTTTGTTACCTTCTAACAAGTAAAGTCAATGGGGAAGCCAGATTCACTTAATAACTATGTTACCAACTTAACAACTGCAGTAATTCACTTAACAATTGTGACAAGAAATGTTGTACAATGGGGCAAAACTCACTTAACAAATCTCTCACTTAGCTTAAGTGAGCTAAGTGGGCTTAATTATGATCGTAAGTTGAGGACTACCTGTATGTGCGATTGCCAAGTGCCCAAATTTTGATCGCATCACAGTGAGGATGTTGCAACTGTTATAAGTGTCAGGAACACTCATAACTCCCTTTTTCCAGGGCTATTGTAACTTCAAATAGTTGTTAAACTGTTGTGAACTATCTGTATACATTGCAAACAGAAAATTTATAAGTATAGTTTCAAAACATGAAGTATATATGACTACATCAAAAAGAAAAAAGATGATCCCTCAAAATCAAATAAGTATAAGTAAAATGTTTCTTTTTCTGTGTAAAATGAATACTTTTCTGGAACTTGGGAGCAAACTAGATATTTTTGCTATTCTTGGCTA
>JAOYMU010000192.1:75505336-75515559 GCA_025802295.1 Psammodynastes pulverulentus
GTTCGTAACCACCCCAAACCCCCCAAGCTAGCTCCGTCCCGCCGAGATCAAGGACCCGCCATCTTGCGCATATGCCCACCAAGCCACACTCACCCAGCCATGCCCACAGAACCAGTAGTAAAAAAATTTGAATCCCACTACTGCTGCCAGGTACTTGGTAAATTGTACAAGTAGTAGCTACTCTTCATTTACTGTCTTATTTAAAGAATAAGCGCTTGAGGTCTTTGATGGTGATCCTTGTCTGAGTGACATTGTCAAGTGAGATATGAAGAAGGGCTGTAGATCAAATCAAAGCCTCTCAAGCTGGTAGCCTTCAAATATTAAGGATTCCAGAGTCCCAAACATCTATATTAATATTCAGGGCAACATATTTGCTCCTCTGAGTCTAAGAATAGATTTGAAAGCTTTCTGCCTTGTTAAATGGTTTTAGATGATAAGCATACATTTATTTTATTGTAATTCTTAAACAGTTACATAAAGTGGTTGTAGAACACCTTACGGAAACATTCTGTAAAAAAATAGTACTACAAGCCTCACATCCCTCTTCCCCTTTATACAACTGTGATGGAATGAAAGCTTCTGTTTTGACTGAATTGCAGCTAATGTCTCATCTGACTCCTACGCTGGATTTAGTCTTCAGTATAACTACTGAAAAACAAGCATAGTTCCTTTTCTACCAATCACAAATGAAACGAACCATAGTTTGTCATAGTTTGTGGGTAATCCAAATGAAACTGATCAATTCTGAAGTCTTCCTTGTGGCTGACTATGGGGATTCTCAGTCATCCAGGTCATGATTGTCCCAAAGGACAACTTCGTTTTTCCTTGCAGATGTTTTGCTTCTCAACCAAGTAGCTTCTTCAGAACTGCTTCTTGGATGAGCAGTGAAGTGTCTTCAAGGAAAAACAAAATCCAGTTGCCTTTGGAAAAGCACCTTCCTTGTGGGCCTTCCTTGTGGCCACTTGGAGGAGGAATAGAAGTAGAGGTAGCTGAAAGGAGACCCTCTTAACACAAAATTACCTAACAGAATAACAGAGTTGGAAGGGACCTTGGAGGTCTTCTAGTCCAACCCTCTGCTCAAGCAGGAAACTCTATAACATTTCAGACAAATGGTTGTCCAATCTTTTCTTTAAAATCTCTTAATGTTTTAGCATTGCTGTATTTGTTCAAGTAGTAGCTACTCTTCATTTCCTCATTCCTTTCAGAATGCGATTTTTGTTTTGTATAATAACAAAAGGAAGCATCTGCACTTGTTCCATAAATAGAATTATAGAATTATATATGAAACAAAATTAAGACAAAGGCAGGTTTTAGATTCCTGCAGTTGTCGTAATATCTTTCAGTGGTTACTGGAATGTTGATTGAAGCTTTTTATAGGTCGGTACATAAAATTAAAAGCCCCCTATTTGAAAAATGTCTCCTTCACCCAAGGAAATATTTAAGATAGTACGTAAAGTTTATTTCAGCTTTAATGTATTTGTTGTTTATACATGTCCTAAAGGCCAGATTTATTTTTAATTGGCCTTGAAACACACTTTGCTATTTATAGAAATTAAGTTATATTTAGGGTATATTTTAATCACATACAAATACCAAAGAAATGTCAGGACTTCTATATCTGGAAGAGAAATAACTGAGAAGGTAGCATGAAAGCTGTGTCCCCTGTGTGATGGTTACGTGCCAGGACACCAAGACCTATGTGAATTTTTTACACTAGACTGATTTTCATTCTCACTTGGAATAAATTGTGCCAAATGTACTTGGGTATATGCGTGTGTGTGTGTTGAAGGAAAGCCACAACCTCTGCGGGAGATATATTACCTCAGCCTCATCTTGCAAGGTGAAATCAAGGGCTTTAGCCTTTAAGAAAGGAAACTGAGATAACATTACTCTTACAGTTTCTACAGCTACTGGATAACAAGAACCGACAGTCCTCAAAAGGGAATGTTGTGGTATGTACTCTTGTCTGCCTAAACAAGGGAGTTTCTGTGGCTCAAAACACATTAAATGCCACAAGGAGGAGATTCCCCCCCCCTCTCCTTGAAACAAAGGAACAAGCTAAATTTTTTGAAGAATGGCTTTTGGATAACATTCAGTTGTGTATAATTAAATACAATATATGTATATGTGAGAAAGATCTTGAGAGGCAGGAGAAAATGTGCTAAGGTGCAGTCAGACAAGAGAGGGCATTGCTTGTAGCTTCATAATGGATGGGCAAGAGGTTCAGCAGGGATGCTTCCTAGCTGTTCCGGTTGTGAAGGAGATGGTGGGATCTTTGTCCTTTTAGACTTGCAATATAGCAATAGCACAGACTTATATACTGCTTTATAGCTCTTTTTACAGCCCTCTCTAAGCGGTTTCCAGGATCAGCATATTGCCCTCACAATCTGGGTCCTTATTTTACCCACCTCGGAAGGATGGAAGGCTGAGTCAACCTTGATATATTCTGTTAATGTAGCTTTACGATAAAGTAAACTTAGCTCATCTGGTCATGTCTCCTGTCTGGTTTAACTGTGAAAGCTGACAGTGTGATACCATCATCACAAAGTCTTTGGTATCTAGTTATAAAGACTGCAATCCTGCAAGCACCTGCTTAGCAGAAGTTAGTGCAGTGGCCTTTTCTTCTGAGTAAACATGATCAGGCGAATCATCTTCATTTTCTTTATTTAGAAAGAGTGATGATGATAGAGATTACAAATTAAAGGTACATCTTTTACAAATTCAATTTTATACTGAATATTTTGAGTAGTTAATTTTCAGAGTAAACAGAATGATTATGAATTCTTTTTGAATTGTTAACTGTTGCTCAGATTAATTGTTCAGTTACTTTAAATTATTGTCTAACACTAAATTACTATCTCCCTGGTGCAAGGGTTAAGTTAAATATTCTAACTGATAGTATAATATCTCCATGTACATACATATGCAATTTCTTAGAGCATTTTAAAACAGGTTTTGGTGAAACCAGTTTGCCTTTACCAACTAATATCAATGAAAACATTTACAAAAAGTTATCTGTACATATAGTTGTTCCAGGTTTCACAATAGACTTTTGGTAAATCATGCTGAAGCACCTTAGGTTTTAGGAAGAAATTGTGAAGATATGGCTAGATAAATCAAAAGAACCAGAGACAATTGGTAGAAACTGATTTGATGTGAAGGGAATGTATACTGACAGCATGCGAACTGAAAAAAAATGATGAGCCATTGGAAAAAGCAAGAGATCAAAGAAGAAAATATGTAGAATATGAAGTTTCAGGGAACAAGATACTCTTCCCACCTAATTTGTCTCCTGGAAGGTCAATGACATGGCTGTATTGTCTGGCCCCAGGAAGTAGGTATTGGACATACCGCCTATCCAGTGATACTGTGATTGGCAAACCACCAAAGAGCCTCCATGACTTAAATTCCATGATTACATTTTTAAACCCACACAATTCTTAAAATACTGACAAATGTGAACAAATGTGCTAAGTAACGACCATCTCAGAATAATGGGGTTGGAAGGAATCTTGGAGGTCTTCTAATCCAATTCCCTGCTCAGGTAGAAGGCCCTATATCATTCTGGACAAATGGTTGTCCAGTCTCTTCTTAAAAGCCTCCAGTGGTGGAGCACTCACAACTTCTGTAGACAAGCCGTTCCACTGGTTAATTGCTCTGTTTCTCCTTAGTTCTCGGTTGCTTTTCTCTTTGATTAGTTTCCATCCATTGTTTCTTGACTTGCCTTCTGGTGCTTTGGAAAATGGATAGAGCCCCTTTTCTTTGTGGCAGCCCATCAAATATTGGAACACTTAACCCTAACCCTATCATATCGACCCTAGTCCTTCTTTTCACTAAATTAGACATATCTAATCCTGCAAGCGTTCTTCATATGCTCTATCCTCCAACCCCTAATCATCTTTGGTTTGCTATTTTCTGCACTCTTTCCAACATCCTTTTATGTTGTGATGATCAAAACTGGATGCAGTATTCCAAGTGTGTCTTACTAAGGCATTATAAAGCAGTACTAACACTTCATGTGATCTTGATTCTATCTGTGTTGACTTTTTGGCGTTTGTTGGCTCTTATTTAAGTGATTGTCCACTAACACTCCAAGATCCCTCTTGTAGTTGCTGCTGTTGAGCCAAGTTTCACCTAATCTGTACCTGTACATTTTATTTTTCTTGCCTAAGTTTTTCGGTTACAGCTGAAGAGGATTGCCTTTGAATGTACCTTACATTGTGCAAAAAGGCTTGTGTAATGCACTGGTTTTCAGCACGCATTTTTTCCCCCACAGGATATCTTATGTTGTGTTGATAGTCATAAAGAGGAAGGATTCAAATGGTTGCCATGTATACTGTATATATTTTTTTAACAGTCTCAATGAGAGAATTAGAACAGTTTTGAAATTCTATATTTTGTAGCATATATACAATGAATTTTGGAGATAGCTTCTTCTAATGTATTAAACATGAAATGAAACACCCTTTTATGTAAGTCCCACCATTTTCTCACAATCCAAGGAACAAACTTGGATTTACCAGGGAGCACCTGACTATTTTGCTCCACATTTTCTGAGATTCATTTTAAGTGGAAGAGCAATATTAAGGCTAAGCTCTATTGTTTCCAGGAAAATGACTCTTAGAGCAATGTTATTACCAGCAGGCCTTGCATGATGTTATATTTATCTAGCTATTGGGAGTCCGAAAAATTTAATAACTGTCTTTCAGTAGCTCCTTGACCAACAGAGTGAGGTGGAGATTGAAAAAAAATTGAGATATATTATTTAACTGTTTTTTGAAACAATTTTAATCTAGTTACAAACCACCCAGTATAGATTTATACATTAGAGTAATTAGAATGAATTCTATTAAAATCTTGCCTTATTATGGGCAATAAAATAGAAGCAAAGAGTGTAATAATTTAATTCTGTATATATTTAGACTGACTCATTTATGAGGATCACTTCTGGGTAATTGTAAACAGGATTTTTCTATCTGCTTTAAAAAAAAAGATACTTAAAAGTACAATGAATGAAAAAAACAAGATAGGGGAAAAAAAGCTAGAAAAATTATTTAAAAGCTATATAAAACTGAGTGAAACCTTTGAAGAAACATTAGGGAAGTGCTCCACTTCTTATAAAAAAACCCTTCTGTGTATTGTGTTTGATTTGGCAAGGTTAGAGATTGAGAAATGATGTGTGTAGGTGTGTATACAATCTTCTCCATACTTATTTACTGTCCCAGCGGTCTTAATAAATGTGTTTAGCATTGGAAAACTGACAGGTATTAAAACTTCTGATAATTTCAGTACAATGTAGTCAGTATGTTGCAGAACAGAAGGAAGATCTTGGGACTCCAAAGTCAATTCTGTATCAAAAGGCAGCTCTTGGTATGAAACTGCAGAAGAACAAGTGGCCCCATGACAGTTTTTACAAAAGGCGTGATTCCCCAGTGAATTGGAGCCACTGACCAAAATCATGAGAGGCTAAGGGATAAGCTGTAGCATAGTGAGAAGAGCCCTTGTTTGGTCTGTTTAAGATCCCACTTCAGACAAGGAAATATACCTGTTTGAAGACCTGTTTGAATAGGCTTAGCTGCAAGAACTTATCTAGTTGTTTCAATGATAGGTACAGAATGCATCTTCTGTACTTCTAATTTCAGTTTTAACCCCCCCTTCCCCACCTCACCACCAATTAGGGTTTTCACTGCGTGGAATCAGTGAAATCAAGCTTCGGCTTTTATTTTCAAGAGCCATTAAAATATGTCACCAATCCCTCTTATTTCTTCTTCCAAATGATTGATCGTTGGTTAATTTTCCTCTTTTTGTTGCTAGTTGTAGATCTCTTGTTTATTTCTTGACACTTCAGCAGTCCAGCAGTCATAGAAGAAAATATGCACATTATTTACAAACACTTAGCATCCTGTTATATGTCACTGCTTTTTTTCAAAGGGTCTGTCCAGCAGAGTAAAGCGTATAGAGAAGTTCAACTCATAAAATACAGATTATAGGCAACTGGAAGGCAAAAAAATGAACGAATCAAAAGTTCTCTTCATATTTTAGTGTTGGGATTAAAAGAATAAAAAAATAAAATCCGCTCTATACGCACAGTAGGAATGCTAAGGAGGGTGTAGACAAGAGAGCAGAGTGTGACACCAGCCCAGAGTGTGACACCTTAGCGGAAGATGGACAGCACATAAATTCGATAAATAAATGATATAAAAATTATTTTGATACAAACTCACCAAATTCATATTGCTCTTGGTTACGTAACCATTGTAACCTGTATGGGCAAGTCAGCATCGAATGGATGAAAGGGCCAAATTACAAATTAAGAAATCCCTTGCTCAAATCTTTTTTCACTTATTCCTAGTTGATCCAGTTCATATTATTTGGTAATTAATAGTAGTTTTGAGTCTGGGACCTGGGTTCAAATTCTTTTCAAGGCCAGGTAATGCTTCTTTTTCAAGGGAATGAATGAACTCAGTGGAAGAAGATGGTTTTGCTTGCCAAATATCTCTACTTCAGACATTGATAATTTCAGTAGTAGTGATATGAAAGACCTCAGCCTGATTTCCTGGGAAGGAATGGGAATACTTAAAGATTTTACATAGATTATGTCAATCTAAACTAGACATTACAAAAGAATTTGGTTCCTGCTGAAAACAGCAGCATTATTTCTCTCAATTTCTCCATCTGGCCTATCTAATCTAGTTAGAAAAAGGAGAGAGTCACAAAAAATCATTACTCATGTTTCCATCACGAGACATGCCCTGAGGAGATCGCTGCTGGGGAGGGGGGAGGGGGCTGTTCCTGCTGACAGAACCGGATATAAATCTGACATACAATGGTTGATAGGATCACAGTTTTTAGACAGAATCGCGAGTTCAAATGGTAAATAAAACATGTTTCCATCAGTTTTATAAATACATAAATATAATTGGCTATTATTGTTTTTATTCAACGTACTGTCCTACAAATGTTCCTAGAATTGGGAATTTCCCAAATTCCAGATTAGCATGCCCATCTTTGAAAGATCTCAAACTGGGGGAGACTGGTTTCTATCAGTCCATCTCAACCTAATTCTCACATGATGCCCAATGTCTGTGAAGAATTGATAAAGGCAAAGAAAGTTAACGTCATCCAGAAGGATTCACCTGGTTCTGGCTAGTCAAAAGGCAGATCAGGAAGTAAAAAGACTGGATGTTCCTCATGGTTTCTATAATCCCAGTTTAAGTGAAGGGCTGGATTTGCAATGGCCAGCAGTGTATTTGCAGTTTAAACTGGTTTTGGAGTGGGCAAAAACAAATTTGGACAATCCTAGCAAAATTAAGAATACAAAGTGTGCATCAAACACTGTAACCATAAACTTAGAACAGCAGCTAAAACTGAAGCAACACTGAAAAATGTGCTTCTACTTTATTCAGAAGAGTTCAGAATTGAAAACCACACTGAAAAGGAGCTGCCTAATTTATTCGCCAGCCATGCTTCCTGCAGCAGTTGCATGTGGTATGAACTCACCCAAAACTGTTTCAGGATAAAGAATTATTGTCTTATTTCAAAATAACTTGGAAAGCTAAGCTATGGTCATTTCCAGTTAAAAATGAGAAGCTGAGGTTAGAATTGATCTGCTGAAATATTTGCAAACATTTACATTTCTATTATTCATGTGATAGGTCTGATGATCCTGCTCCCTGTGACTCTTCAGTCAGTTCTATCTATAATAAAAAATCAGCTTTCACATTAGCTGTTGTGTCCTTCCTGTGTATTATGTTCCTGAATGGCTCCATTTAAAGCAATCCTCAGAGATTTAAAAACTTTATTTCATGACATTTTTCTACTTGCACCAGCTTAAGACACGCTGTGGATCAAGTCTTTTAGAGTGAATGCTTGGGAGGGCAGAGGAGGAAGGAAAAAAAAAAAAAAGGAGGCAGACTGCTTTTGCAGAAAATAGGAGCAATGCAAGCTAAGTCATAATATCCAGTGATGCCTAATAACACTTATACAACTGTTCTGTTGTAGTACAGAATCATATGAAACTGTGAAATCTTATTTCACAAGACAGAGTAAAGTTGCTATAAACTATAGAGAAATCTTGAGTTTCTCAAATGAATTATGCATAGAAGAAGATAACTTCTATCCATCGCCCAAACCATGAAAAATCTGGCAGGCATCAGAGAACATGTTTACCACAAAGTGGTATTTCTGTTTACTAGCTTTTGAATTGGGCAGTGTCTCATCTGTTCTGCTTAATCCTTTGGCAAGTTTGCTACCACACAGCATTTGTTTAGGAAAAAAAATCCCCCGCACCTTTTGGGGACAAAGTCATGGCTAAATTATTTTCTTTTTCTCCCCTTAAATGTCTGTCTTAAAATTTTTACTTTATTTTAAAAACTCTGTACAATATATATAGAGAGAGTGGCTAAGAAATTTAGGATTGCACCTCAGAGAAGCTGTGGACAAGTCATTTCGTCTCTCTCTGTGTGTCTCTTTAACCTACTTCGCTTGATTATTTTGAGTGTTTGAAAAGGAGAAAAGAATGTGCAGTATATGGCAACTGTGAAATCATGAAGGAAAGCAAAAAAGCAAATGAACAAATAAATTTCAGCTTGTCCACAGTTTCTGTATAGATAGTCATTTCCCCATCTTATGTAAAGAGAAGATAAGTACCCTAATAACTTACATATAATAAATATGGAATTCAAATTGTAAATGATGTTATTCCAAATTTCAGGATGCTTTATCTTGAAAAATTGTAAAAATATTATTGGAAGGGCTGCAAATAATAATTTCGAGAAAAATTGCTTGTATAATTCTAATGCAGCTTCCTTCTTTTTCTCCCTTACATTAAAACTCAGACATAAGGGAGAGGGGGAATGGAGCAAGTGCATAATGTCTTTTAGCTGCTAGAACTGGTGTTGTTCATCTGAAATCATCCTTCAAAACCAAAACCACAAAATTGGATATTTCTGAAAGAGTGTAGTTTGTTTTCTTGGCTGTTCATGACATTCTGAGGCATCTTCTCCACACCAATGTCCAAAGAGTTAATATTTCTGCTTCTTCAAGATCCAACTTTTGCTTCCATAGATTCCATCAGAATCACTTGCACGATTCTGATCTCTGTAGGTGTAGATACTTCATGGCATTTCAATAAGTTTTCCAAGGCCATCAGGGCTGTATTGCTTAACTGCTGGTTCCTTTAAGGTAGATCCTAAAAGACAGACACTATCACCTCAATACCTTTATTGTGACTTTTAAGACTGAATGATGTTATCGTTATCTTATTTAATTGAGTCCTATTTTTTTCCGTGTTCCTTGGCTTTTATTACAAGAGTTTTCCAATCCTTTTCATTTTAGGCTACCAGAGTAGTGTTATTAGCATACAACAAGTTATTGGCATATCTTCCCCCAGTTTTAAAATCATGGTCATCTCCCTACAATCCATCTTCCCTTAACATATATTTGGCATATAAGTTGAATAAATAAGGGGAGAGTATACATCCTCCAATGTAGACTGCAGATATTCTGCAAATGAAGCTTAGATACTACAGTAGCATACATCTTCCTATGAGCTGTACAGATGTTTCTTTGATGCAAGTAGAAGGTTAGCCTGGGGTGAGATTTCAAACACTGTAATATAATCTAATGTCAATATGATACTCATCTTGGAGTTGGGAAACTGTACTGTGAAGCACTAATTTATTTTTGTTTGCACTATAATTCATTTTTAGTACTGAAGGTCAAAAATGTACCTAACACTTCCCCAGCACAATAAGCTGTGTGGTGCTTCATTTTAGGTGTGCCTAAATAAGCATCCAGAGTTATGATTTAGAATTATTTGTCTCTTCTGGCTTTGAACTTACTAAAGAACTCCACAGCAGGCATTTTTCTAAAGCATTCACTTTGCGTCACAATGCAGGAATAAGTTAAGAAACAGTCCTTAGTAATAAGCTGATATATACACAGCAGTCTGGAAGATTTGCATAATTTTGTCCTCCCTGGCTGTCTTATTTTCTTTGTATTCTAATGGTAGAGGTTATACCTGCTCCCAAAAATAGTTTGTGAAAAGAAGAGGTCATAGTGATAAATGGTGCACATGCATGGAAAAGAATTATAAAAGCAGGACTTCCTTCCAAAAGTCAACACTGTAAGTCACAAGTGCCAAACTCAAATGTGGCCCGCCACGTCATTTTATGTGGCCCGCGAGAGCTGCAAAGTTCCAATTGTCTTTAGGACATTTGGTT
>JAOYMU010000192.1:75528161-75545783 GCA_025802295.1 Psammodynastes pulverulentus
AGTAATCAGCTGCTTTAAAAGAAGTTTGTTATACTTGTTTTTCTTAGCACTTAGATACTAAGTCAGCTCAAGAATGCTTTTCCGCCTCTGGAGCCTTTTATATTTTTGCCTTTAAAATGAACGTAGCATTTAAGCATCCAAGTTGCAAATTGTAATAAGCTGGACACATTACTATTGTTTCTAATAAATGCTTTTTTTTTCTTTTTGTTGGTACGGGAGCTGCCCCTCGCAGCAGTGGCTGTTCCAGGCTGTTGATGGACCCGT
This sequence comes from Psammodynastes pulverulentus, assembly GCA_025802295.1. Lineage (NCBI taxonomy): Eukaryota > Metazoa > Chordata > Lepidosauria > Squamata > Psammodynastidae > Psammodynastes > Psammodynastes pulverulentus. The sequence continues at coordinate 75,528,426 of JAOYMU010000192.1, forward strand.
CCTCCGGTGCCTACTGAGCTGATATCAGTTCTGATTTTATATACTGGCTCAGTTCAGCAGGAACAGGAGTCGAGCCCTAAAGCAAAACCCAAAACCAAACAGAAAATCTTTTCTGAGTACACAGATGTCGGTGAAAACTAATGTTTACTTCAAAGCTAGAACAGACTGATATTTTGATGGGAAGCGCAAATCCTTATGTGGGCTACCCAGCCACAATCCTGCAGAAAACACAATGATTAAGTATGTGTAGGGTTGCGTCAAGGAATTCTTAACTCAAGCAACAAACGTAACAAGTAATCTCTCGAATGCTTTATTCTTCCAGTGTTTTCAAGAAAAAGGGTAGTTGTGAACTTTCTTGTTGTTTTCTTCAAATATATATCCTAGACACGACAACCGTGATAATTGCATAGTTTGAAGTTCCTTACGGCATTCTGGTGTGATTTTTTTTCCCCTTCTGCTATGGAACACCGCAGCCTCCTGTCTTCTCAAATTGCACAGAAGCTGACAGGAAACCTGATAGTCACGGAACATCAAGTTACCAATGCTGCAATTCTTTCCCACTGTCTGCATTTGAAGAAAAATTAGAGTGGCAGAGACGCCATCTTAAGAAGTGGGGTTGTAAAGAATAGTCATCCCATTTATTACTAACACTTCATATGCATTCTCTTTTTTTTTTTAAAGTATTGCTTCACTGTGATAGAATAATACGTTTTACCACTATTTCCCTTACAGGAAAGGCAGAGACTTTAACTAGATTTGTTACCAAACGCTGGTGGTGTTAAAATTTCTTTGACTCTGGATATCAAAGGGAGAATTATGTTGCTGCTAAAACAATCAGCTGAAAAACGTCTCTTTCTGGAAGGTGACAGAAACCAGGAGGAACAAGTCCTTCATCTCCCTCATAGTAAAATACAATTATGATTGTGAATCCAAGGCCAAAAAGACAAAAGAAATATACAAAGAGCTAAACCCTTCAGTCAAGGGAATATTATGTGCTAATTTAAATTGAACCTGATGTGCTTTGCTTAAAGGGAGGATTACTGATTTTGTTATTGTATAAGGCCCTAACTCAGTTACACTATAAAATAAAGCCATAGTATTAAGCAACGTTCGTGAAATATTGCTCTTCTGTGCCCAATGCTGACTACCAGTTTCACTCAAAGCAATATGATGCAACCTCAATAATCTGAATTTGTATCAGTCCCTTCTTTGTAAAACATGTTTTGTAAATAAACTGATTATGTAAACATTGTGACTTGACAGTTTTTATTGCTTGAGACATATCTGTTAACACTGTGTGTGTATATATACATGCGCTCAGTTTTCAACTGCCAGTGGATGTACTGAGTTAAACATCTGCAGCCATGCCCTAGTTAGCTAAGAGGGGAGACACTCTATTACTCATGCATGTATCCAGTCAGTGTAACTCTATTTACCCCTTTTTGACTCTCAAACCAAAGTAATGTTTCTAAATTTTAATCAGCTGAATTAAACTGCTAGCAGTCCTGGATTCAGCTCTGCAGACATCTGGAGCCTGCCTGGCCTCTTACTGAGCTACAGCAATAGCTCTTACTATAGATCTTTTGATGTATTCAAGAAAGGATCCAAACTATTCTTGAAAGAGGTTGTGCTCCATTTCACAGCCTTTTTCAAAGGACAATGAAGGAAAAGCAGCTCATCATTTTGTTATGCCATTGTGAAAGATAACGGGCCGAGTAAGGGAATTCAGAAAGTAAAACACTACAAAGGAAACTATCATCTCATGATTTAAACTATATGAAGATGATCGTTTTGTTAAATGTACAGCACTATACAACTCCATGAAAGCTCCGGATAGCATATATTATTAACAACAAATCCATGAAAAACAAATAAGAACAATCCACATCCAAAAGAAATACTTCGCTTTTGGTAAAAGTCAATTTACATTCAAGCATTTCTCTTAAATGTGCATCCACTTCCATCACAGCTCTCCCATTTAAAAAAAGAGACCTCTGTTGACATGTTAGGATATTGCTAATTAATCCCCTTTAATGCCAAAAGACATCAGACATGCATTCATTGGTATCGAGTACAAAGTAACAACTCTTTGACGCTTACAAGATCAATTAATGTAAGTTTAGAAAAGAGAAACTGAATGCCAGCGACATCTCCTTCCTTTTGTTTGGTATTTTAATTCCGTTAGGTGTGTGTTTTGGGTTCTGAATAAGAACTCGTTGGCTTTTGTTTGATATAAAAATAAGAATATATAACCTGCCTTCATAAAACATATGGAGAATATATAAAGTATATATATAGAGAGAAAGTCTTTAGTGCTTTTGTATATGGACCTATGTTTCTGACAATGCATGGAAGATGAGTGACAATGCACACATTCCTAATCCAAATGCAGGAACATATAAGAGTGCAGACATTAAGTTTTCCTCCGTTCCTTCTCATGTTGTGACAATTATTTTATTTCTATAGTGTTCTTCCTCCCCAAAAGAGCCCAAGACAGTCTGATAGGTTGATTATGCAGTTGGTATCAACTCTTAGAACCACATATATAGATTTTCCCAATGACAATCTGTCCCTAATCTGGTGCTTCAGGTTTTCCAACAATATATTTATTGCCACTGTAACTCAGTCTATCCACTTTGCTGCTGGTGTCCTTCCCCCCTCCCCCCCCCCCATTCCACCTTTCTCAGTATTGGAGCCTTCTTCAGAGAGCTAGGTCTTCATGTAATGTAGCCAACGTAGGCTAATTTGAGTCTGGTTATTATTTTTCATTAGCCAATTAAAGAGAACTATGATTAATAGTAAGAGAGGCTTAATGTGGAAAAGCCAAACCTTTAGCTGTTTGTAAAACCATTTCTTTTCTCTATACTTTATTATTGCTTAAAACAAAATGACAGTCTAGGGAGAAATCAACTACTGAAGGATTGTTGCTTGCCAACTGAAAGTTGGTTAGGTTGCTTGTGGGTTGGTGGGATGGCAATGGGGATGCAAGACTTCAGTCACAGTTGTGTCTGTAGAATGCTGGCCATTAAAAGGGCCTAGTCAGTTTGAGTATACTTAAGCCCTTCAGAAAGCAGCTCAAGGGCTTTTAACACCTTTTATAGACTCAGACAGTCGGTTGAAGGAATACAGCCAGAAAAAGCAAGGGAAACTGTTCTGGCATTTGGTATTAAATGGACCACCCCGGTGCAAATTCCCAGAATCAATGTTAAGATAGCATTTAAATTGCAACTATGAACATGCCTTTTTTTTTTAAAGGGGGGGTGGGGTTGTCAAACTTTCAAGCATTAGACAGCTTGATACGAAACAGCACATTTGTGGTTCTGAATTAGGAGCACCTGAGGTAACTTCTAACAGGCTGTTTCTCTAACTTTCCTTAAAACGGCAATCCAAAAATGCACCTCGAGTTCATTAGTGATCTAAGGAAAGGTCCACAAAAGCATTGCTGCAAGAAATAGTATTTTCTAAAATGGAAGGAAAAAAAAAAGACTGTTATAATCAGTACTTTGAAATGAATGATCTCCTCTAGGAGATGATGTTGAAATACACTATAAGTAGTCCTTGACTTTCGACCACATTTGGGATGGGAACTTTGGCTGTTACGCATTGGGGTAATTAAGTGAATCGCATCCGATTATACAAACTTTTTTGCCACTGTTGTGAAGCGAATCACATGGTCGTTAAGCAAATCTGGTCTCCCCTATTGACTGTCTGAAGCCAGCTGGGAAAGTTGCAAATGGCAATCATGTGATCCTATTGTAAATATATGCTGCATGCCAAGTGTTTCAATGTCAATCACATGAGCGTGGGGATGCGGCAACAATCATAAGGGCAAGGACCATTCCTAAGCCTCTTTCTCCAGCGCCAGCATAATTTGGAACGGTTGCAAGTTGAAGGATTAACTGTAGAATGATGGTCATCATCCAATTCTACAAGAGTCACATTATTTATTTCCAGGAGTGAGAGGAACAGATCCTAATTTGGCACATATGTTACACAGTCTAAGGGGCAGAGAAATCCCTGTATTTCATAATTTTGTCCTAGGTTTAAAGGGCTAGTTGGCAGAATCGAAAAGATTAAGGCTTTATATAAATTAAGAGATCCAGATCATCAGACTTCAGACACCAATTACATAGTGCAGGAGGCAGAATGGCCAGAGTTGATATATACAGTCAGCAATCAAATCCTGATGTAGCTCATGTTAATCGTTTGTCGTTGTCTAATGTGTGTGGGTACACATTTCTCCTGCTTGTCTTTGGAACTCACCCCATCCCTCAAAAAGCATGTTGGCATAAGAACTCAATTATTCCTATGTGGGAGGAGATTTAAATTAGAAGCCTTAAAGGAAACTTCTAAAAAATCCAAATGTGTAGTTTCCAGGAAGTATGTTCTTCTTGTGCATTATTAAAAAATGTGAGAGGTTTCCAAACAAGTCTTCTATTTATGAGATTTGGATGAGATTCTTAAGTTGCAAATTGAGAGACATTATGACTTTTTATCCTTGAATGTACAAACTTTTAATAGCCGCTTGTTAGACAGTTCTGCTACGAAAGGAGGATTTTATTTTATTTTTATTTTTTTAAAATCAATTTTTAAATTGCACAAATCTTTCCTTGGCAGCATTCAAAGTCTGCACCTCAGGAAAGATCTGTGGTCCATCTAGCCCCAGGAAAGGAAAGTACATTTGCTGACTAATGCCACTTTAACAAAATATGATATTTGCTTCCTGTTGAAGAAAAACAAGTTAGAAGAAACGCAAGTAGGTGTTTGGTCACTGATCTAATGGAAACATTTAGTTCAAAAAGGACTCACTAATAATCATGTGTTTGCAATGGGCCCGAGATGCCACTAAATGGTATATAGCAGAAATAAGCTGTTTGATCAGATTGTAAATGATGGCATCAAAGTATGCCGCTTTTAAAATATTTTCTCACAAAGACAAAACAGCTTTGCAATGCTCTTTTGAGTAACTTTGAAGATACTTCTGCAAATGTAGAAAAATCACACGAACATCGTAACATATAGATTACAAACAACAGACTTGTCTCCCAGACTCCTTCAGAAAATGCCCAATTAGAAAACAGGTACCTTCTTTCTTTCTATTCCACAATTCTGAATAAGTACTAAGCACCATATCGGAATTCCCGGAGCAGATCATTTGCTAGCTTTACAGAGCATTGATATTTCACTCCCAGTTGGCCAGCTGTATTTGAGATGTGGGTAAGAAGTCCAGTTACTTGTGGGATTTCATCGCTTTTAGCTAGAATCTGAAAGAAGTTGGGGGGGGGGAATTAAAGTTAAAAAACTAAACATACTACCTCCTGCCCAGGCAAACATTTTCCTGCTCTCTAGCATGCTAGATAGTTCACAGATATTCAAAAGGGAAAGCAAAAAATTCTAAAAGCTCATTCATTTAAAAAAGGACTCAAAACAGGGAAAGGGTATTAATGATTTCTCAAGCAGAAGTGTTTGTTGCTGACTAGTTTCTGCTCTGCCCAGTGTGGAGGGACCCAGAATTACCTACTCTACAAAGAGGATCTTCTGCTAAATATTTTCAAGAGCTGAGCTGCAGTAAAATGTGCCTAAGCACAGAACTTTATTAAATTAAATCCAATGAAGGTTGGGGAAGAAAAACCCCCACATGACTGTTGTCCCTTTAGTCAAAACCAGTTAATTGTTTCAAATTGCTAGATCAGACTACAATTCCCATTTCTAATCAATGATTACTCTCTCCGGTGATGGGAGGTATAGCCAAACACATAAAGAAAGTACCACGTGGAAAAATTGAGACATATAAATGACTTATTTTTTTCAGTATGGGAATTGTAATATTTTGCTATTAGGGAACAATAAAACTTACGTAGGCAATCAATTCTCTGGCTATGGTGCGTCCATTAGGAGTAAACAGCACAAAGCTGATAATCAGATGGGTAACAATATGTTTAGTTGCAGTTGCAGTGGTTTTGCTGCTGAATAAAGTTTGTAGATCTGCCACAGAAATGGTTGGCATCCTTGAGAGGCTTGTCAGATAGTCGCATGCAGATCTAGCTTCTACCTGTTGACAATAATTGGAAGGAATAAAGGGTTAGCCAAAGAATAAAAGTCATATTCGATTCATGAAATTTGCAGAAAAGTACAGACTGGATTTCTAGCTGGTAACAGGGGAAGTAATGGAATAGGGAAGGGAAGGAGACCGTAGGCCAGAAGAGGAAAGACACAAAAGATTTTTTTTTTAAATTGTCTCTAGCCTTGAAAAACTAAAGCACTGCAGGCCATGATCCAGAATTTGACCTTTTTTTGAGGGGGGGGGAATAATAAAAGGAAGTAGCAAAATCCACAGAGCAGAATGAAGGTAGATTGTTATATTGTGGGAAAAGAACAGAAGGTTCTTTTGAGGGCTCACCACAATACTACAACTACAAATCAGTTAAACTCCATGCAATCTGACCTGATAAAAAATTCTGATAGAAATTCAAGCGTTTGGCTTCCTCCTAGTATTGTGGTCAACAGTTTCCCTCCCCACCTTTTTAACTCTTCAAGCAGCCAGAAGAAACAGCTTCTGGAGCCAAAATGGAAGCAAAATTGGATGGTCTGTTCATTAAAGGAAATTATTGGCCAGATATAACTTGAAATATTTATTACATGAAAGCCATGTCAGGGATAGAAAAGAAATAAAAAGCAATATGCAAATCTCCTGTTTAAATGTCTTTATCTCAGTTTTTTAAAAAACACATAATCCACTCCTTTTCTATTGTCAATCACTACATAGTATTGCATGAATTGTGCCGAAAGTCAAATATTTACATATATACCTTATTTATCCGTGCCACTATCTAATACAGATTCTTGGTGACTCATAACATAAAAACACAATTAGATAAATATTTGTTAAATAAAAATGACAATCAAAACAGGGAAACCCAAACTCCAAAAGGCAGCTGGTGCCAGCTCTTAACCAACCTATGAGATCCAGCTTGATATAGTGGTTAAGGCAGCAGGCTGGACACCAGGAGGCTATGTGTTCTAGTCCTGACTTAGGCATGCAAACCAGCTCGAGCTAGAGATCATGGTGGCTGAAATCTACACTATAGTCCTCTGTTTTTGGGTGACCTGCTTTTCTCAAGAAATAAGATTATTTAAAGTTAGTCAGTACAAGGAAGTAGCCAGCAGTGGTTGCTTGAACTTCTGAAGGATGTAACAGAAACCAGCAAGATTCATGGCTAGATCCAATTTGGAATTTGCATTAGTGAGCAAAATACATTTAAATCTGGCAGCAAGACCAAGGCCATAGATCAGCCTTCTTGAATATCTGCTTCTTTCCAATCAGCTAGCCTTCTCAAACAGGATAGAATACAGCCATGTTGCTCAGAAATAATCATGGTTTACTCAATTATCATACCAATTATTCATAACATCAATGTTTCTAGAAACCTAGAAGAGAAAGGCTTAAATACATACATAAGTTTCAGTTCCCTGATAATGCTGGCCCACATTCTCCAAATGGGATAAGAGAAACCAACATTAATAGATAGGATAAAAATTAACAATGGCATTGAAGATGGAATACATATTCTTTATTTTATCTATAAAATGCTATGTAGAAAACACCAAGAAACAACGAAAAACCGGTGACAATTTTATGTCGTTTCCTTCAAAAATAAATTTTCTGAGTAAATTTTCTGAAACTTATTTTTGTTTGACATTTAAATAGAATTGTTGTGGTCTTACACTAAGTAACAAATCGAAGTAGCCTTGCTATAAACCATATTATCTGAAATGCTTGATATAAAGTACTCAGATAATGTAAATATATACAGATTTAACTTTTAGCTCAGGATAATTTCCATATCGAGTAATTTGCACAGAAATGCATTTCTAAACTTAATCTTCTATAAAGTTTCATGTTTCATAGCAGTTTCATTCTGTTAGTCTGCTCAAGGATTAAATATATTCCTTTTCTTTGTGGAAATGGCTGCAGACACTGGGGGTTTTTTTTTGTAACCCTTTTATCCTTAATTTCTTAGGCATCTGTGTTGCAACTATAGAAAAAGAAATACGGGATGGAAACTATTTACTGTAAAATGTTAAGTTAGGACATGAACAGTTACAGAAATTAAAGGTGCAAACGGAACCCTGACAATAATTTAATGAAAGGGAACTTGGGAAGTAAAGGAAGTGGCAAGTAACATTAACAGAAGTTACAAATATTTTGTGGTGCCAACTGTTGTGCTATTTTCCACTAGCAAAAGATCACCTTAGATTCTGTTATTACTAGTAGCTCTTTCACAAATATATTTTTAATACTATATTTCAGTAAAGCTGTTCCCATCCAAGAAGACTTTTCTATGCATATTCTAATGTATATTAAACATAGATGGCATAGAAGGGCAATCAAAACATAAATATTAATAATAGTTGTGTAAGCTATCCTTGAGAGAAGCACTGGAATGCTTAATTGTCAACACTACATAGATCACCTGAAAATTTCTCATAGCAACTTGACTGACTTAACTGTTCTCTGGCCTTGAGCCAATGGACCACCCAATTGTCAGCTCTCTGAGAAATGTGAAAGAGACAAAACTAATGAGAATGTTTTAATAAGAATTTAGGAGAGAAAAAGAAAGACAAAGACAAATACTCTGCTTTAGACCAGTGTTTCAGTTGTATAGTAGAATGCAGGAGAAGTAGTCCTTGAGTTACATTTATTTGTTCAATGACTGGTCAACGTTACGATGGTGCTGAAAAGCATGGATTTACAACTGGTCCTCAACATTCTGGCCATTGCAGCACCCCTGTGATCATATGATCAAAATGTTGGCCAACTGGCATTTACAGTGCCACCTCCCATCGCCTCCCCCAGCAGATCTTTGTCATCTTCTTTGCCTCTGCTGGGCTCACCAACTCTGGCTGATCTCGAGAACTATGGTGCAGGGCCTCTTTCGGTCATGTTGTGCACTGTACCCCCACTTTGTCCTCCAGAGAACTTGCTGGGCAGGAAGACTATAACCGAATAACCACCAGGAATTACTACCAGGCATTCAGCCATGTGCAGGGGAGGCACCACAGAAACATCCCCAGCTTGCTACTCAGTGGGGAGATTGTCCCACCAGGAATGGCATGCAGAGAATTCTTGCCTTTCCCTTTCCTTCTCAGTGGGATGATAATAACTACCCATCTGTGCTCCCTAACACCTACCTCCCGTACCCACCTCTCCCACCTGCTGCTTTGCTTCTCTGGGACTCCTCCCTCTTCCCATATCACGGTCACATGAGGTCCTCACTTAAATAACCTGCATTATCTTGGGATTATGATAATAATTGGGACTGCCATTACCAAGTAATGTGGTCATCTTACGTGGGACTTTATATCTGCATCATTTAGCAACAACAGTTCTGGTCCCATTTGCTCTTGTAACCTAAAACTACTTGAACTAAATGATAGTTTACTTATTTTAAAGTAAGCCATCTTAAGGGTAGGATAACATTCAGTAATATTGCTAAAATAATAGCACCCCCTTTATATTAAAAATTATTTAATATAATATTTATATTAATAGCATCCATCTGTATTAAAAAGTATTTGGCAATAAATAAAATAAGAATACCAGGAAGAGACAGTAGTTCCTTTATCGTAAGATTAATATTACATTTGATGGGAACATGATATATAAGGTTAACCTACTTTCACCATTAGTGATCATTATAGAACTACTGTCTCATTGTTAATGCTCAAAGTTTTAAACACATGGTCACACAATAAAGACTCTCAAAAGCCATAAAATCTTCTCTTTAAATAATTTAAAAGTAAGAACCATCAGGGATATAGAATAAGATCTTCATGGATCTTATATATGCCAAGGGACTATGGGTACTTTTGTTAGACCATCTCATTCTCATTTATCCAATCCTTTAAGCCACTCTTATTTTTCATTCCTGAAGATTGCTCTAGCCTTTAAAAGAAAGCTAAAGAAGAATGCTTTAGCAATGATTTCTGAGCTATTTTGCAAGCACTGTTGCAAAAAATATCTGCTTTGTTTTTCAAAACATCATTTATTACCGTAGCTAGAACTTCTTACCATTATTTGAGTTCTCTGCCAATTCATGTTGTTTGGACTATAGTAAAATACCAAAAGCCACAACAGGTTAGAGGACTCTGCTTGTGACAGCAGCAACTGTTTTGCTGAAAGATCGGCCCATTCTCCAAAGTGAATCAACAAAAACCAGTTGTTGAAGAGTTCGTCCAAAGACCTGGAATAACATCAAAATGTGTATCAGTCTTTTTATTTACAGTGGTACCTTGATACGCATCGTTATTTGGTTACAGGAGGTGCAATGAATACCAAAAACAATGAGTACTAATTTTTTCTATAAGGAATAATGTGGTGAATCACAAGACACCTAACACTGATAAGTTCTAGCTTGTGTGTTGAGTTCCAAACAAACGCTGAGTACTGCGACAAAAGTTTTGTGTCAAAATGGGCTGAGTCCCAAATTCAATGAGTTTCAAAGCAGTTGAGGATCAAGGTACCATTGTATTGCAATATGACTTAAGTTCTCAGAAGGCTCTAAACTGAAACTGTTAAGACTAGCAAAGTTTTTTATTTGAAGGTCAATGAGAATAGCAATATGCAATAGTGCTAATTTTACACTAACGAAAGTAATGCATTGAAAATAATAGTTTGTTTCCCATACATGGTAGCAAAATACAAAAAAGATCGCTCACAAGCTGAGGCAAACTTTTAAAAAGAAGAAAGGAAACCCTCCTGCTTACTCAGAGCCCTTGACCTCCACTGTTGTTTTCAGAATTCCAGCAAGATGGTCTAAATGCTGATATACACTATTACCAGGCAAATCTAAGGAGAAACATGAACACCAGTATTAGGCATATTTTGATGGGTATATGGAAGAGAAATATAAGCACAACAAAACATTGTTTGCTTACTGAACTCATATTAACTCTGTATTAATAAAAAAATCGAAGTGAGCTTACCTGAAGGAGATTTAAGGACAGCCATCACAAGTGAGGGTGGATTATGAGGAAAATAGGCCTTCAGTGGAAATTTATGCTGAAATGAAATTATTTTTTAAAAAAAATTCTAGTCATCTTATGGACCTAAACCAATTTATGACAATTTTTTAAGATTGCCATGAGGGAAGATATGCATCTAAAGCACAAAAAAAATGCTTTCTGGACTCAAGGAAACTAACATTGCTGGTTAAGACTATTGCAATGCCATATATATCACAACTCCTAAATGAACTTTCTAGTACATTTTGAAATTCTGACCATTGCAACACCCCTGTGATCATGTGATCAAATGCTGGTCAATCTACATTTACAATGCCCTCTTCCAGTACGAATACCTGCACAGAAATAGGTTAGAAGAGACTGTATAATTGGCCATTCAATTCTCTGTGACATTTTTTTTTTAAAAGGTTTTCTACAAATATGTAGTAGCATGGGGTAAGAAAGGCTATTTTACTATGCAGCTTCTTTCAAGTAATCTTTCTGCATGATTTGGGTTATAAAGTCTACAACCTGTAGTTGATGTTCACTATGGTTGGAGAAAGCTACTTTAATGCATCAGTATCCATTTAATGGGAAACAACAATATCAAAGTTCACAAATGTCAAAATAACTATAGGAATCCATGTGAACCACCTGATTAATAAAAAATAATTCTGCAACAGAGGCAAACAGCAACAATTGTTCAGAAATCCCACTTCAAATATTTTCTGAATTACGGTAAATCAAAACACAATGACACATATGACTCATTGTTTAGAAATACAGAGAGGTACACGATGGGATGGATAAACTATACTTCCTTGTTCTGTAACATATGTAAATCAAGATAAGGAATAATAAAAGTTTTTTGTTAAATGAAAGTTGTGAAGGAATTGCTACTTCACCGAAGATATTTGTAAGGCAGCAAAAATAAAGAATTCCTTCAACACCTGATTAACTTACTTAAAGAATTTATGCCATAACTAGTTTTTAAAATGATCTAAAAAAGAAAGCTTTATCCTTTATCAATGATTATCAGAAAGGACAAATCTTTCAATACCTGATGGTGGGAAACAAATCAACATGGGGAGGTAATTATATGACTAAGACACAGACATCTTAGCCTAAATCAGTCAAAAATTATTTTATTTTCATTCATTCTGCTTTGATTGTACATGATATTACTGCAAGCAAATATGGGTAGTATATATTAAAATATAAGTACATATTAAGGAGCTAGTAGAAGCCATGATGAAATCATGTGCATCATCAAGATATCACACGAATAATGCAAATTAAGTGATTGGATCAGTCATGTCATGATGCAAATGATTTAATTACATCATATGCATAACTGTGACCTTTGTATTGTCACTTTCCCCCATGTTTCTCCTAATGGATAGCCATGATTACATAAATGATCTCTTGCCCTAAATATATTAGGAAGCTTCGGTTATGCTGTTAAGGCACATGCTAATAGTTTATTCATACGGTTTAGGAAACTCTCAAATATTCTGCAGTACTTTATCAGTGATGTACTGTATCAGGGGTTGGGCATGTCCACAATTTGGAAAATGCCTAACTGGTGTGTCATACACACATTTCCTTGAACAAAAGAGAAATAATTCTCTATCCCCCCCCCCCCCCCCCCAAATCTAGGCCACTCTGAACAACAGCACTTGGCAGCAGCACTAAGACTGGGCCTGAAATGGATCCCAGGCCTTGACTTCAGCCTTAGACACTACTGCTGCAACTCAAAAAAGGCTATTTTGCAGCATTTTCCAAGGCAGACAAGCATTGGGGAAAAGTACAATTGTCTCTGTGGCCCAGAGCTCCCAGAATCTGCTGCTAACCTTCAGGTGAGTTCTGTTTCTGTTGACAGCCCCTACCTGAGGCCTTCATTCTTAAAGTGGCTTCAGAGAATGCTCTTCCATGGCCTCTGTAGCCTGAGAGAAGCATGGAAAAGCAGACCTCATTTTCTTATGATTTTTGAGGCTCTGTACACTTCACAATAGCATAACCCACTCTCACATGCCCTCTGTAACCTCCAAAAATCACTTGAGATCAAGCATGCTTTTGAAAATAGTTATTAGGTGTTTATGAGCACGGATGTATCACCCAAAATGTTCCTGACATGTCACCTTTGACACAGATCATAGTTTTGCCATCACTGAGCCAAATCATGGAGATGGACAGAACTCAGTCTGTTCATGACTAAAGATAAACAAATAAAAATCCAGAAAGCATTCCTGTCTGCCTGCATACCATACCAATCTGAGATTTTTCCCTTAAATTGTAACAGTAAAAGATTGCATAACTAAAATGCCAAAACTTATTAAATTATTAATATTTAACATATTAAAAAAAGCTTAACAACGAAGCACATAAATAACAAAGTGATTAACACAGTTGGCTTCTGGCTATGTAAAGGGTGTGGAATTAAATTTAAGTTCCCCCCCCAGCCACCCCATTCATGCCAAGGCAGCAAAATTTGCTGCTGCCATATAAGCAAACTTAATGGGTGTGGCACCTATACATATTAACTTAGACAGCTAATTCATACCCTTTGGAACTTAAAAAGGGATTTAATTACAATGCTAATTAGAATTAATTACTGCATCATTTGCAAGATGAATAACCACTGATCAATAGACCTCCTTCACAACATGGAAAAACCACTGGAGCATCTACTAAAAGAAATTTTTGAGCAGAGGAAATCTTGAAGTATTTGTGTGGCCCAAACTTAAATTTTCACAGCTACTTTAACTCACTAAAGCAAAATAGGGGCAATTGCAAAGTTATTATAGAGACAAACCAAAGGACAGTTTTATGCCAAATGAGGTTAGCTATAAATCAGTGAGGTGATTTAGTTGTTCATTGTGTAAATCAAAAGAACAAAAAAGGTCATCTGAATGAAAAAAAAATTAACATCTTACTTCATATTAAAACAGATAGCTGTGTTTTATCCTAGATGATGGACCAGTTAAGTTATAAAGATGCATCTAAAGTTTCCACACCATGCTCAATTACATCTGCACTGAAATATGTAGTGAATATTGATGTTAGCTAGGTAACATGTAGATTGAGCGATATTTATTGGCTTTGTGTCTAATTTAAATTTGATATCATTTAAAATTCTGAAATGGTTTACTGCAGTCCAAAGGTATTATTTGGGTTGTCCACCAATCTGAATTCCAAAATGATTCTTTTGCCCTAAATTTTGAAGCATTTCATTTTTTTAAAATAATGAACAAGCAATTTGACTAACCTGCTTATTATTCTCATGGTAAGCTTGAACAAAGCACTGTGTAAACACCTGCATTACAGTCATTATTTCTTGAGCTCCATCAGTTTCCAGCAGTGCATTCCTGAGCAGTGAAAAGTTTAATTACGACAGGTCAGATTACGACTGTGCCAATCACACAGTCGTTAATTGAGAGGAGGCGAAAAAATACCCAAACAAGAACATTCTTCCCATGCCTCAACCTTTGGGCTTAACTCATCTAGCTTTTAGACCGCTTGGAAAGTGAAGAAAACCCCAACTTCACTTTGCTTGTTCTTGAATATGATTATATTAAAAACCTGTCTATTACTGCCACTAGAAGAAATCCTTCTGATGATGTTGGAACATACTTTTTCAACAGTAAACCATATGATCTACTATATCTACTATAATTGAAGTACACAGTTAAGTTTCTTAGTTACAAAATCTCACACTAGAATATATCTGTAAAATTAAACAAATGGTGAAAATGGCAATAGAAAACATTTCTGTTCATTCTGTTACAATATTCTTTCATTTCTCTTAATCACTGATATTTTAGATATACTGCTGGCTTTGGAAGCTGGAAGTGTAATTAAATTAATGAGTCAATAAGTATGTTTTTGCTGTGCAGCTCCACAAATCTGAATCAGCAATTTCATACAGAAATGATGAAAGTCTTGGATAAACTCTGTTTTACCAGTCTCACTAATTTACCAGTCTTTCCAATTCCAATTCTGTAACTGTGAATGCTTGGGAAAAGGACTGGTTCTAGTGGACGTAACCATTAAGTGAATATAACAGAGGGAGGGGGCAAGAATAGACATTTTCATATTTTTCTGAACAAGACTTTGCATTTCTAATCCTCAATTACCAAAAATGGCTGCTATCAACATTCTATATGGTGTACCTTTACTCAGAAGATGATCTGCTTCTAATCCATTCATTCAAGGTTTAAGAGTCAAAGAGTCCAATGATCAATAAGAAGTGCCTTAACCACTTAAAATAAATTAATTGCAAAGGAAGAGCATTCTATCAAAATAATTTAGGGAATGGGATTATTGAAGTCTCTGCTAATAAATCAGTTCTCTTCAGGTGTACACCTTTATAATTTACATAGGAAGATAAATAACTAAAAGCATTTTTCTTTGCACTACAGAATTAGCCATTTGTTTAGATTCTCATTATTTTAATTATAAGTAATATAAATTCATCTTTGCATACAATTTGATTCCCACTGAGATTAGAAAGACATCAATGCAATTTTCTCTGAAATACTGTGAAGTTGTCTGTCACTCCCTTTTGGGGGGGGATTATGTTTAAAATAATCCAGTCTAGTCTTCAACTCTTAGTTTTCCATCTAAGCCCTATTAGCTCAGATCCTTCTTGTTTTCTGAATGAAAAAAGGCCACCCTGGTGCAATTAAATTCAATTGTTTACATTGTATCTTTATGAAGTAATAGCAGAATATAAGATTAAGTCGATCCCAAAAACTATGTTATAAAAGAATATGAGCAGTTTTGTCAAAAAGAACCATTGCAAAAATTCATTAAAAAAGCCCATCATGTAGAAAGTAATGGCTTCAGGTTAAGATATATTAAAGATATCCATATGCCTATACATACACACATATATACAAATCTTGACATTTAATAATTCATTCTATCAAATATGTATCTATCATATTCAAACAACTGTATATGATCTAATCATTTAAAATAGATTTTCCTCCCACATAAATTACATGCAAACTTACTTGAAAATTTCATCAATAGTTCTGAAGACAACTGGATGACATGCAGCTCTGTGCTGCAAAAAAAAAATTGAGTAATTTAGAATTGTGTAGGGAACCCCCCCCCTCTCATGTTTTCAACAATAAGAAGAAAAATGAATTGTCATCAGGTTAGTTCAGCCTTACTATCAAAAAAATAATTTTCTCCCAAATAGTGATTTTAAAAGGCAAATGAAGCTGGCAGTAATAATAAATCAAATATAATATTTTACTAAGTACATACATAAAAAATGAGAAATGTGTTTAGCATAAAACAACCCCATTCAAAATGTTTTTTTATTACAACTATGCTCCAATTGAATTAGATATTCAAGGATGTCAATGCTTTGTGTTCCACTAGAGCAGAGCATGATGCCAAGTTCATAGAAAAAAGTGAGAAATTGGAACAAATCATTTCTCTTTCTTTTTTGGTAATGTTAGGGCTATAAGCCTAAATGGGACAGTAATCCATGCAGTTTGGGACCTGCCATCCAAACTACACAAATATTGAGAAGGAGAGGTGGTGCCTGTCTATCACTTGCCTTAAAACAATTATTTACAACAAGGGAACTATGATTTTTTAAAAGAAAAATTATCTAGAGGTAAATTCTTGGCTTATGAAGGAAATTGGGACAAAATTGCTAAATGATGTGGTTGTAAAGCACAATGTCATGTGACTGTGTTTAGTGATAGCAGTTCAGGCAGTCCCAGGTACCATAATGTTAATGGATATACAAAAGTATACAAAAGTAGTTTTGTTCAGGTGTTTTTCTGGATGAAAGTTAATCACGATGAGGAGTTAAAATCCCTACTCATCATGTTCAGCAACAATGCCTAAGGAAGTTTCTAAGTGCATTCAAGTAAACTTATGGAAAAGTACTTTTTGAACTTCCTCGTTTAAAGGATTTAAAGGGTTGAGAGGATATATACAGAGACATGGGATGCAGAGACAGCACATATGTGCTGCTTGATTCTGTTCAGCTAGAGACTAAACAAGACTTTGCAAAGTTGAAGTTAAGATAACCCATACAGTAGTTTCCCAATTCTAGTCTTGTAAGGAAGGCTAAACAAAATCAGCAAGTGGTCTAAGATAAGGTGACCAGACGTCCCAATTTTCGCGGGACAATCCCGCTTTTTGGGAATCTGTCCCGTGTCCCGGGACGTGGTCTAAAAGTCCCAATTTTTCAAAATAAATAATAATAAAAAAATCCCCCCTAAACTCTCCACCCTTCTGCGCATGAGCACGCTTCCCCACGCTCGCCCCCACCCTTCTGCGCATGCGCGTGCTTCCGTCACGCCTGCCCCCACCCTTCTGCGCATG
>JAOYMU010000192.1:75548036-75559713 GCA_025802295.1 Psammodynastes pulverulentus
GAGATTCGATCTGCCAAATTGCAGGCAGCTGGCTGTAAGCAGAAATAGCCTGCAATTACTGCACTCTATCCTCTGTGACACCAAGGCTCTTTATGATGTTGAGATTCTAGAAAGAGAGTAAAGACCAACAAAGATGATTAGGGGCTGGAAGCTAAAACATATGAAGAACGGTTGCAGGAATTGGGTATGAAAAGAAGGACTAGGGGTAACATGATAGCAGTGTTCCAATATCTAAGGGGCTTCCACAAAGAAGAGGGGGACAACTCTGAAAAGCACCTGGAGGCAGGACAAGAAGCAATGGATGGAAACCAATCAAGGAAGGAATCAAACTAGAAATAAGGAGAAATTTCCTGATAATTTGAACAATGAATTGGTAGAATAATTTGCCTCCAGAAGTTGTGGATTTTTAAGAAGGGATTGGACAACCATTTGTCTGAAATATAGGGTTTCCGCTTAAGCAGGGAGTTGGATTAGAAGACCTCCAAATTCCCTTCCAACTTGGTTATTCTATTATTTTGTTATTCTGGCACAAGCAAACATTTCTTCCTAACCCTTTATTACAGCTACTACTTTATTTCTAATTGACTAATCATTCACTAATTGATTCCCAATAATAATATTAATAAATAATTCCAAAGGTGGTACAATTCATATTTGTCACAGGTTTTCTCTCAAGTTGCAATTTCTGAATCTAATTTTTTTCACAGCCTTAGGGAACAGGAGATAAACGGTGTTTTGTGAACCCAGACATAGCATTTTTGTACTTAAAAGACAGAAATTAACTGGGAAATGAAGCTAAAAGCTGACTCAGTAGTTATTATCTGCATGTGTGGGCCTGAGAGTCAAGTTGTTTATGTTATTGCAAAGTCAGTCTAGTAGCTACAAAACATGGTCATTAAGCTTACCCAACACAATTGTACACAGAAGAACTATGGGTTTAAAAGATATTTTTTTTTGAAGTCCGAAATTCAGTTATAGCTGTGATGCTTATGAACAGGCATCTGTGTGAATGGCTCTGACACACCAAATTAACTGTTCACAGCATCACATACAAAATCGCATTCTTTCCCTGGTTATTGGCAACATATCTACACACTGCAAAGTGAATAAACCAATGTTTTGAGTGTCCACTGTCAATCATTTGAAAGATATAGTGTGATCAACTCCTCACAGGAAAATTAATATTTCTAGGTTGGTTGTTCTACGTGCAATATATGTGACACTTACCATTAGTTTTTTGCAGTTTGTGGTAACTAGAGAATTTTCACTATCAGTTTCACTCTTTCCAAAAGGATGGAAACATAGGAGCAGCACACAGTATAAACCAGAAGTTACTAGACCATCACACTTTAATTACGTTTAGAACCCTCATTTAAAAGTGTTGCATATTATATTTCTTCCATAATAAAACCTAGTAATGTTTCAGTACCAAGAACAGATTTGAAAAGTTGCTTTGAAATACTGTTTAGTGTGGCATCTTGCAAAACGCTAAGGAATAACATTTGCTATATCACTTAGGCAACTTAATGAAAATACATTCTAAAAGATTTATATAGTATCCATTATTGACTTAGTCATGTTTTCATATTAAATCATTTTAATTTCAATTATAAGCTTTGTTTTTGTGTTCTTTTTGTTTTACATTATTTGTTAACATTACGATATGAAAGGAAGGAAAGCACATTAAATAGTGATCAAACAGTGAAAAGCAAATCCTAATTATGTTTTAGTAATTTAAAAAGTTAAAAGTAATAACCTCTCATCTAATTAACAAGAAAAGATATATTACATATACAAATATCTATATAAAATTAATTCAACTGTTATTTATCATTAAATCTGGACCATATAGCAACATACAATGTCATCTTCTCATTTTAGAATACAGAAACTTTTCAAAATCATGACTTACTGTTTTGTCTTTCTAGATGTTTACAATTTATCACATTCATACTGCTTTAGTTATACAATTTTATTTTATTTTAAAAGGTGTCCTTCTCTCCTGTAGACTGTCCTCCCACCAGATATAAGAGACGAATCCCGATGTTTAATATTTAGACATTTTTATAAGCATCGTTCTTCAAATATGTATTTAGGTAAGGTTTAAGGCAGAATGGGAGATCTACCTGAGCTTAGGGTAATCTAGTTGCTTTGATGTTATAAGATCATTGTTTGTAATGCTATCTGCACTGTGAAGCAAAGAATTGTGCTGGTTCTCCCAAGGAAGTTTTATGATTGGCTTAGCACATATGGTACATTTTGAGCACTCAGGTAGAAGAGAGTTTGCCAACTTAACTGTTTATTAAACTATTAGCAAGAATAATCTTGCTAAGAGAAAAACTATGAAGGGAAAGTAGGGGGAGATCAATTTCCTGAGAAAGTATAAGAGTTTCCTTACTTCCAATCCACTCTCCTTTCCATTGTTTTCCTTTAATTGGATGAACTGGATTTTGGTGTCTGCCTCTCAAAATCTATGAAATTCCAAATTAGCCAGTCAGGCTTTAAGTTTTCCTTTCTCTGTTAAAGTTTATTGTAAGATTTACTTACAATGGCATTGGGTTCTTAAGAATTGAAATAAGATGCAATTGAGAATTGTATCCTGACATCTTTACCAATAATAACTGCATCCCTAGATTAAAATTGCCACAATGTTCAATAGCATAGCTCCCTGGAGTTTATGTAAATTGGTCAACAAAACTGGAGAGAAGATGCAAATGTCTGGATGGTTTGGACCTAAAGATAAGAGTATTTGTCAATCTGTGAAATACTTCAGTGCCTTTTGAACATGAAGAAGCTGAAGTTATAATAATGGGAGACTGCAACACATTGATTGGAGAGGTGGTAGGTGCTCTAAAGCAGTGCTCCCAACCTTTTGGATCTCAGGGACCACTAAATTCATAATTTTAAACCCCACGGACCACTAATATGAATTTTGTAAAAAGATAAATAGTATTTAGTGCAATATAAAATGCAAATAATTTTTCTGCGGACCATCAACATTTTCTCGTGGACCACCAGTGGACCACTGCTCTAAAGCCCACATATGTTGAGTTTCCAATACTTTCAGCAGACTATACTCACCAATAAAGAATCTTTTATCACACATGCCATCTCTTGCATTGACTTTGTTTGACTGGATATTAATTGTTCAATATTTCGTAGTATTGCCTTCTCCAGACTAGGAAGGTGACGAAACCATAATTGCAGGACAGCAGTTTCAGATAATGAGATATTTTTTCTGTATTAAAAAAGGAGTTGTGATTTCTGTATATATTTTACTAACATGTTGTGCAATTCTTGCTCTTCTTCCTATTTTTATTTCCTTGTTCAAAGATAAATGTTCTTTTAGTGTCCTTTGCTACAAGTGATATTTTTGAACTACATTCCAAATTGGGAGGAATGATATGGTACTTTTGAATAAAATTTATACAGCCACTGGACTTCACATCATCCTATTTTAAAATATCAATCTTTAAGAAATCAATGGCACAGTTAGAATTTCAAAACATAGATGAAATTCATACCAAAGAGCTAAGCAATTCATACATTGGAAACTTTGCTTGGTAAGAAAATCAAAGTATGGCCAGAAACAAGTCCTCTGCATTTTTTTCTTACTATGGAACAAAAGATATATCAATGGTCTAAAAGCTATCCATTCTTTCTCCAGAGAATTAACATCATACTATTAAAATGTGAGTAACTGCTGCAAACTCCTGATATTTTTCCCCATGACCTTTTCCTGCTCATTATCTGGCAAAGTCTCCTTTGTTTTCCCTTCCTCTATCATTACTATGAGGTACAGTTTATTTCTACATATTTAGGGTTTTGATTTCCCCCAATTTAGCACGGTATCTCACCAGCTTAAGATTGACTCAGCCTTTCATCTTTCCGAGGTCGGTAAAATGAGTACCCAGATTATTGGGGGCAATATGCTGACTCTGTAAACCGCTTAGAATGGGCTGTAAAGCACTGTGAAGCGGTATATAAATCTAAGTGCTATTGCTATACGATCTACTGTATGCATGCTACACTTTTGCTATGTATGTATGCATGCATGTATGTATGTATGTATGTATGCAACCATCATGCTACAGTAATCTCTTTCAAGGTATGAAATGTTATACAAAGCACACATTTGGATTCTTAGTCAACAATCATTTGCATAAAAAACCTACAAGTATTATGTCACCAAGCAACACACTAACATTACCCCAAATATTTTTATCCGCAATTACATATATTTTCCAACCTTTCTTGCTACAGCTAAGTGAACCACTGCAGTTATCCTTGAGTTATAACCATTTGTTTAGTGATTCTTCGAAATTGCAATGGCATTGAAAAAAGTGATTTATAACCTTTTTTCCACGACCATTGCAACATCCCCATGGTCACGCGACCAAAATTCAGATGCTTGGCAACGGACTCATATTTATGTTTGCAGTATCCCAGAGTCATGTCATCACCTTTTGTGACCTTCTGAAAAGCAGAGTCAATAGGGAAACCAGATTAATAACCATGTTACTAACTTAACAATTGCAGTGATTCAATTAACAGCTACAGTAAGAAAGGTCACAAATTGGGACAAAACTTACTTAACAAGTCTCGTTTAGCAACAGAAACTGAGGACTCAATTGTGGTTGTAAGTCAAGGAATACCTATAACATGGTTGTTAAATGAATCTGGCTTCCCCGTTGACTTTGTAGGCATTCCCATTAGAGATTCTATCCTTTTCTTCCAGTACCTCCCCCAGATAAGCAGTGGAAGAGAAACTAATCATTTTAGAGCAGTAGTAAATAATCACAGAGTCCTCCAAATATATTTGATAATTGCTTCCATCATCCCCAGGCAGTGGAGCCACTGCTGGCTGGTGATAATGCTACATTTAGTTTAATACTCTGGAATAGCGTAGATTGAAGAAGACTACCCTTAAAACATAGGTGTGCAAAACGATAACTATTTAACTCTGAACAAAATCTAAAATAAAATGTGAATTTGCTATTTATTATATGTGATATAGAGATTTCTATTTTTTCCTTGAAAAAGAAAATACATGCAGCATGTTACTATAAGTGGCCAAAAAGCACTTATCTCTACTGAATATATGAATAAGACTAATATTTTATGTAAGTCTGACATTTTTCAAAAGTATCATCTGAATTGTCATTACAAAAAATATCACAGCAGTGGCAAACAAGTTATTTTACAAATAAAACACATTCTTTTTCAATTTACAAAATGAAATCCATCTGTAGAAGCAGATTTCCAATGTTTGCATCAATTATGCAGAATGCACAAAAGCCCATCAAATGAGGGAATAATCAAGATAATTTATGAAAAAGAAGCAAAACCCATGTCTGAGAACTTGTCCATAAACTATTAATAGATCACAATAAATTCTTAGCCCAGCATAGATATATAAAATTAATTTTCAGTAGACAGGGTTATTGAATTAGCATTCTTGTTACCAGACAAGAAAATCTTATTTTGGAGTCTACTTACCGTAGTACAGCTTCATTTACTGCTTCTAAAAACTGAGAGTGAAGCACATCTTGTGGTCCATGATTATGATAATTAAGGAGAGCTTCAAGAAGTGGTTTTATATCAGGAAGAGTTATAAGAGGTACACAGAGAAGAGACATGGAAGTTACTCGACAAGAGATGCTGTAGAAACAAAATTATACCTCTTACATAGATGAAGAAATATTTTAACTGTCCAGTCACTGGGAGATTGGGCAGCATATAAACGTATTTTTTAAAAAAAATATTTAAATTGTTCATTAAATACACATTGTTAAGAAGTTCTATTTACAAAGTGGCAAACTTACAGCAGTTCCTATGTACTAAGCTCTTTACAAGGCTGCCAGATTTTGTGGCAGTGTGCAAAATCAAGCAGATTAACTAACAGCAAATGAACCTGCATGAGTATAGGGGAGGCAGTTTTGGCTCAGCCTCAGCATTAACCATTGGTTACTTTTTAACTTCTTTTTTATGCTTTGGTGTATACATGCCATGTCAACTCTTGTATTATATTCTCAGGTTTGACAAGGGTCTGTAGGAGAAATTTATAATCCTGAAATCCCTTTTAGAGAATTTTATTGTTTTATCTATCAGTATTTTTGTATTTGAACTTAATGTTGCTATTTTAAAGTTTATATTGCTAGGATTGGTCATTTTAATCTCTTTTCTGTTTTGTCATATATACATAGCCTGAGCAAGTATCCTAGCATTTTTACGATTTAATACTATATTTTAGACAAGATGCTTTGCTTGTGTACACTTTTCTATTTAGCTTGATAGTGTTAATTTAGTTTTCGACATTTGAATACCAATTCACTTAAGGCTGGTTCATGACTGCAATAAAGTTATGGAGCAGTGAGCTCTAAACTTCAATCTTTTCCTGCTAGTGGAAAGCTGACCTAACTAGAAACATTCATAATAGGGGAAAATAAGGATGTTAGCCCAATACATCTGTAGGCATTATGTCATGCTGTTTCTATATGGCAAACATGGCAGCCTAAGTCCCAAGCTGCCTCCCACTCTGCAAACCACTTTTGATCAGTTACTGAAAACTGCCATTTTGAAGTGGGGAAACACTCAACATTGTTTAATATTAATATTATTTAAAAATAAGTCTTTTAACACTAGTGTCTCTGAAGAGGAAAAGTTAAGATGGCAGTCAATGCTTATGGAAAAGGGCTAGGGCTTCAACCAATGGGTTGTAGCCATCATCTTTACTCCCATGGATGCCTCTGCTGTCAAAAAAACTATTGAAATTCTCCAAAATTTGGTCATATGCTGTACTATAGCCCCACCAACTCTAAAAATATTAAGTATGGGTCCTGACCATGCCATCATAGGCACTACTATATGAAAAAAATAAAACCAAGGCAGACAATCCATCTGAAACCGGGAAATAAAGAAAAGTCCAAAGGATGACAAAGCTATATCTGCCTTTTTAATGGTAAAAGTGGCAAAAAAAAGTAGAATCATAAAGAGGTTTGAGGACTTTCTTTGAGCTCCGTTTTTATATTACTTGTAACATAGATCATTTCTATAAATAATATGTTCCTCAATAAAACCATGCTTATGCATAGTTTGGAATATGTCCATGTAATGTTAATAACTTTCAGCAGGGGTGGGCTTCAAAAATTTTAGCAAGGGGTTTGCTGCCGGTTGCTGGGTGGGCGTGGCCTGCACCACAGTGGGGGTGGGGGCGTTGTCGCCTTTCCTGGGCTCCGGAGGCTTTCCTCGAGCCTCCAGGAGGGTGAAAATAGCTTCCCCGGCCCCAGAGGCCGGAAATGGGCCCGTTTCCAGACTTCCGGTAGGCCCATTTTTCACTTTCTCTGTGCTCTGGAGGTTTTCCTTGAGCCTCTGGGAGGGCAAAAACGGCTTCCCTGGGCTCTAGAGGGCAACAGGCCCGTTTCCAGCCTTCCTGACCCTCGGGGAGACCAGTTTTTCACCCTCTCCAAGCTTCCGTGTGCGCCCTGCACTTACCTGCTTCCAAAATGGACCGTGTGGAGACTCCTGGGAGGGGAGGGGTAGGTGGGGCCAGCCAGGAGTGAGAGTTGAGGGTTCACTGAACTGCTCAGAAGCTTAGCTAGGGGATCGCTCAAATCCCTGCGAATCCCCAACCCAACCCTGAGTTTCAGTCTTATCTATCTTTCCATAGAACTTTATTCACACTAGTTACTTAGTTCTGCTAATATTAATACCTACTTTTGTTGACTGTTAAATCCATTAACCTGGGTTGTGCCGAGTTCCATCACTAACGATGAGACTATCTGTTAAATAAATGTAATTATGAATTTAATATAGAAAATTATCCAGTAATGATTATATCAGTGATATCTTCGCCCTGTTGAATTTGAACTTCCAGGTGAATGAACAATCTATTTGTTGAGACCTATGGACTGAAAGATGTGAAAATAATTTCTCCAAATTTATTTTATGTCAAAGAAACAATTCAAAATATGCAAGCTTCCATAAATTTAATCCAATTAAAATAAACCAACCGTTAGGAACAAAGTTTGATTGAAGAGGCAGACTGAAATATTCCAAGTGTTTAAATATACTTTACTTACTGTTATGGTAACTAGAGAAAAATAGCCTTTTCTTCTAAGCATGAAAGCTACCTTTTGTTTTCTCTGTTTAGACCAGGGGTGGGCAAACTTGTCAGCTTTAAGACTTGTGGACTTCAACTCCCAGAGTTTAGACTCTAGTTCTAACAGTGTCCTATGAAGACATCCATTCCAAGTTTTTATCATTAGTCCTAGACGCAATATTTACATTTAATTTCATTATTACTATTATGTCTATTAATCATGTAATAATAAAGTATATTTGTTTTGATGAGCTACATCAATCTTCAGTGTCTACATATTTAATTGGCTCACCAGAAAACAAGCATAATAAAAAGCTAACTATATATAGAAAATAGGGAAATTGTGCATGGTTTAAAACTACGTTAAATCCAATTTGGTTTTCATTCTGGTTCCACCCACTGATTTGTCTTGGCCTTTCTCATTTTGGCTACAGAAACTACCCTCTAGGCAAGAAAACCTGGAGTGGAAATGAAGAACTTGCTCTACAATCATTCCCATTATATTCTTTACAAAGAGACAGCTATTATCAAACATATTTAGCAAGCCAGTTCTTTGTTAGATAGGAACTGCTGGCTGATCTTTTATGCTGTAAGGAAAAGCAGCCACATTCCTCCAGTTCGTAAACTGGGAGGAATTAGTACTTTATGTTGTTCATGAGAATTAATGGCAACTGCCAATACTATAGATGCCTGACAACTTGGAGGAAGATGGTAGCTCCCCTCTACATGTGTCGAAATCAGGGATAAATGAAGATTCACTTTGCCAAATTATACAAGATACTCACATTTTCAGTAAGTTTAGAGTAGTAATCTACTGATGTGAAGCCAAGAGTTGAAATGAACTTATTAATATCAGTATCATGATTTTCCAGTCCACAAAATGACAGCAGATGGCACAATGACTTCTAGAGAGAACATGCCAACAGAGGAAATAATTAAAACAGATATATTCCACCAAAAGTTAATTTTATCTTATGTGAAGATCCTGTTATAGTGATAATGTGACCTCTATATCTAAAATATAAAAAGGCGTGTTTGACTTAATAGAAAACAGGATTCTACTGAAAGAAATCAGCCCAGATATCCATACATTCAGCAATAAATTACCTGATTTGAACTGATTCAGTGATTTAGACAAATATACTCTTTTGCCATAAAGAATAAAAGTAGAGACAATGTTTTTTAAAGATATTATACAAAAGAAAATCATTAATAAAAATGGAAAATAACATCCAACTCTTGCTTAGTCTGATTTTTTTGTGGAATATTAGTTTGGCAGGTTAGATATGGGACTTCATAGATGTATTTGACAATTATAAAGTATATATTTTTTACAGAATAGTTGTTTTACTGCCACCTAGCGGCATATATGTAAAAACTAGAACAATTTTTAAATGTTTGAACTTTTAACATCACAGTGACAAAAAGTTAAATGGCAATGTTCAACTCTGATAAATAGATAAAATCAATTAAATAATCTGTTAATTCTATAGCAAAACCCATTATCCAGTATGGAAAAATGGTGTTTATTTATATGTGAAATATAAATAATATAAATAAGGCACACATGGAACACATACTTTCCCACCAAAGTGGTACCTATTTATCTATTTGCATTTGCATGTTTTCAGACTGCAAGGTTCGCAGGAGCTGGGGCAAGAGCTCACCCCGTCACATGGTATAGGTGGATTGCTGGAAGTAATATCACTCCTTTGCTTAATTTCACAAACATGATGTACAGGTAGTCCTGCAACTACAACCAGGATTGCCATCTCTAAGCAACAGGGTCATAAAGGTGATATCATGTGAGTGTATTGCTTAGTGATGGCAATTCCAGCTAGCCCAGTTGCCATACTATTAAGCAGGAAGATGTGGGAGTCTCAGGTAGGGAATACAGGAATGATGTGTGAGCCTGCTGTAGGAGAAGCATTAGGAAGTGTAGCTGGCGCTGGGAACCATTGGCAGGCTGGCTGGCACGAGTCATGGGCAGGCAAGTCAACATAGGCTGCATGTGGGCCAATGGGGGCTGTAGGTGGGTGCACATGGATGATCATGGGATGTTTGCTAAGGAATACAAGATCCCTGGGATTCCATACTCTGTGGTGGGGATGCTTAGGGGGAAAAGTGGCAGAAACTTACAGGAGTGGTTTTTTATTTTTCTTGCTGGCTTCCTGATTGACTTTTCTTCTGGGAAGCTGACTGGAAAGATCCCCCTCATTCAGTGTCGACATAATTCTGAATGATTAATGAATGAGTGGTAATGAATTGAGGACTACTTGCAAATATTTGGACTGAACACACTGATTTTGTTTGCTACTTTGGTGAATGTATACATAATGTTGGTTTCTGCTGAGAGTCTGTATGTGTGTGTGAGTGCACATGCATTCTGTTCATTGTATATAGCTTGTGTCTTTGAAGATGATGTCTTCATCTTCAAAGACACCAACGACACAATCAATAGAATAAAAAAGAACACAGAGTGCACATGGACACAAATTTAGTAAGACATCATCAAAGTAATTCAATTATTATTATTACCCTTTCCACAAAAACATCTGCGTTGATGGCTTGCTCTGATCTGGTCGGTTCTCCTGTGATTTTTAACTTTTGAGTGCATTTCAGAAACAAGGAGTAACTCTGGTTAATTGGCTCTTAAGAGTTTTTTATGTTGCTGTATCATTTATTCATAACTGTACTCTATGCCCTGCACTCTCGTGCCTTCTTGCGTATGGAGATTTCAGAGCTCATTAAAAATTCACACACACACAAAATGCTTTATGCTGTTAAATATGTGCGCGCGTGCATACTGTTTATGCTCTTGTGAACTGTTGATGCAGTCTATGGTGCATTTAGCTTCAAAGGCACGTTTGAAGTTGTTGGTCTGACTTGTTTCCTATGGTTCTTTCATCCCTGTAGCATTTCAAGTGTAAAAAGAAGTTGTTTTGCTGAGTAAGGGTGTGCCTGTGATCCATAAATACTCTTGTTCTGTGTGCTGTTCATAATTCCTAAAGATGTAAATCAGAGATTTCTTGCATTTCCCAGGATGGGGTCTCTCTCCTCACCACTACTACTACTACTAGTACTACTACTACTACTACTCCTTCTTCTTTCTCTTCCCCTCCTCCTCCTCCTCTACTTTCTTTCAGGTTGAAAGTGTTTGTTGTTGTTGTTGTTGCTATTATTATTATTATTATTATTATTATTATTATTATTATTATTCCCAGAAATGGAAAAAAATCTGAAGGTAATCCTTTGAATGCTGACATGGAGGGAGATGTCCATGATCCTGACTGTCTGCAATGTTACATGTGGTTACAAAAAGCATAACTTTTTTTTGCTAGATTGCCTGAAATTCATTTAACATTTTTGAGCAGAATGTACCTATTGGGTATGAGCTACTCAGTGGCTTTTGAGGGCAGGTTGAGAGGCATTCTGAGGAAAAAAACTGATTGCAAGAAGTCATGAAAGATGAATAATATGCATGGATGCTGCATGACTTCATGGATGTTCTATCTATTGTTCTGGCACTGTCATTCACCCAATGCAGCATCTACACAATAAGAAGGCTTCTGCTAA
>JAOYMU010000192.1:75591595-75608338 GCA_025802295.1 Psammodynastes pulverulentus
AGCCAGAGACTGAGGGAGGTAGCCGGGAGAAGCCTCTCGCACCGGGCCACTGAAAAATTTTCAAACGTTTACCGGTCTGCGGCGATAAAAAGGTTGGGGAGCACTGGTATACAGTATTAGCACAAACATAAAACAGCAGCTGCTGAACAATGGAAGCAAGTGGATGTTATTACATATGTCTGATTTGCAACCTACCCAGAAGCTTCAGTTTACACAATAAGGTAAGGGAATGCTAGGAAATATAATATTTAATAGCAAGCAATGTGATTTAGTAGGATGTGTACTTATTTAAAGCATCCTCAACCAGGATGCTTGTATCAAAACAGGATGAGTGGGAGAAGTCATTGTCTCCTCCTCATACAATTTTTCTCTACAGTACTTTTACAGTGGTGCTTCTAGCCAAAATGCAACCATATGTATAAATAACTTCTGTCTATCCAAATAAGTTTAACCAAGCCAATAAAAACCATCCATCAAACAACTGACTGAAAGACAAACTTTGGGCTGTTTCCTGGTTTGATGCAGGAATCGAAAGATATTAATAAAAAATATAATACACAAAGGTTTTTAAATTTTTTATATCTTTATCTTTAACTTTATTTCTTACTCCATTATATTCAAGGCACTGTTAAAATTTAAGAGATTAAATCATATTTGTTGATGCTAAATAGGTCTACATGCGGTCAGCATATAGATGTGAGGTTCTTAATGATGCTAAACAATTCCTCCATGTGATAATACTTGCTAAGACTGGTACATCTGTGGTTCAGCCAAAATTTTCACAACAAAATGTAAGCCTGCTGCTTCCTCCTACATTATTATCCTCTCTTGTGTTTATTTGGCATGAAGAGCTAGCAATAGAAGAGCTGGAGAATGGGAGCCTAAGGGAAAGGACAATCTTTTTTTATTTCCCATAATATCTCCTAATGCTACCTCAGTGGGGCATGGGAGGAAATCCAAGAGGCAGCAAAACTGAACTATTCAATTCAACTCAAAAGATCTGGACAGAGAAAATTAATAGTGTATGTGGTAGGAATTACAACACAAAATTGCTCACAAGAGGGGTACCATAAGTATTAAGATGGCCACTGCCACTATATGATATAAAAAAAGAACAAAGCAGAGATCATACATTGCATTCACCTGACTTTTTTTACACACACTCGCGAAGATTTCTGGAAGGGAAACACTAGCATTTCCCTCTGGTTCCCTCTGACTTTTGCCTCATTTTATGACTTTTCTCATCACCATTAAGTGAACCACAGATCTTAAATTAGTAACACATTCAGCAATGGGATATAACCAGCGTAACAACCGGTTCTGTAGTGTGCATGCGCACTCGAAAAACATACACGCGTCGCTTCTCAGCCCCCTGCTAGGGCTTGCTGTAAGCAGCAGCAGCATCAGGCAATAAAGGACAGGTAAGAATTAGGGCGGATGGGGCAGCCCAGCCCTAGTTTTAGCTTTCTGTTCCTCTCCATGGAACGGAGGCATCGGGTAACAACTGGATCGCATGATCTGGTGAGACCCGGCTAGATCCCATTCCTGAACACATTAAGTGAATTTGGTTTCTCCATTGACTTTGCTTGTCAGAAGGTAGCAAAAGGGGATCACATATCTCTGGGACACTGCAACCAGTGAGTCAGTTGTCTAGCAACCCAATGTAAATCACATGACAGTGGGCATACTGCAACCGTCATAATTGTGAAAAATGGTCATTAAGTCATTTTTTTCAGTGCCGTTCTAACTTCAAACGGTCACTAAGTGAAGTGTTTTAAGTCGAGACTGCCTGTATTCTTATGCAGACATACAACTAAAGCATTTCTTTTAGCACTCAAGAGTTCCACCTCAGCCGGTCTTTCCAACCATCGTGGCATCAAAAGAGCAGCCAGGCGGGGAGCGTGAGGAGGATGACGCTGTTAAAAGACGCTACGAAGCCTTTGCACGAGGCTCTTTTCTGAAAGTGAAGAGCGCTTTATTCCTCCCAGTGGCGGGAAAGCATCTCCGCGGCGTTTCTTTCCCGCGCGCTATCATCCCCAGACAGCGCCTGCGCGAGAGGCGCCAAACTCCTTTCTAACTTCTGCTCTTTTCTCGGGCATTTGGACTTGGGATTTGGTCGGGGAGGGTGGTGGAAGTATAAGCAGCCAGGCAAATTATGACACCTCCTACATCCTTCATTTTAGTCATTAATGTGCCGTTAATCTGCCACTATCTTTTTTGTAAGAGTTTTCCCGCCATTCCTTTAAAGGAGAAGCGCTATCACAACTATCCTCTTCCCCCTGTCTCTTCCTATGCAAAGCCCGGTTTTCCATCCTACTCCATGGTAGGGAAATAACACAAGGCTGGAGTCCTTCCATGGGCTCATTTGCGGAGGCTCGCTCACGATCAATCAGGCCTAGCGCCTGGAGAATGCAGGGACAGAGCGGCGTGGAAATATTTGCATCACGAGTCTGCGTGGAATAAGTTGTGTCCTTCCCCCCAGCCTGTAGGAAAGGAGAAATGCAATTGTCACGGGAAGGGACATCTAGAGGGGGGAAATGCGATTTCTAGAGGGAAAGAGAAAAGACGTCCCAATGAATTGCCAACGGGATTCCGCGGAGGGGCAGATTGGGTCACTGGTGGGAATTCTGCTCGGGGGCGTTGAGCTCAAGTTCCCAGGAAAAAAAATCCATAGTCGCTGGGGGCCGAAAGCGATTCAGTGACACGTCAATCAATTGAGCTCACGTAAATCACATTGCGGGCGATCAATATTTACTCGAACCAGTCAGAAAACGCACGGATGTTACAATCCAAGCAGCTTTCACTGAAAAGGAAGGCGATGCAAAGAGCAACTCCACGCGCGCTTTTTGTCCCCATTGAAGTGCCCCCCCGCCCTTTCGAACCATTACGCAGAGCAGCAGAATCCGCCGCTGCCCTTTTGTCCTCCTTTCGCTATTTCCATATTTAGCTCGGCTTTTGTCTCAACCGAAATCTCAACCCAAGGGCTCCGCAGCCGCTTAGTTCCTGCCCCGGCGAAGTCGCTCCCGCTTGCCCGCAACTCACCGAGGGTTGCCACCCGCCCAACTTTCAAACCTTCCTTGCGGGGGAGATTCGTAGAGGCCGCGAACGGCAGCCTGTGTGGCCAATGGCCGCTGGGTGAGGATGTTGCTCCTCCCGGTGGCTTCCTTGAGCCAATCTAAGGCACAGAAGGTGGGATTTCCTCGCCGTGCACGGCCTTTTAACCCCTTGAGCCCTTGGGAGGCTAGGCGGGAGGGGGAGGCTGATTAAAAGGCGGGAAAGCCATCCTGGACGTAGAATATCGCCCTGAAATTCTAGGCTGACAATTGCTAAAGGTAGACTCTTAAAACAATCTTGAGTAGCTGCAATACTGAACGTCATTTTAGCTCTTTTGCTTTCTTTTCCATTCCCCCCACCCTGCTATTGAAATACCATGACTGGTGAACAGATTCGATTTTAAATTAGGTCCTTTGTATCAGACAGACAAACTTGAAAGCATTTTATTTATCAAATTTAGACAACTATTCAAGTGACCCTGGGTGACTGTTAATGAACAGATCATGTCTTTTGGCACAGAAAGTATGGATCTGACTGACAGTCTAAACCTAGAACTAATCAGACACATCCAAGATGAGCATCCGCCATCAGTTTGGCCAAAAACACAAAGCAATAAGGATACTGTAATTTGATCACCTCTTAAGGAGGCAGAAAATATAATGTAAAACCAAAGGAAGCATGGAGGGACATTGCAGAGAAGTGCCCACTGCCTACAATAGGCCATATGTAGCAGGCCCACTGGAAATATTTAGACCAGATGGGAAAGTGTACTTTTGTCAAGGTGATGTCTGGTGTATCCTAGAGCTCAATTTATAGTGCTTTGTAAGTGATAATCAGCATTTGGGTCTTGACGTCTATTGTTAACCAATGCAAGGCTGTAAAAAAATGCTGGTTTTTTTTTACAGTGGTGAGGTGGGGTTGCCTAGCCATAGTTTAGCTCACTGTATTTCAAACTTGGCAACTTTAAAATGGGTGGACTTCAACTCCTAATGTGTTGCTGGGAAATTGTAAGAATTGAAGTCCACACATCATAAAGTGCTCCTGTGAGGCCACCAGAGCTTCCAAAAATCACACAAAAATGAGGCATGTTTCATGTGGTTTGCAAAGACTGCACCAGACCATTCTCTGAAGTTGTTTCAGGAACGAAGGTCTCTCTGTGTGTTGAAACAGCCTCCATTAAGCTGCCAGAATCTGTTAACAGGAGAACACTGCTGAAGGTAAGTAGCACACAGTAGTTTCTGGGAAGTGCTGGGCCATAGAGGCAAATGTAGCATTTCCAAGGCTCGCACACCTTGGAGAACAGTACAACGCAGCCTTGTTGAGTGGTAGCAATGGCACAGGGTAGAAGTTAGGCCTGGCCTCAGTGTTACTGCTGAGTACCGCTGGCCAGGGTGGCCTAAATGAGGGGGAGACACAAATTGTTTCTTTTGCTTGGGTGTGTGTTTGTTGACACGCCAATAAAGAGGCCACTACTCTGGACTGACAACTTCAATATGTTAATATCCTTTGTGGCAACTTCTCCTAGCTTCAAAATATCTTCTATGTATATTCAAGCTCTGAGAAGCCTTAATGCTTGAAGACAGAGCAAATAATTAATTTGCCAGTCAAGTATTGGTTGTGGTTCCATCAGAATTATAAATAGGTTTTTAAAGAATTCATTACATAACTCAGGCTGAAAGATGTAAAATTGATTTTACTGTTGTAGGGAATGAATGGTTCCTCACCATCATAGATCAAATGAGAAAATAAACTATTAACTTCAGTGCAGCAGTGTATACAACCTTTTAATTCCATTTTTGTAATATTTTTCCTGATGTAGCAGTTTGCAAGGAAGGTTATTTTTTTTCCTCCTGTCAAATTAGTATTAAATGTTCTCTACTTAATGAAGCAGTAAGAAGTCCATCAGCTGCACTGCAGGATTTAATTTCCCTTTGTGACAAAACAATAGAGATTTATGTTGCCTTTCAATATCTATTTAATATATAAGTGGAATGGAGCAGAAACTAAGACATATTTACAGCAGGCAACAAATTTGTCACATTGGCTTTCTAGAGAGTTATTTTAGTTTAGTGCATTTTGCCTTGACAAAACTCATCATTCAAAACTCTGTGGCTGGCTCCAAATGGCTCATTCCCATTTTTTCAAATTCCATTGAATATATTAATAATATTAAGCTTAAAGAGAATTTTTACAAGATGATGTATCGTTGATATTTAACACCAGATAAGTTATCTAAGATGTATAAAGGTATGTCAAATATATGTTGGAAGTGTAACAAAGAAAGCACTTTTTATCATCTATGGTGGACATGTGATAAAGCAAAAAAAATTTGGACTAGGATTCATATCTTAATACAGAAAATCCTGAAAATGGAAATAAATATGAAACCAGAACTTTTCCTCTTGGCTCTAATGGAAACAGAATTGGAGAAAAAAAATGGAACTTTGTTACTATAGATGTTGACATCAGCAAGATTAATTGTATACGCAAAAACGGAATGACACTTCAATTCCTACTGTTGCAGAAGCTAATGGAGTTGGCTGAAATGGCAAAATTGACTACTCTGCTTGAAGAAAAGAACATAAGCACTTTTGTTTCCACATGGAAATCGCTTCTGAACTCTATGGTTGATGTGGTAAAGAATGAAACTTTGATTCTGGGTTTTACAGATTAGACTGACAGACTTTTGTAGAAATGGTTGGTTCATACTATTATGGTAAAACAAAAAGTTGTGATTTGCTGTTAATGCCTTATTATACCGTAACAGATACGAGTTGGAAGTCAATGCTTCTTTTTCTTTCCTTATCCTTCCTCACTTTTCTTTGCCTTTTCTCCTTCCCTCTTCCTGTCCTCATATTTGCTTTTGTATTTTGTATTTTATAATACTTTGTAACCCAATAAAAAATGTATTTTAAAAAATTTCAAATACTGGATAAAAACTCCCTTTTGACAAGAAAATAAATACTTTTGATAAATCAATGAATCTAGCACTTAAGAAAGGATAGTGTGCTTTGCTCAATCTTCATATTAAGAAGCTACCTAAATTCTTGGTCATTTCAGATTGATTGTATTTTGGCCAAACTATAGAGTAAAAGGAACACCTTAAATTAGAAAAAAAATAAGGATATAAGTAAAAAAAACAAGTAAAAGATTAAAACAAAATACAACTCCTTAACTACCACACTACTGCACTCACCAATAAACAGCTTAATATTTGCTTCCTGTTGTCTCCTAAGAAAAATGATTCGGTTCTTAATTTTAGCTTGTGATATCAAATTTGGCAACTTTCTTGCAAAGAAAATGTGCCCTTATATATACAAACCATTTTCTTAAGTTGGCAAGAAAAAAGGCCCCCAAAAGTAGACCAGAGAAAAAAATATTACAGTATAATCTCCTTTTGATGCACCAATTGAGGGTTTATTCTTTTCAAATGCCATATTAAGCACAGGACTTGATCATATGGCAGTTTATATCATCTGTGTGATAATGTCACGCAAATGATACAATTGCCCCATTCGTTGTCATTGGTATAATTATATTACAGATTGATATGAATTACCGGTACCTCAGATGTGAAACTGCTGCTCAGAAGGTCTGCTATATCGAAGTCTGTAAAATTAAGATTTCCTTGCAATAATTTTCCTTTTTTTTCTTGCTATTGTTGTAAATATGAGTATTTTTCTTCATTTTTATCAGTGTTGACAATAAACGGTGTACTTGGACTTCCCCAGAGCTTTTGCGGATTGGACTCAACTGTGAAAAGTATTTCAAAGTCACTTGTGCCATAGTTCCTGGCATACACACACTGTTCCACTAAGTCTATTTAGACCAGGACTTTATTCTTTGTATTATAGGCCTATTATTATTCTTATTACTTATGCTAGTCATTAAAAACAATTAAAAGTATGGCATGAATGTGATAATTCAATTATAATCAGCCTCTGTTTCGGATATTCTTCTGAGGTATCACTTATACTGCAGCTTAGTGCACACCTTCTTGTATAATTAGGGCACTATAGATTCTCAATGAAGGACACTCTGAAGTGGCCACTTATGTTATGTCAAAGGATTTAGCTACATGTTTAGTTTAGCCTTAAACAAATGTTGTTCCCTGACTAAAAAAAAAATGATTAAAAAAAGTTAAAGGAAATAAGAATCATAGGTTTAACAGAGTAATATTGAATAGTGTAAAACATATGAAATATAAATGGGAAAAGTGGTTTCCAAATTAATGCTGAGTGAACTTTGAACAATCCACTCTAGGAAGCTGCATCCATGAGGAGAAAAATGTCAATTACAATCACCATAAGTCTACTTACTGTTCCTGTCTACTTTGCTTCTACCAGATCATTCCCATGACTTCTTCCATACTACTTGTAACCTTGATGATAATTTGTTGTGTCCATTCTCATTTTGTATTTTTGGGGAGGGGGTTTCCATATGCCAATTTGTAGAATGCTTACTGAAGTTATCAAACCCCAGAGGGAGCCAAGAGAACACCAAGAGAGGTGGCCGTGGCCATGGCCATTCTGTTGAGGATATTAAAGGCATACACATTTACACCTAATACACACTTGTTATGTATTGTGCTTTGACAGATGTAGGATAAAATTAACTTGAACAAATGAAATTGTGATGGATTATCATTGGATATATGTTTTAATGTAGGGTTGGGCAAGTTAAAACCCTTTTTGCAGCCTTTGGTAGACTGAAAACTGACAGGATAATTGCTTTCCATTTTGAAATGTGGAACACATGAAAAAACTATAATTTAAGCTATCATGTATGTATTTCATAGTTAAAAAGCAAACAAAACGCTCTAAGTTACCCCAAATTCTGTTCTACTCACACATCAGATGTGGTCTTTAGCCTCTTCAAAATCTTAGGTTCAGTCCTTGCTCCTGAAAGGTTGCCCACCCTACCACAAGACTATTGCTTGTTATAACTGATTAACACTGCTAATCCATTAGATCTGGTTCTTGAGATTTCAATGAACTCCCTTTATTGTCTAGGCAGCAAAGCAGCCTCAGTCCACAATCTGTCAGAATTATAGATCTGTGACTGCACACCAAAGATTTGTTGCAATTCAGAGATGGCCTCTATGCAGGTCTTTAAAATCCGACCATAAACATTTCACGTTAAACAATTAAGGTCATTACTGTGTTTAAAAAGGTTGTCCAGAATATTGTTTCAGTTAGCGTGTATGAATCAAAGAAGATGCAAGCCACCATTTTAAATAAATGTTCCACAAGCAAAATACGTAAACAATAAGTTATAATATTTTTATTCATGTTAGAATTTCTATCAGTGTTTCAACATTAATGTTTAGAGAGTTTGTACAAATTTTCATTTATGATTTAAAATTGAGAACCACACTAGATCACAAAATGGTAACCCTAAACAGTTCAGAATGACATGCAATATTCCACTCTCTCCTTAATACTGTTGACCTTGATTTTGTTTGCAAATGGGATACATGAAAAATGTGCATTGTATTTTATGTCTCAGCATTGTTCCAAAACATAATGGTATCATTGTCACATATAAACTCTTTTAAAAATATAATTCTGTCAAGAATTGAGGACTACTATGTACACTACAAAAATAAATTTTCATATAAATAAATTATATGGCATACTTTTATCTTTGTAACTGAAATACAAACCCATTCCTGCTAAAAACAGGCAATGAGAACCAGTCTGAATATTTTTTCCTTTCAACTTCTCACTCTAAAAAAACACTACTGAATGAGTTCTTAATGTAAATGTTATATACTCTCTTCCTATTTAACATTAGTAAGCATTCTATACAAATAAAAATTTCAATTAAAAAGTAAAAACATAGCTGTAATAGTGTTTCCAATAGAAATAAAATCCCTGCATTTTGTTTGTTATAAACTGGCATGACAAATACTGTAAGAAAACATTCTTATGATACAAAAATATAAATATCAACAATTTATCATTTAAAAACATAGAAGAGCTGATCACTGAAATCTTTTGCCAATGTGACAAGAGAAAATGGTCTATACTATGCGCCAAGGAGTAGGCAATCCCATAAAATAAAAAGGCAAAAATCTCTCTGACACACAAACACACACACCAAGGAAAGTTAAGGTTAGAACTACTGAAAACTACATTCTTGTACTTGCTCACTTTCTCCCTTTCTTAAAACATAATAGGAAGCAACTAAGCAACTATCATAACTTTTGAGTCACCAGTACCTGACAGAGAATATAGCTTACAATTGGTCCCAACTTTGCAAGATTGTTTCATTCTTTCTCTTTTTAATAATCTAACTTTACTAAGATTTGAGTATTTAGATGTTTCTGTGGCAAAATAGGCCTACAGAGTGATATTTCCTGCCTTTCGTACCACTGAGACAATGAGATACCCAATTATTCTTCAGAAAATTCAGATTAGACAGATATCCACAACCATTTTGCCTCAATGTATTACTAATCGTTGGAGCTGAAAGGGCCATACTGGTTAATGTATTACAATGACAAATATATAGCAGGGAGAAATGAGAAGCTGTGAGCAAAAGGTATTACTCTATTCAAAGTGACTAAATAGGGAGATTAATTACTGAAATAATCATATCAGACTCACGCAATATGGGCTACTGAGGTTTGTCTGTATGACACTGCTTCTTACTAAACTTAAATCAAGCTGAATTTAGATATTACATTGCTTGATGCAAAATCCCTTAAATATATGATGGGGGTGTTTAGACATAGCTCCTCTTGACTAATTTGGTAAAAGCAACTGCTCCAGAACCTAACAAATATCTGATGAGTGCTGATGGATAAGCACAAGTATCAAATTCAACATGCATTGTGTAAAAGCATTAGCTTTCATTCATTAAGGTATGTTCAGAAGAGTATTTGCTGAGCTGTGCACCAGAAAGAAACTGCTTTCAAATGCTATCAGTGTATTTTATCACTGTGCACATAATCCTGCTTTAACTCAAATTATATGTAGGAGATCTATTTGCATGTTGTCTTTCATGCTCCTCAGAGTTTTGTTGAAAAGGAGAATTCTCTCGGTGGATATGATGATGTTGTAAGGGCAGCTCATGCAACATGTGGAAGAAATGCAGGAATTTCTCTTTTTTCATGAAATCGGGACCCAGCAGAAAAAAATAACCTCATATTTTTCAGCCTCTGTTACTATTTTAAACTAAGATGCTAAATGTTAACAAAAATGGTAGGGAAGCCATGCTGACTCTGTGTTTTTCATATAGTTACATAAGTCAAAACAAATATTTTTTTTCTTTGAAATGTACAAATAATGTTTAAAATTGAAAACTTAATATTCAATTAAAGGATAAAACTTTAAATTTTTGATGAAAACCTTCAAGTTCATGTAGTTTTATATGGAATTTAGGGCACGTATCGATAATTTGTAGTTTACGACTTCTGATATCATTTCAAGGCTTTGCCTTTCTTACTTGATTGCTTCAAGTAATTCGTTCCTATTTTACTATATTTTCTTTATACATTTGTTACTCTTTCACTCTGAGAAATGAAAGCAATTAAAAAATAGTGTTAAATGAATCATCTTACTTCCTTGCTAGGCTATGCCTAATATGGTAATTTTTCATTATTACAAATTTGAAAAACACTGATGCTTATTTAAACATCTAAATTATTAATACTTAAGATGTATTAAAATAGTGTTTCTCAACCTGGTATCTTCCTGATGAAAGGGCCTATAGTACAACACACCAGGATTTCCAGCAGTGGTGAGATTCAAATAATTTAACAACCGGTTCTCTGCCCTAATGACCAACTGGGTAGACATGGCTGGGTGATCATGTGACTGGGCAGAGCTCAGGTGACAGACTGGGCATACTGCCAAGAACCTTTAGCTATTATATGGGTTAATCAAGAGGCAGTTTCTGTAAGGGCAATAAAGATTAGGCTAGAAACATGTTTCCTTCCTGCCTTCCTTACAGGATTAGCCCTGTAAAGTGGAAAAAAACAAAAGAAGATTTCTTCCAACAATCGGTTCTCCGAATTGCTTAGAAAGTTAACAACCGGTTCTCGCAAATAGGTGCGAACCTGTTGAATCCCACCACTGATTGCCAGCTTGGAGAAGACAACATTAAAAGGGACGTGTTTTCAGATCTGATAACCTGAATAAAAATGTTGTTTGACTAACTTGAACGTTTCATAAAATGTTGGGACAAAAAAGATGAACTACAGCAATTGTGTTGCATGTTTTAGCCATGGCTATCTATGATCATGATCAAGTGCAGTTCTAAAACACACCAAACTTTTTACCATTTAGCTTCCAGCATCTTTTTCTTCTTCTATTTTGAGTAGGTGGGATGGTACAGTGAGGGCAAGAGGCTATTTTATTCTCACTGGAGATACGGCCATGGTGCAGTCAGCAGAGGCAGTTTCTGTAGTTTGCTCATGGCCAAGTACAACATACCAGAAGCCTAGAACCTACAAATGCTGGCTCCCAATCATTCCACTTCTATTTTTTTTTTATGGTGGTATTAACAATGATTAAGCTCCATTATTATTATTATTGGTAGTTTGTCCCAGAGCCAGCTGTTCAGACTGGATTGGAATTTAATTAATTAATTATTATTGACTGATTGCAATCTTACAAACATTTGCTGGCCCATGAAAACTTGCATTAATGCTGATTGAACTGAAAACTACAGATCTGTAGCCTTAGCCAGCATTGGTAGGTTACTCAAGGCAAAAGGGATTATACAACAGATAATTTTCTGGCCAAAGCTCTTACATGTGAACCATTAGTTAGATATGAGAATTATAGGTAAGTCACATACTTTCAGTGCTACATTCATTTCAGCAGGGCATATGTTAGACGTTCACAATAATCTGTTCTCCACAAAACAGTTACAGTACACAAACCACACAGCTATGCCTACTTCAGTCATCAGCGTTAAACACACTGCTCTTCAGACCTGCTCATTAAGGAAAAAACAGAAAAGAAAAATTATCACGCATAGCGTGTTTGAAAGTTAACAGAAGTATTTCATACTACCACAGGGCTGTGATATGAAAATTTTTAAAATAGTTTAACACACTCTCTCTCACACACACAAAAATATATATATTTATGAACATTTACACAAAAATATCCTAATACATTAGCAACATTTGCATAGAATTATACATGTAAATCATACAATATTTAAGCAGCAGCAACATATGCTGAAATTTATGACTAGTTTAAGCTTAATTGTGGCATAGAAATCAACGTACAGTAAGTACAGAGCACAAACAACAGTCCCCACTCTGTTAAATAGGAGTTTAACACAACTCCAGATTATACTACTTTACACAGTTTCTCTCGTATATTACAGATGTGTACATCTTTTAAATATTTATAGAAATAATTCACAAAATTTTACAATAGATTACAGTAAAGGGGAATATTTGTCCTGGTGCAGCATTGTCCTTTCCCCCCCATAACTTGAAGTAGTTTCTCTTCAAGCGTTTCTGGAAAGACGAGGTCTCCCATCTTTGGCCTCTTCTATGCTTCAGTTATTTCCCTGTACAAATAAAGACAAAAAAGGAGCCCCCCTGTTCACTTAGAGTTCAGCAAAGATAAATAAATCATCTCAGCCGAAGCCATTCAGCAAGGCTGCAATTAAAAGTCACAAGACCTGTGTGTGTTTGTGTGTGTTAAACAAGCTATATATATATATATAATCTGGACTTTTCTGAGTGCTTTAATGTGGACATAGTAAATTCTAAGAAAAGCAATTTAACCACCTCTGTTGTTTAGTTGTTCCCTTATTAAAATAAGATATTGTATTATTCTCTCTCCCCCCCCCCCCCATATCGTACTGTCATCTTATATTCCATAACTTCCTTCAGTGGCTCCAGTGCACATAGACTGTGCCTATACATAATGCTGAGCCAGGACTAGGTGTCTGTAGCTTCACTCACAGATTTTCTCTTACCCCTCCAGTTCTTCAGCTTAGCATTAAAGGGGAAATAGAAAATATTGGCCTGTTTTTCTTCTTTTCAACTAATTTATCAGCATGTTCAAACTAGGTTAGCTAAATTAATCACCAGTAAAAGCAAGAAGCTTTTTCCCTTTAATTCACAATCACCCTGGCTACCATCAAGTGAACCCAGAAAACTGAGATATTGTCTCTTAAATTTCAATCTGACTCAAGCCCCTTATTTATTGAATTCATATAATTTCCCATCTCATTTACATGTTTCCCCGTGTTTTAGAAATTCCTTAATACAATAAGAAATTGCTTAAAACTACAGCAGCCTATAGCAATAGCGTTTAGACTTATATACCGCTTCATATTTCCCTCAATAATCTGGATTCGCATTTTACCAACCTTGGAAGGATGGACGGCTGAGTCATCCTCGAGCCTGTGAGGATCAAACTCCTGATGGTGATCTGAATTAGCCTGCAATACTGCATTCTAACCACTGGGCCACCATTCTATTCTATTCTATTCATGGCTCAATGCTAAGAGGTGGGTAAGAAGTGCACTGAAAGCAACTATGCATGCTGGCAGATGATGTGAGTAATGCTACCCGCTGGGGATGGAAAGCTTTACCTTAATCTGAGCCCTCGCCATGAGTCCTTTCTTCACATTCAACATCTTGTAGTTCTATGATTTCTATTTTAGAGTTCCTCCTCTCACACCGGACATTAAATGGCACATGAGGATCCTCAAATTGTCCATGCTCGGCTTCATGGTGTCTCTCACAGGTTGGACAGCTTCCTCCGTGAGGATTGTGGCTATGCCCAGCAGGATGTACAGCTACAGTAACTGAAGCTGAGGCAGTCACAGTAGTGATAGGCTGGCAGCATGGCGGCACAGAAGAGCCCGTGGCAGTGAAGGCTGGATTTCTGATGTTCTGAGAACGAGTTCTCTGACCAGAGCAATCCCGGTTACTAGAACAGGAATGCCCTTTAGTAAAAGTTTCAAAGGCATCTCTACGTGGCCGGTAAGGGGGTGGTTGAAGTCCTTCCCTTGGTTCTCTTTTCAATTTCTTGCCTTTATGCCAGGTTTGTTGGGTTCCAGGGTCTTGATTAGACTGTAGCTTTGGGCTTGATGGATAATAGTTTGCTTCTGGTTGGATCACCTGAAGAAAAAAAAGCCAGGCAAACTTTTGAGCCATACTGTGGAACCAAACGTTTTTATCTGTTCATAAAACAGTTTTTGTTGCATTAATTAAATTTACTTTGCCACAGCTAAGTTACTTGGAAGCCTACATTTATTGTTGCTCTATAGCCCTTTTACTTCATAACAAGCAACGAAGAGCATCTGCGCAGCAAAACAAAAGACCATGCCTCCATCCACAAAATCACTTTCCACAATCTTATTCAGGTGTGTTCTCGTTAATCAATTTAAGTAGTTTCTCCTTTTGTGAAAAAGTGGAATGGAAACATTTTCTCGTGTGGTTTCATAAGCAAACAGTCTTGGTTTTTGGCAAGAGATAGAGTTCAAGTAGAAAATATTAATGAGATGGTACATTTAACTAGTAAAACCTCAAAACATGTACAGTACAGCATCTTTTTAAATCAAGCACTTTTGATCCAGAATGTACCTCTGCTCAGGGGCATCCACAGGTGGGGTCAATCATACCAAAATGCCTGGCACAGCCAGACACTCGAACTCCTACCCCTTTTAAATGTATGTTGTTCTCATGTAAACAGGACGGGCCTTCAATTGCCCAGTCACGCCTGCCATTTTGATCCTGTTGATTTCCCCCTCACCACCATGGATGCCCCTGACTCTACTTGGCTTTTTTTTATGGCTGTAATTACCTATTCTTCATCTCAGAAGCAGCACTGGAAGCGAAGCAGAAGAAAAGAATCCCTTTTTACCTCCTACTTTAGCTTGTTCAAAGATAAATATGAATTGGACATGGTTCGGAAAAAATACTTTGATAAATATTCATCACTTGTGTCAACTTATATCCAGC
Organism: Psammodynastes pulverulentus; assembly: GCA_025802295.1. Taxonomy (NCBI): domain Eukaryota; kingdom Metazoa; phylum Chordata; class Lepidosauria; order Squamata; family Psammodynastidae; genus Psammodynastes; species Psammodynastes pulverulentus. The sequence continues at coordinate 75,606,597 of JAOYMU010000192.1, forward strand.
TAGAAGTTTTTCTTTTTGTTCCTGCCTGCTTACATTCAAAGGCTACTTAATGCTGATGAAAGAGAACCTGGAAAAACTCAATTTCTTAATTGGAAATTATCTCAACCAAATTATACCAATCCACTTCTCTACTCAAATGTCTGTGTCAGAAAAAAATATACAAATTAAACCCACCTACATTCATTTAGCAGTGGACTGATTCTAACACTTCACTTTTTTCATTACTGCAGTTGAATTTTATAATAAGTAGAGTTAAAAAATACAATTAAAGGACAGATGAAAATAGACTTTGTATTTATTACCCCATGTTGTGTTCTGGAGATGAGATTATGAACACATGCCTTGCTCATTAATCATCTTCACTTACAAACAATTACTGCTTTCCGTACACTTATAGTCACATGAAATTTCTAAACAGGTATTATCTAACAATGTCCTTTGTTCAAAGAATTATAATTTAGTACTTTTAATTGTGGCCATTTTTTATTTTAATTTATTGTAAATATTCTTTCTTGAAATGAACTGTTCTCTGCTTCAGGATTATTTTTAACAATAAGAATGTGGGCTCAATGATACTATAAATTAAATATCAAATGGGATTTCAGTTACTCACTGTGGATTTGGCAAACACTGGATTTTCAGTTGCTTCAACAATGACTTGATGGGCTGGGCCTCCAGTTCTCTGTGGGCCCTCATACTGATGTAGTTCTTCACTGATCCCTGATACTGTTGTCTGAGAACTGTATTCGGAGTCAGATGTATCTGAGCCATTTTGACCATGAGTTGGTGGAACAGCAAACCTCACGATGCTTGGGGGAGGTTCAGAAGAAGGGGTAGGTAGTCTGCTCCTTCCATCAGCTGGAGAAACCTGAGAATAACATTTTTACAGCTCTTAGTAAATCAATGAAAGCCTCGGGCATTTTCTCAAGATTGGAGAAATACCCACAATCAGTCTTTGAAGAACTACAGACAAATTCTGTCCATTTTCCACCTAACAATCCTTGATGAACAATGCAGGAAGATAACATGTGTTGAGATTTGATACACTGTTATTTAAACTGTGTTACTGCACATGATACATGGGTTGCTGTTATGAAGTAAAAGGGCTCCAATTACTTCGTGCCTCCAAGTATGGTTGCCCCACCCACTTCTGTGACAGACTGTAGCAAAATTCTTTTCACTGAAGTATCTTCCACATCACCCATCTTTACATTCACCTCCTGCCCAGTTCACTGAAAGATCAATTGATCAATCTTCTAATATTTTTTTTAATACAGGACTTATTCTCTCCATATATTTTTTCCACATTCACTCATTTCTTTCCCTTCTTTCTTTTTCTCCCATCATTCACTAATTTTTCACAGTAAATAAAAAAAAGATAAAAAACCAAAAAACATAAAACAGCAACAACGAAAAACAACTAATTTTTCGCAGTCTCTCAGTATACTGTATGAACTTGCTAGTTGGTAGGATACCAAAGATATGCCAGTTTGGAAGGTAAGCAGCAGTTTAGGTTCCTAAGTTAATAGACTAGTATAAGTACACTTGGGGTAAAACTTCCCATTGATTGCACTTGTGGCATTCTGATCAAAATCTACCAGAATTGACCCAAACTCTCATTGCCATTAGTAGGGGATGAAGAACTATGTAAAAGCCTCAATTGACTAAAGCTATAAAAGAAAGTGAACATTGGTATTTTTATTTATTTATTTATTAGAAAATTTATATTGCCGCCTATTCAC
>JAOYMU010000192.1:75617831-75629384 GCA_025802295.1 Psammodynastes pulverulentus
TGTCACAAAACAGAAAAAAAATCCTCAAAGTTGACTTTTTTTTTAATCACACAGTAGATTTTTGTAACATTACTGCACATTGTAGAGAATTTCAGAAAAGTTGCTAAGTTTGTCCATCGTAAAAACAAAGATAAATTAACATATTTTCTGTTGGTTAATTTTATGTGAACCAGACCATGAAAGTTGATGCCCTAATGCATTTTGGCCTTTATGATTCTACAAGATTGTCTGTCATTGTTTTAACCAATTAACTCCCTACCAATATTCTAAACATCTCCTATTAAAGTGGAACAAGTTATCATATTATAAAAGTACCTACAGTGTTTACAAACTGTCAAAGCATCAAATACTTCCATTTAAAGTATTTTAGATAGGAAGCCAAACCACTAGGATGGAAAGGATTTTAAAATATCCATTCAACTTAATCTGCTAAATTTCACAATTTTCTATCAGCAAATATTAAGTCCTGAGTGACAACCTCACAAATATTTGGAGATTAAATTATGTTTAACATTTGGACTGAGGGGGATTACAATATCTCAAGTACTTTTATATTACTCTGATATAAGGGTAATACTTCTGAAATTCTTGTGCTGCTGACAGCACTATAATCCCAACAATTTACAATGCAGCAGTGAATAGCGCCAGGATTTGTAATCAGTTAAATATTTTGAATGCTAAAGTTAGCCAGTACTGTACATTTGTTACATTTTCTCTGGCTATTGAAAATAAGCTTGAGAGCATGTTCCAGTCAGTCAAAGAAAGATTAAATACTTCAAGTGGTTAATTCAGGAAATACATAATTTTTATCCTTTAATGACATGGCATATCTACATTTTTCATGCTCTTTTTGAAAGCAATGCTAAGTCCACCATACAACCCGTTCTTTTCTCCCACTAAAGAAAGCTTTTTATAACTAGCTTTGGTGTAGACTAGCTGTGTGTTCCTGACTCTGCAGGGTCATTCCCTTGACTTGCTAAACATGATTTGCCCTATTATAATCTCAACTATAAATTTTCATTAAGGCACGATTTGGCTGGGTGCCCAAGAGCTTTAGGATTGAGATAGAAGGAAGGACAATTTCCTTGTTATCCAGTTGTATTGCTGTAAATACCGCTCCTCTTCGTCCTTCACGCCTGCCACCCAATAACTAGCCAGCAGCCCAACCAATAAATCAAGTGTCAAAGCAACATTAAATTGGTATTGCTATTTAGAGAGTTGAGGAAAAATGCAAGGAAAATGGATATAGTTCTTTTAGATGTCTTCTCATTCCCACTCTTACAGTTCACAGACACAAGGCAGGTGTTAAGAGAATGACCTAGTTTTCCAGAAATTCTTTGCTTGCTGACAGATTCCAAACAAACATGCAATAATTCCCAGTGACAAAAAATCTGCACGGAACTAAAAGGTTTCCTACACTTATAAAATGAACTTGCTGTATTGAAATGAAATGAAATGAAATGCTGAGTGCAAGATTTAAACTTTGATATAAACTATTAAAGAATATTTTTTTCCAAAATGCTACCAAGGTACAGCATTCTTCTACTACATTACACAACCACATCTATCTCCTGAGTTTTTACAGAATAAAGCAATATATATTATTCTGTTTATAGTCAGAATCCTGGAAAGTGTCAGTGGACTTAAAAGCTGCTAAGCCTGGTAGGAAAAGCAGAGACATTTGAATAAATAGCAAGATATTATAACAGAAGGTTCCTTACTGGTTACTGGCATATAGTCTGCTTTATCATGGACCCATTCCGGACGGTGGGGCCGGATGTTGGCTTGAGAGGCAGCGTAGGCCACAGGATCGTTGCTAACCCAGGCTGTTAGGTACATGTAGAAGGCCTTTGGGTTAATGATTCCATCTGTGTCCACCAAGCGCTGTTTAGCCAACTGAAAAATGCAAAGTCTTTCAGAATCACTCTTGCTCAAATCTTTTAACGCAAAAAAGCTGAGGCACATAGTAGATGAGAGCATACAGAACATATGTTTGTGAGAAACATATTTTTATAGAGAGACCACAAGCATATTATTCCCAGCATGGGAGATATTTTTGTATCCAGATTTTTCAAACTGCTTGGAATGGTGTAAAACGCTTTGCGTGCAATTCGTCAGAAACATTAAATCAAAAGAAGGTTCCAGATGAATACTGAGCCAATTAAGCCTAAATTCTCATACACAGTCTGCAGCCAAGAAGGGGAAAATGACCAAACTGCTGAGAAACGTATTTAAAGGTGGTTTTGAAAAAAAAAAAAGGGGGTGGTGGTGGTGAATCTGGCAAGAGTCCTGTAGACGTCTGTGTGCAGTTAACCTCTGTTGTTAACACTGAAGGAAATGCCACCCAGTAAATGGAGGAGAGCTATAAAAATAAAACAACATCTGTATAAATTTTGCAAACACTTGTCTCCTATGACCTACATATTTAGAAGATACCCAGCATCAAAAACGAGATGAACTTATCCTGAATATTCTTTTCATGGGGACAAATAGGCAAATGAATTGAAGGGCTTTGAATAAGACAGTGTTAAAATTTTAGACCAAAATCTATTTTGTTCAGCTACAAAAATGGTGATATTCAGAAGGTTCTGGAAGGGAAAAACAGCAGGTTTTTTGCTTTGTTTTTCATTCTGCAAAACTTTTAAAGCTTTCTAATTATTTGAAAGAACAGTGGCAACAATGTTTTTTTAAAAAGAAGCTGGAATCTAGAATCAATTAATCCACAGGACATGCAACAACTGTATGTCTTCAAATTGTTTCTAGACTTGCAGAATAAAATTCATGGTCCCTGGGGTTCTCATAGCACCATTTTATCTCTTGTCAGGCAGAGGAAATTATATCGTGAGCCACAGACCTATCATATTTGTTATACTATGCAGTTAGTATTTTAAGCTTTAAGTCATTTGGAATTCTTTAATTTCATTTTATGTTCCCTTTCTGCCTCCTTCTTCTAGATTTCTTGATGAAGGCTGACATACTAATAACATAAATATACAAAAAGCCCTTTTTTAAAACGTCAAATGCCAATCATCATTATCATCATCATCTAACTTGTGGCAGGAAAGATTTAACTTTATCCTATGCAGTAAAATATACTGTCCTTACTTGACAGAATTCTGCTTTCCACTGTCTGCTGAGAACTCAAGAGGAGAAAGGGACAATGAGAAATAACCTATTACAGTATGTGGAAAGACTGACAAGAGAAAGATGATCCTTTTTTTAATGACCCCATAATCCCTTGAATGGAGCTGAGTGCTTACTGGCCAGATGCCCTTCCTGTTGCCAATGCGGAGTTTTTTTTCCAGCAGATATATTCTTAGTGTGCCCAGAGAGAGAAATATGTACCTCTACCTAGGATCGAACTCACAGCCTCCTGATTGTGAGGCAAGAGCTCCACCTCTAGGCCACCGCAACACTTGACAAGAGAAAGATATACCTTGGATAATCTGAACCCAGCCTTTCAAGGTTGAAAATTACAACTCCTGCCCAGATTTAAAAAAAAGAAAAGAAAAAGAAAAACAAGGAAGTCCAGTTGCCTCTTGGAAAAGCAACTTTGGGTCCTGCCCAAAAAAGCAAACAGAGGAAAAACTTTTGGGTTTGATGTAAAAATGCATACATGAATAATTGGGCAGCTACATTCTGAACTAATTGGAATTTCTAAACAGTTTTGAAAAGGAAAACAAATATAAAATGCATCCCAGTAATCTACCTTAGAAGTTACTCCTCTTAAGAAATGCTCTAGCCAGTAAATCAGCCTAAGCTGCCAATAAGCAGTTCTGGCTATAGCAACTATCCTGAGTCCCACAATAAATCTTCCTACAGCAGCTGTGCTCTGCTTCTTGGAGAATGTGGCTCATCATCCACAAAAGAAGTACACCTTTTGGTTGGGTTCCTGTCTTTAAAACAGGGTTGTCCAACCTTGGCAACTTTAAAGACTTGTGGACTTCAACTCCCAGAAGTCCGCAGCCAGCCATAAGACCACCCACTGTTTCCAAACATCTATTGAGAACTTTCACAGCTTTGCATGATTCTGCTCTAAAGAAGAAAGAGATCTGTATCCTCAGTGTACTCATAATCAGACAATAATACCCAATGTTTTTATGAATATTATTAAAAGCACATGAGTCTAAATCACACTGTGCAAAACTCTAGAGTCAAGTCATTTAAGACAAGAGAAACATTATTTGGATTTTTCCCAACAGTTAGGAACAAAGTCACCATAACACAGTAGCTATAGCTCTTGCCCTAGTGAAGGCCTCAAAAAAGGCTACCATAAGGCCTCAAAAAAGGCTACCATAGCACCCAAGACAACTAAAAAATGTAGAGAAATATTAGAATTATATTCTGATTCCTGTGGAGTGATGAACAGGCTAGGAGCCATGCTGTTGCTGATATCCAAGAGTCTCTAGAGCTCCACAGCTCCAATCTACTTTCTAGAAAAATAGATCCCAAACTTGTGCAATCATTATTCAAGGTGAGAGGATTCCTGTGTGCATTTTTTTTCAGAGATTTCAAATTTGCTTTCCTTCAGGAAGGCAATAACAAATAGCATCAATGCTATTAACTCATCATCAAACCAGTCCGTTTAAGGTAGCTGCATACCAGTTAGGCAAAGGATAAAATGAGGTTTTATATGGCGAAAGGAAGAAAACGAGGGAGAAGGCAATGTGGTTCATTGCCAATATAACATAACATCCATGAGGGACAATAGTATTTATTGCTCCACTGTGGTTCCTGGGAGGCTGTCCAGAGCCTGCAGCTGAATACAACCAATCCCAAAGGTCAAGAAGCAAGCATACCAGTCATCAGCCGGATGTTTTCAACAACTCTGAACACATTTTCAGCTCAGTATAGTCAACTGAAATCAGTTGGAACTCATCAGTTGTGAGGACATGCATATTGACAATGGTTAAACAGCCGATTTTCCTGAGCTTATTTCTACCATTGTTCAACTCATTACTTCTTTTGCTTTTGGTGTGTTAAAATTACGGAGCAAATACAGGGATCTTATCATAAAAAAGGGGGCAGCTCAGAGCTCATTAAAGTTTTAGCAATAAATGAGTTAATGAATAAAGAAACATTTGCATGGTCCCATTTGAAACTACAGACACACAACTGTATTTTTGAACATACCTGGGTCATGTTAAGGGGTTTATCTCGGATGTTTGAAATCGTCTGAACTAGAAGTTTGTAAGCCAAAACAGCATCTTCAGATCCATTTTTGTAACTCTGAAGGGTGATCTTCCCAGATTTCCAGTCTCTGTCAAAAGCTTCCTGAAGACCTGTTGGAAGGCAACACTCCCACTGGTTAATAAACCCTCATCTACCCAGCTCATAATGGAAGAGAGACAGGAGACTAACAAGACTTTCTCTTCAACTAATAAAGAAAGGGTTTCAGGACTCCAAGGTTTTCAGCTCTTGAGTAAGTGCTGACAAGGCTTGTGAGACGTTGCCATTACTTTCCTAGTGTTCATTTCGACTCTTAGTTCTATCTGTTCCAGCCTCTCCCCATAGTCCTGAAACAAGAAGAGTCTGGCTGCAGAACTGTCACCTGCCTCCCAAGCAGATGTTTGGGAGGGAGCCCTAAACTTGAGACACTGGCCTCCCAGAAGTACAGGCCTTGCATAGCTTGCCTTCGCCATCTTCCAACTTGTCTGTGGAAGGCTGCCAGGCCAGAGTTCCAGACAGACCTCCTGCTGTCTCAAAACTAGCCCAATTCTCCCACACCCACTTAGCTAAACTTCTCCACACGTGAAAACATTGACATCATAACACTACTGTGTGTGTGTGTGTGTGTGTGTGTGTGGCTGAACACATGGCTTGTATATAACAAAACAAGCTTTGCAGGCACTTCATGCGTGCAAGATTTATTCTGGCACTTGAGCTTACTTCAGCTATGCAGCGTTTCAGATTTGATCTCTAAAAGGCACTTTAGAGCATACGGGAATGCAAAAACGCAGCAGCCCCTAAACCAGCCAGATGCTTTAATGTGTTGCCATAGGTGTTATGTTCATGTACCTATCTGTTCCAAAACATTTCTTGAAGATCAGATATGAAGGACTGCTCAGTCTTAATGCCTATGCATAGAGGAAGGGAATGTACACGACCGATACCGGCTCGGTAAAACATTATTTTAAAACCTAAAAAAAAGTCTCCATGTTCTATGACAGAACTCAGATGAGCAGGGTTACTATCTGTGTGGTGTGCTAATAAGAAATGAGAACACACACACAGTAAAGAACCGGACTTGAAATCTACAATGAAAGACATAAGCAGCAAGTAATTTGCAAACAAACACTTGGAGGGAAAATTAATTGCTTCATTCAAATACAATCCAGGTACCGAGCCAAAAAACTGTAATAACAAAGTCAGAAATGGGGCCATTATCTGAAAAAAAGTTTTGTCCACTCACAACCCTAAAAGGAATTACACAATGGGGAGGAGACACATAGGACTTTAGTTGTTTCGGCTACCATTAGGTACTGAAGCCATAGGTTATACAACAACATGACCAGAAATTCCACCGCGAAGCTGGAGGAAAAAGAAACTCACACCGCACCGTTCAAACTTCAAACAGCAACCCAGCTCCTGCTTGAGCACAGCATGAGTGAACATGATTTTGTCAATTTGTTCCATCTGTTCAACTTGTGGAGCTAATACAAGTTGTGGGATCTGCTGCCAGCACGTGTAAAGATCACAGCCAACACCTATTCACTCTCAACTGTTCTTTTCCTCTTTGCCACCCCTTCCAAGGGAGAGGCTGGGGGAAAAAATACCTCACAGAGCAAATTTGGATCAGATTTAGAATAGGAAGCCACAGCCCAGCGCAAGGAGGCTGTGTGAGAACAGATGAACCAACCGCATGTCTGAAGCAGAGAAGGGAAGGGTGGGAGGGATCCACCAACCCACCTCACAGCTGCACTGGGAGGCTGTAATCAAACCCATCCTTACAGCACTGACAGGTTAGCCATAGCTATAAAGAGGGAAGAACCTTTGAAAGAAGAACAGGGCCTGAGTGACACAACCATGGGTACTCATTCTTGTTTGCAAACTCTTTCTCTGTTTCCTGTAGAGAAGGGGTGTCCAATCTTGAAAACTTTTAAGACTTGTGGACTTCAACTCCCAGTATTCTATAGACGGTCAAGCTGCTAGGGAATTCTGAGAGTTGAAGACCACAAGTCTTAAAGTTGCCAAGGTTGGACACCTCTGCTTTAGAGTTTTCCACATGCAGAAATTTATAATAAAACTTCCCCTCTGACATTCAGAATAAAAACTCTGAGAGGATACACACCTACCAGACACAACACATACAACTTGGCTAGAGAAAGAGAACAGCAATTGACCCTAGTTTTTGAAATTCATTTACAAACCTACAAACCCCTGATTAAAAAAAATACTGGTATATATGTGTGTATATATATAAAATGCATAATATGAATTTATCTGATATCCATCTGGCATTCCCTGAACTGTTGGGCAGGGAAAATATATATATTTCATGCAGATTAATCAGTTGTTTCTTTTCTTAGTTAAAGGAAAGAAACAACTGATTAATCTGCATGAAATTAGTGTATCAGAAGAATACGGATAGTCCTTGTTTAGTGACCGCCACTGGGACCTGCAACTCAGTTATTGAGCAAAGTGGTCACTAAATGAAACTGCAACTTTGCACATGATCTTACTTCAGCTTTCTTTTGCTTTGCAGCTCTCAAAAAGACCTCCTCATAAATGTGAGGACTTGTTGGCAAATAAATTATACAGGACTATTTGCATAATTTATAAAAATCTCCATTTCCAGGGAAATTCCACAGGAGAAAAGCATCAATCACTGTCACGATGCATTCAAAGCCAAGAAGTACATTTGCAAGAAAGATGTATTTATTGCTGTTTGGTTTTACCTTGCAACCAGTCTCTAAAATAATGCAACCACATTTTAGGAAATTGCTTGTTTTCCTCCAGTAAGACGTAGGTCACATTGCTGAAGCTTCTGTGAAGTTCATAAAGTAAATGTTGGATGTTGGGATAATCCGCTTTCTGGGTAACAATATACATGTGGTAGAATGAGAAGTATTTGAACTGGGCTGCAATGAACTCATACTCTCTAGTCTCCCGTGGCACAATGTCTGTGAGATCCAATCCATCTCTCACACGAGTTGTTCCATAAAGACTGAGGCCAAGCAAGCCCAGAAAAAGACAAATGACCATAATCTGGGGAAAAAAAACCACAGAAAAAAAAGCATGTATAAGTAAATGGATTTTAACATTTAAAAAAAAACATGGGCTACAAAAGCTACAAAAGGATGCATATGGAACCATTTAACTTTATAACCTATGACTTCTATAAGGACTGTGTGGTTTCTCAGGTTCCATAAACTATTTTCAGCAGAGCCAATATATTCATTGACTGAACTGACAAAATTGTACCAACAAGCATACTGTAGTTTGTTGACTTTTGGCTTAGCATGTTGTATGCAGCTAGCTGTGGTAGATTATAAATCTTGCATCAATCAGCACAATATGTGAGCCCAACAATAATGGGTTATTTAACAAATCATAGTTAGAACAATGGGTCAATGTGCTGCAACGATTCCACCAGTGTTTAGCATAGCATTCCTAACATGTGTTGACCTAATTAATAGTCTCTGCGTACTTTTAATAACCTAATGGAGGCTTCAAATACAAAGTATTCAAACTGAGCTACGGTTCAGCAACATGCTTCATTGTAGAATTTACATGCCCAAATCCCTATCGATACAGTACCAGAGACATCTGAAGGACAGTCGCAACTGCACAATCAAAGCCCTGCCTCCTTTACATGCATTGTGTGTACAACATATATAAAAAGGGGACAAGGTTTCCATAACATGATCATGGTCTCCACTTTGATTCCTTGCCTTCAGATGCTCCTGCTCCCTATAGTTGCTCATTTTCAATCCAGAGCCAGGAATCTTAATGGTTTGGTCAAATGTTTGGACAGGAGAAATTGAAATGACAACAATAATACAAAAGTTGAGAAACAACTTCCTAGGAAGGAAAAGCACCCTAAGGATCTAGAACCACAAATGATCAAGCCATGTGTCTGACCGCTACACGTACAGGTAGTCCTTGACTTACAACAGTTCTTTTAGTGACTGTTCGATGTTACAACAGCACTGAAAAAAGTGACTTATGGCTATTTTTCACACTTTTGACCATTGTAGCATCCCCATGATCAGTGATCAAAATTTGGCCACTTGGCAACTGACTCATATTTATGACAGTTGGTATCCTGGGTTGTGTGATCACTTTTTGTGACTTTCTCACAAGCAAAGTCAATGGGGAAGCCAGATTCACTTAACAACCATGTCACTAACTTGACAACTGTGGTGATTCACTTAACAACAGGTTATCTGAGGGACCGTTTCTTGCTGGTCACATCTACTCAACCCACTAGAGTGGGGAGGCAAGGAATGTTGTGAGTCCCATCTCCTGAGGAGATACGTCTGGAGGATGCAGAAGAGGGACCTTTTCTGTGGTGGCTTCCCCTCTCTGGAACATCATCCCAGAGATTAGACTGGCCCCCATTCGAACACTCTTTCGGAAGGCCCTACAGACATGGTTCTGTCAATGGGCCTTGAGAACCCAGAGTGAGATGGAGCCCATTAAATGGCTAATATGTATATGATTCTTGCCAGGGTGGGGAGTTATTATTTTATTATTTTTCCTTTTATTATTTTTATTTATTTTATACACTGTTTTTATACCCTTGTAAGCCGCCTTGGTCGCCATGTGCAAATAGGTGGCAATATAAATTTCCTAAATAAATAAATAATTAAATTGTGGCAAGAATAGTCATAAAATGGGACAAAACTCACTTAACTACCTTGTTTAGTCACAAGAATTTTGGGCTTAATTATGGTCATAAGTCAAGGACTACCTGTATCTGAAGGAGAAGGAGGTAAGCTTATATAAGAGCTATTTCCAGAGATAATCCAGTGCCATTTTTAAAACTGAAGGATTTGTATATGAAGGCAGAATCCAGCAGGAATGTTAGATAGAGTTATCTCTAGATTTTCAAGGACAGCCAATATATTTTAACTGTGACCACAACAGACAAGAGTAACTAACCAACATTACCTTTGCTTTTGGTTTTAACAGGAGTGGCGCGTACTGCTTTTCAGCAAAAGAGGAGAGTGTCCATTTAGTACAGGGAGGCTCAAGACAATGCAGTGTAGTTTCGGAGAACTGAGAAAGAAGATCCCTGGTTGAACTGGTGCTTTCCGGGCTCTGGCAGCTGAGGTTATCTTGTGGCATGGTGACTGGTTGTACTGATATTTCTGACCGAGGTTCTGCTGTAGTGTAATAAACCTGAGTGTGTGGGTCGTATTCAGTGCGCAGCTGGACTGTAGACTGCATGGTGATTTGAGTTTCGTGGGCAAAACTGGGGCTGCTGTAGGGCGGCGGAGGGCTGTAGCGTAAGTTATCACCGGCCTCTGCATATGGTTGGGGTTCAATTTGAATGACTCTGCTGACGCAGGGGCTGAAAGAAAAAAATAGGGAAAGTAGATAAATGCACTGTGGTTGTGACCAGAATTGTTCTATGACATATTATTTGTTAACATTTAATAAAGTGTTTCTATACAAAGTACGCCTACATATATGGAGTTTTGCAATGTGCAAGAAACGCAATCCAGTGTTTGTTCCTTAACACCCTCTGTGTTTCTGAAAATATTACTGAATTAGCAAAACCACCACTGTTCTGTTTTGAAGCCACACAAAATGATTACAGAGGAGAGTTACTGGTATATTGGTTAGTATTCAATTATACCAGTTCACCAGCAGAATAAAGAAAACATACTGGACCCTCTCAAAGCCAAAACACATTATAAGTTTAGTGATGTGTGAAGTGTATTTTGTGGCTGCTATTAGATCTTCCCTCATGACATTGATATAATCATAAGAAACTGGTCAACCGATCTCTTCCAACCATAGAGCAGTTTGTGGCAACCAGAGGTACAATAATGCTCAGTTTGCTGCTCCAGACATTATAGCTCTGGTTTTCCATTCAGCTGGAATATAAGAAGGTTGAAAGTGACCTCAAATTCTACCATAGAACTGTAGGAATAAGTATCTCTGACTAAAATAGTCAGTGGTAAAACATCCATTTAAAATGATGTAATCTTCGTAATATTCCTTCCATCTCACCTTGTAAAACAGCAGAATATATCCAGCCTCCGATCTTCCCGGCGATATAGGTCCATACTCAAAATAGCAGGAAAAATTAACAGAACCATGGCAAAGTTAAATACTACAACCACAGCAGCCTGTACAATCAAAGAGAGAAAGAAGAACATCAGCAATATTAAGGCTACAGGAAGAAAGGGAGGGAGGGAGGGAAGGAGCTTTATTTTTGTAAAAAAAAAAGTTGTACGTAACAATTGTTATTTCAACAGTGGAAGTCAGGTTATAATTACCGTATTTTTTTGAGTATAAGACACACTTTTTCTACCCCCAAAAGTGGGTGAAAATTTGGGTGCATCTTATACATCAAATGTTGCAGAAGCCCCGCCCACC
>JAOYMU010000192.1:75698815-75712607 GCA_025802295.1 Psammodynastes pulverulentus
AGCAATGACAATTAAATTAAAACCCTGATTCAACTAAAATTATTCTAAAACCAGATTTAAAAACCCCAACTAAAACTTTTAGACAGGACACAATAGTGTCTGTGGTTTAACCACCATTTGGCTAAAATAATTCATAATATAGATAATCCTTGATTTATAAGTTTTCATTTAATGACCATTCGAAGTACAACGGAACTGAAAAAAGTTATTTATGACCAAGCCTCATACTTATGACCAATGCAGCATCCCCAGTCACATGATCAAATTTTGGGTGCTTGGCTATCGGCATGTATTTACAATGGTTGCAGATTGTTATTTGCAATCTTTCTACCGTAGGGAGCTTCTGACAAGCAAAATCAATGAAGGAAATCAGATTCACTTAAAGACCATGCAATTCACTTAACATCTGTAGTGATTTGCTTAACGAACATGTCAAAAAGGTCATAAAATGGGGGCATGACTCGCTTAACAACTGCCTTGCTTAGCAATGGAAATTTTGGGCTGAACTGTGATAATACCTCTACATAAAACATCATTATACTATTTGTAAATAGGCTATAGCATGATTCTTCCAAAAAGCAGATGACAATTACCTAGTATTTTAGTTATATATTTTATATATATAAAGTTGTAGCCTTATAACATTTGACTTTTGCAGCTCATTTCTGTGCATATTTCTGTGGAAATGAACCCCACATTTCCCAATGGAGTTACTGTTAAGTGTAATTTAGAAACTCAGCTTGTGATCCTATAGTACTAGGAAAACAGGGGTTTCGTATTTGGGGAGGAGCGTATCAAGAGCAAGAGAGATGACCTTGGCAGAAATATTCAAGAACCATTACATAAGCAAAGAGGGTTGAAGCATTCTTAAAGTCTCGGCAAGCAAAATAATATTCAGAAGCAATAAAACAACCTCTCCCCTGCTGGGAATATGAGAAGGTGAAGATGTATGTAAAACAGAGTCAGGCTTGCAAGATTCTGCTTTTGTAATCTAACTCAATAAAGTACAATTCTAGCTTTCCCATGGAGTCGATTGTCTGGTTTACCTAGTGGGGCTGACAGAAGAGTGGTAGATGGAACTTAGATCAGACCAAAGAGAGTAGATCTGTTCCCAGAACAGATAATTGATATGATTCAGCTTCATGGCAATCAATAGGATTTCTTTTAGTCCATTTAATTATTGAGTATGGTCTGTAGGCTGATATTTCTCTCCAAATAAGCATATATCAAGGGCAGAAGACAGCAACATATGAATGTAAGAAAGTATTAGATTTAGACAGTATGCCTGTATATCTCATTCATATACATTCATGTCTGTACATCTATTCGTCTTTCTAACCAACTGGTTGATTTTGTACATTGAGTAAAACAAATCGGTAATGCATTCCAAAACATTTGCAGTGCCTGTTGCTGTTGGATGGCCTCTCCATACCTCTGTCTGGTTGGCAAAGGCTGCTTCTGCATGCTGCCATTGTAGAGCAGATGAAGTTTCAAGAGAGACATTTTGCAAGGTGCAAACAGGATTTGGGGAAAGGCCTCCAATTACATGAATCAAGTCTCATTCCTCTCGCTCCCTTCTTGCCTTCCTTCGTGGTCCCTTCCTCAGGAGCCTAAGAAAAGGAACTGCTCCAGCCAACTTGTCAAAATAATGCAGCTAATTACTCCTGATCTCCTTTAATGGAAAGCTGCTTCTCATGCTACAAAGGAAGACATGAGAATTCTACAACACACAGCATACAGGAAGGAAGGTCCTGAAGAGATTGTTGGGACTGCCCAACCCAAGTCCTAAAAACGTTAAATTCACCAAAAGGACAATTGCTTTGCTAAGAAACATGGGAATCCTGTTATGAATAGCTTTGGGTTGTTGGTGTGAGGTGGAGAATAGCACTTTCCCCTAAAAAACTCAACAAAGAACGTCTTCTAAGGTAGACTTCCAGGAACATTTCTCATTAGCTTTTGTCATTTGTTTTAATGTGTTTATATTAATGCAATCTGGGTGAGCATTCTTTTTAAAAAAGAAGACTGAACTCCTAGTCTCAAAATGTTCAAGGATATTTAAAATAAGAATAGAAAGAATACCAATAAAAAAAAAGGAAAACAGGCTCTCCTGTATTAAATTATGTGGATTCCCCCATCTTGCAGCTGTTCTATCATACATGATGCATTGTACAGAATAATGTACAATGTATGATTTATAATCTGTTCTATGGAAAAAATGGTCTTCTTTTGTATGTGATAACAAAAGAAGGGGGAAGAAAAAAATCATTAGGAAAAATGAAAGCAAATGGATGAATAAAAGCTGCTGCTCTGGGAAGGAAGTTGTCCAATTTGTTCACCACATGTATTCAATTATGAATCCACTCACCCAAACCAGCATGATCATTCAGGCTGGGGATGATGGGATTGTCACCCAATCCACCTGAAAGTTACAAAAGGCTACTTTGAATTAGAAGTTTGGAAAATTGCTCTATTTTGAATCAGCTTATTGGCTCATCCTGCTAGCAGTTAGCCAAAAATGCAGGTAACATGTCAGGGTTTCAGGCAGGAGTCTCTCTGCCCTCCTAAAGAATGCTAGCAAGATTCTGCCTAGATATAGAGAATTCTCACAGCCACTCCACCTTGCTTTAAATGGTTTTGTCATAATGACAAGTGTTTGGAAAAAACACATCTGATAATTTTTAGGGCTGAATTAAGAGACTCAGCAGTTTAAGCAATAGAAAAGTAGTTGTTTTTTTCTTGCTTTGTTTTCTTTCTTGTTTTAAAACCTCAGGCATTTTTCTTAGGAACATCTTTTTCTTATACCTAAGGCAGGAAGAGCTTTCTGGTTGCTTGGTTTTGTTTACTGGGAATTTTGCATTTCCAAAGATGCAGATTTAAAAAAAAAAAAAAGACTTTCCTATGTTCTTCATAAAAATACTCTAGAAACTCATAGAAATTTATTTATTTAAAACATTTCTATAGCCACCCATCTTATAACAAATTCTGGGCGGCTCCCAATCAAAAGTCAGAACAGCATAAAATTTGCACTAAAATTATAAACTAAAAACATTAAAACAAAAAAACCTGGCACCAAGTCAAACTTCTGATGTGTAGTTCCCTAATCTTATCCCAGAACTTGGGGGGAAAGCCAGGTCTTCAAAGTTTTATGGAAAGCTAGGAGGGTAGAAGCTCTGCCAAACTTTAGGGGGCAGAGTACTCCGTATAGACAGGCCTGGCACAAAAAAGGCATGCTTCCTAACTCCCATCAGATGGCAATATTTAGGGGAAGGCATTAGGAATGAACCTACCCCATTTTACTTGTTAGAATGGCTAGATGCCCTTAGAAAAAGACAGTCCTGCAGATAACCTGGCTCTGTGTCATATAGGGTTTTAAAGATGATGGCCGGCATCTTGAATTGCACCTGGAAAGAAACCAGAAGCTAGTGCAACTCATGTAACTAAGGTGTTACATGAGCAAGTCCAGGGCCTCCCATTACCATGTATGCTGCTACATCCTGGACCAGCTGAAGTTCCCAGGTAATCTTCAATGGTAGCCCCATATTGTACATTGCAGCAATCCAAATGGTAGATAACCAGTGCATGAGTAACTGTGATTAATGTGTTGGCTTTTAGGATAGACACATGGTTTATCCTTTTGGTCAACTAAGTCCAAAGCCAGTATTTTGAACTTTATCGCTGCATATTTGAAATGTTAAAAATTTTATAACTACGGTAGGAGCCTCTTTAAATAACAAATAACAAAGTGCTTACATGCAACTTAAGAACTTACAGCACAGCTTAATGTCCCTAAAACTGTTGCCCTCCAGACAGAGGTGCCCATAATGGAAAAGGAGGTGAAAAAGAAAAAATGTTTGGCCATAACTATGCCATCAAAGCTCCATCCCTTTTAAAGTGCATCATCCAATGACACACATCAAAAAGTAGATGGGACATCAATTGGACTGTGACTACCATCTTGATCTTTTTATCATCCTGCCAACATCCTGGCTCCAGACGGTCGGTTCTCTTTGCTGACATCTCACTGTCACTTACCTCCTGGCTTTGCAGGAATGAAAGCAGAGATAAGTGGACAGGAATGAGTTCCCAGGGAAGCAATGTGGCTCTGAAAACTACAGTCTGGTGTCTGCCACCCACAGAGCTAATAGAATAAGAAGTACTTAAATAGAAAATAGAATTAAGTATTCTTTGGGCTGGGAAATAACATTTCCAATGCTTTTCGTGGAAGGAAGAGTTTGTAAATAAAGAGATTAAATCTTTTGACATGCTTTTATATCAGTTTTCTACATTTTTTCTTAAATGTAGAAAAAGTGTTTCCTCCTTTTTTTTCCAACTGGGGTAGAAGAGGTTTCAGATCTAGGAAAATATTTCCTGTAAACCAACCTAGCTTTCATTGATTGATACAGACTGAGCCCATGACAGGTTGACTTACCTTTCCTAGCCCCAATCAATACCAAGAGCTGAACTGTGTGTGACACAAAATGAAAAGGCATACTACCTCAGAGGGAAGGTGGAAAGAATGGTACATTAACTGGGTTTTTTAAAAACTCTATCAGAACAACAAGACAAGAACGATCTCTCCCCTCTTCTTAGCATCCTCATTGAAACATATCAAAGAAATACATGAAAGCAAGGTTGCACAGGGCTTGGGACTACATCTTTTGGGAGGAAAATTGGGGGAGTACAGAGGCCATAGTGGAGGGAGCCATGAAGCTCATTATTGAAATGACTGGGTCGGTGCTTTTCAAGTTGATTCAATATTTTAAACCTACAAGAAGAAGTTCAGTTGCTTTCTTCTTTTTCCTGTCAAACAACAGCAGAAAACAACCCTCCCAATTACTAGTGGGAAACTGGCAAATGTTGTGACCTGGCCAGCAGAGGGCTACTGGGAGATGCCAAGGGTTCCCCATTCTGGTATCCTAAAACTCAACCTAACTTCAATCTGAAACAATTCAGATTGAAGAATTCTAGGCCTGTGTTCTTCTAGGTGATGTGCTGGGATCCCAATCCAAACACAGCAGACAAACTCTACATTTAATTTTGTGCTTGCATTAAGAGGAAAACCGGTGTGTTGTCATCCAATGAATGATTTCTTATCCGAGTTATTGCTCTTGTACATTCACACTGCTGCCTATTTAGTGGAAGCCAGCCTGTTGTTTATGTAGTTTGACTGAATCTTTGAGAAAGAAGGGGAAAATTACAGCAATAGACTTTTTCAGATCCACTGCTGGATCAACACACTTAGTAGACAAACAAACGTGAGAAATAATCATTCAGACTCTGACTTTTTTTTTTTAAAAAATGTTGCTAATCTACTTTAAATGCATTGTGTGTCCACCTCTCATTATTTTGTACAACTAGTACAAGGAGAAGAAATAAAAGGCAGGTCCGTACTTGCGATTAGGATAAAATCAGAGAAGACTGATATTTTAATTCAGATGGAATTGTTCCATCAGTTTTCTATCTAGTGTGTCTGAAAGCAATTAGGAGAATTGTAAAAAATAAAATAAAAAATGGAGGGGTGAGTACTTTCTCTTCCTTCTCAGTATAGTGATCCAGAGAAAGTAATCTTCTTATCATATGCAGAAAAATTATCATGATCCTATGCCACAAATAAATGAACACACAAATTGGATGGAATGAATAGAGGGGGAAATATTTATTTAAACATGTCCTACTTAGGCATGGCCTATTGCCCATTTACTGAAGGTGAAGGGGGATGTTACAACAACCTGGTTTTATTTTTAACTACTTTGAGTCTTTAATGTCTAAAATATGTTTTTAAAAAAATGTTTTTAAAAACTCAGAAAGCCCAGCTTGTCCTATGGGAGGCTCTATAGACAAAACTTCTATTGATTTTTGAAGGATCTGGAATCCAGGTAAATCCACAGAACACATCATGTCCTGTAAAATGTGGACATCCCATTTGCATGAGGAAAACAGAAATAAAGATGCTGAAATCTGGATGAATTGGGATGAAAAGCAGTGTTGAAAAGTCCCTTGTTCTAACAGTGATGCCAGGAGCCAAGAAGGAAGACAAATTGCACTGAAGCCAAAGTCTGGTTATGAGGCTCCAGTGTTTAGTATGCTTTGAAGGTTGCTTAACCACACTTATTTACAGTGGTAAATCCAGAAGATTGGAAAGGACCCAGGAGAAGGATGTCTCAGTTCCACAGCTTTAGGGCACACACATTATGCCCTGGGTGGCCCAGAAAAAGACACCAAGTATAACAATCTGTTAAGCTGTTGCCTTCCAGGTGTGTTTGGGTTTATAATAATCATTATGGAATTTAAGATTTGGGAAAGTTGGTCTACGAACTTCCATATTTATTTGAAAATAAACAAGTTTGTTTCAAACAGCATTTAACTGCTTAGTAGTATGGTTAGCTGGCCAATCCTAAACTCCATGTTCCAACTGTAAAATGAGAGCAATCTGTAAGAATGCAGGGTATTATATTTGTAAAACAGTTTCCACAATCAAAGGAATTAAAATTGATACTGTATGAGTTTGATGTGGAAGTAGGTCCTATTGAACAAAATAAGACTTACTTCTCATGGATCAAGCTTTACAAAAATATGCATAAAATTAAAGTCTCTCTAATCTAGGCAATAACAGAAACAGTGCTTAGAGTGTTAGATGTTGCTGATACTGTTTTCTTTCTATTACAAGGAACTCCTTTTCTTCACTACTTCAAAACTGATTTTTCATACATCAGATGCTTCATGTATACTGCAGATCCATGAATGAACTCACAATTGGCTGAGTTCATATTTCATAGAGACCTGAAAACCATGACTTTCAAATCCCAAAAGGACAGGTTCACAGAACCTATTAAAGCCACACCATATCAACCACCCCAAGACTTAATACAATATGCAGATGAAGCTACTACATGATAGAAGCATATACTATATAATAGCATCATCAGTGATCAGACTAATACAGGGAATCCTTGATTTACAACAGTTTATTTAGTGACTGCTCAAAGTTACAATGGCACCAAAGAAATGATTTACAACCATTTTTCACAGTTACAACCTTTTGTAGCATCTCTATGATCATGTGATCAAAATTCAGGTGCTTGGCAACTGGTTCATACTTATGACCATTGCTGTGTCCCGAGATCATGTGATCACCTTTTGCAATCTTTTGACAAGCCAAGTCAATGGAAAAGCCAGATTCACTTAACAACCGAGTTACGAACTTATCTGCTGCAGTGATTCACTTAACAACTGTAGGTAGAAAGGTCATAAAATGGGGAAAAACCCACTTAACAACAGAAATGTTGGGCTTCATTGTGGTCGTAAATCAAGGACTACCTGTAATAATAAAAAGGAAATTGCAGGTTTTCTATTACCTCCCAAAGTCTGCCTTCTAATGATGTGGTTGGCTCTGACTAACTACTAAGCTGTAACCTAAAGATGAAGTTCAAAAGATCACTTCCAGATGAAAGGGTGACTCTGGATCAGGATCAGCTGGATTGGCTGTGTTCCCCACCCCAGAAGACCCCTCCAGGATGGGTTCACATCCACCCCTTGCTAATCAGCAGCACCACTCTGGTTCCCTTACAGGTGTGTTTGAAAGCAAAGCCACTTCCACTCTGAAAGGGATTCCCTTTTTTCTTTGGCTTCTCATCCAAGAAGCTTCTCATCCAGTTGCCTCTTGAAAAATCACCTTTGGGACAACCTTGACCTGGATGACTGAGCACCTCCATATACATCTGGAAGGGATTGCATTTCTCAATGAAGAAGCCAGGCTGAGGACAGCATCCTTGACCTCTGAGAGTCATTTACTCTCGGAGTAGCGATCCTGCTGTTTCAAGGACGGGCTCTTGGAGCTAGTGACACAAGGAAGGCGGAGAAGATACAGCTTGTTATCTTTCTGCCCTCAGATCAGACCTTGGACTCTTTCTCCGTGCCTCAGCCCTCCCGCTTTTAAATGCCGTTTGCAGAGAAGGGTTATCTGTCTTGCGGGCGGGGCAGAAAGTGAAGGCAACCCTCACAATGCCTCTTCTTCCTCCTTCTCCTTCCCTCAGCAAAACAAAGTTCCACGCGCTCTGCAGCCATTTGGCCTCTCGGGACGTCGAGTTTTTCCTCTCACCTTGCCCGCTTTCCCCCCTCCCCGCCCCTCTCTGTCTCACACACACTTCCTCGGCAGGGCTCCGTAGCCCCCGAGAAGGACCAGTTGGTTAGCAGAAAGGAAGGCGGCGACCCTTCCAAGTGTGAAAACGGGAGAGCTCCCCTCTCAGGCAGCGACTGGTTTCCCATCGGGTCCAACCCCTTTACTTTGAGAGGCTGCAGCAGCAGCAGCCGCCCTCGCCACCACCGGAAAAGGGACACCTTGGCCGCGGCAGGGGCGCGCGCGCGCTCGCGCCAGTGTCAAACGCGAGGCGAGGCAGCCTCTTTCTCACTTCCCCTCCCTCCCTCCCTCCCTCTGCCAATAATCCGTCCTTCGCTTCCTCTCTCCCTCTGGTTACGTCCTCCTCTCCTCTCCCCGCAGCCTCCGCCCGTCCCACCGCGACCGGGACGCCACCTCTCGGAAGGCTCTGCCCGTCCGGCCGTGGAGCTCCGTCTCCACCTCGCAGCCACCGCTTCCCTTCCCGACTTTCCCTGGACCTGCTGCCGCATCTTTTACTTACCATTTCCTCCACCGCCACCACCCCAAGTTCCCTAGAGGCAAAAAGGTTGAGCCTCCCGGAGGGACGGGTCGATTTCATGTCGCGCTGCCGCTGCCGCACAGGCAGGGGACTCGGCAGGAGCGCATCAGTTGGCCTCCGCTCTCCTCCTTGCTTGGGCGGGCTCCCTTCGTTGCGGTCCCCCGTCTCCAACCTCGGGCCCGCCGCCCCGTGCCGTATCCGAAAAGACGCGAAAGGGCAAAATGAAATAAACTCGGCAAAAAAAAAAAAAGCCCAAACGCGCCCACCACCCACCCGAAACCCAGGATAATCCTCCTAGGTTGCAGGCAATCGGCGGAGTGCGGGGAAGGCGCACAATTGCCTGCCTGTTTCTATTAAGCGCTCCATCGTCCTCTCCATGTGGGTGGTCTGGCTTTCTCAATAGGCAGGACCTGTCGGGGTCACGTGATGGATCCGAAAAACTTCACCCCCCCTTTTTTACAATAAACTCAAGGAACGCAAAGTAAACCAAAGGAACGCGCCGCAGTCAACGCGGCCCTCTTGAGTAAACAAGGGCAGGCAGGCAACTTGGGTCCAAGGGGGCTCCCGGCTCAGTCGATGCCCGGACCTGAAATCTGAAATTGACAAGGTGGCTGGAAGGAAGGGCTCGCTGCCTCTTCGCTGGCTTCATCCCTTCCCGTTTCTTCAGGCGGACGTTTGGGGGCGTTTGCAAATCTTAATAGAGCACACAGAGCTCCCCTCGTATTTTTCACCAAGCATTTTAACCTGGTTCTTTTTCCCTTTTTGGGGGGGGGGGCGCTCAGGAAAAAACCCCAAAGTTATTTGTATTGTTGTTCTCTCTCTCTCTCTCTCTCTCTCTCTCTCTCTCTGTGTGTGTGTGTGTGTGTGTGCATGTGTTTCAAGATGTGAAGGGGAACAGATGCTGGAATGCAGTTCTCCTGTTAAAATAAATACAAGGTTGAGTGTAAAATGAAGTGAAAGCGGGACTAGAGTTTTCCTTGTGCTGAAATGTTTATCCATTCCACCCAGTGCTGGGTTTACAAATGTTTGGCCCTGCAGGATTTATGTTAATCCTGGCCATTTAAAAAAAAAAAAGGTTCATTAGTAAGGTATTTGCCTCCAAGGTGGCAAACACACAAGGCACAATCAAATAACTAATCCAGATGGTAGAAAGTACCTGATCAGGATTCTATATGGGTAGTCCTCGATTTATAACCATTCATTTAGTGACCATTTGAAGTTACGACACTGAAAAAGTGACGTATGAGTGTTTTTCACCCGACCATTGCAGCATCCCCATGGTCATATGATAAAAAAATTGGACAGTTGGCAACTGGCATGCATTTATGATGGTTGCAGTGTCCCAGGGTCACGTGATCCCCTTTTGTGACCTTCTGACAAGCAAAGTCAATGGGGAAGCCAGATTCATTTAACAACAGTATTATTAACTTAACAAGCGCAGTGATTCACTTAACAACTGTCTTTAATTCATGTGAAGATGGGAATCGGAACCATCTTCTTGCAGAACTACACTAAGTATATATCATTCTGAAACCTGGAAGGTACTGTTGGAAAACAGAAGTCCTTTTTCAGCAGTAACAGCGACAAAGATTTCCTGTTAGGGCGCTCCAATCCACCAAGTATAGTGTGGTTCCTTAAACAGAAGTGGCATTCCTATTGTAACAAACTCCTGTTGAATGCAAAAACATTCAAAAACAAGAAAACAAAAACAATTTGTTCTTGACAACTTTTGCAATTATTGCAGACTTTTTAGCATTAATAGGATGGAGTCTGCAACTTTTTCTGGCACTGGATAGCAAAAGCATCTCTGGAGATTCTCAGTTATCCAGGTCACGGTTGTCCCAACAGTGCTTTTTCAAAAGGCATCTGGACTTTCTTTGTTTTTCCTTGAAGACATTTTGCTTCTCATCCAAGAGTTGAAGAAGCTTCTTAGATGAGAAACAAAAGTACAGTTGTCTTTTGAAAAAGTACTCTTAGGCAGCAAAATGTGAATCTCGTGATTTTATGGAATTTCAGTGCTCTTGTATAAAGATTGAGATTTTGGCATTTTATGTGACATTTCATAAAGATGCAGTCACTTTGTTTAAGAAGAGCTTATGAGTATCAGTAGTGTTGCAAGATTTTCTATTATTTGGGAGGGGCTGCCCTGGCCCCATTAGGCATATTGCTGACCCCTATTAACAGGATCAAGGACTCAAGCACAAGTGAGTTGGTTGACTCCTGTAATTTAATTTGGATATGTGTTCTCAGGAGAAAGAATTGAGTGGCTTAAATCCAATCATTAGAAAAGAAAAGAAATTAAGACAGTTTCCCATTCTTTAGCTGAAAACAAACAGATCAAAAAAATTTCCAAAACAGCTTCAACTTATCAAAGATTTGTAGATCATCTCCTCTGCTTTAAAATCAAAAAGAGATGACATGAAATGAGAAGTTATTAGTAAGTAGGAATAAAATAGCGTACATTGCTCCTTCTTTTTGCAAAATTACAAAATGGCATGGTCAGGAAAGAAGGACTTTTGTCTCTTTGTTGAAAAACAAACTTCAGAAGAATGGTAAGCAATAGGGCTGCATATGGCAGGATTCCAAAATGT
The DNA here is from genome assembly GCA_025802295.1 of Psammodynastes pulverulentus. NCBI lineage: Eukaryota > Metazoa > Chordata > Lepidosauria > Squamata > Psammodynastidae > Psammodynastes > Psammodynastes pulverulentus. The sequence continues at coordinate 75,710,061 of JAOYMU010000192.1, forward strand.
TAAGATGGCAGCCATAATCACACGAATAAAGCTACAGCCCCATTTATGTGTATCATAGGGTGCAATATAGGTTTAAAAAAAGGGATGAAGCTTCAATCACATTGCAGAACCAAGATTGCAATTATTATCTTGAGCCCCCTCCTTCCTTGCTGAAAATATACTTGGAACTCTTGAGCATACTAACCTTTTTTGTGGTGACTCCACATGTTTTGGAGTGGCTTTCTCTGTGGAGGACAATGAGTCTATCCTTTTGGCTTTCAGAGGAAAGCTACTTGTTTGTTACAGAATGTATTTTATATGTTGATATTTTACTTGTTATTTTTATAATTAACACATTCAATGTTATTTTAATTCACTTTGTGGAAATGAACCATTCATATATGTCCAATGAGTCCTATCCACATATATGTCCCATTCCATTCCCATTTAGGAAAAAGTTGCTATATGAGTGTAATATTTTATGAATGCTTCATCCACATGGCTAGGCATTCCTGGCTGGATTGAACAGTTGAGTGTCCAAATATATCAGCAGAATAGAAGTGAGGCATACTGAAGGCATCAGGAGACTGGATTGCTGCTTACTCAAGATAGATGTTAAATCCCTCCCCCAAATCTCTTCCCAGCTAAACATTTTAGCATGGTTAGGCAATCAACGTACTCAATAACCTATTAGCACATCCTGTCACAGTGTCACAAGTCCGTGAAGATTTAAAAACAGGGCCTTTTCAGTGATGTTTTCCAGGACTTCACTGTGGGATTTCTTTGGGGGAATCAACAGCCAATGATCCTTCTGGTTCTTATTTGTAGGCCACAGTTACCTCTACTTTTTAAACAAGTTTCCTTTCATTTAATATACTGGTACAGTTTAATCTGTTTCATGAAACTCCTAATGTTGTTGATGATTGATTGATATATTCCTTTAAATAATTTAAGATAATATCCCCCAGGAATATTTAAAAAAACCAACAATAATCCCACCCCCAAGCAACAAGAGAAAATGGAGGATTTTGACAGTGACCTTTTTCTGTGTTCTCTTTTATATCACTTGGGGATCCAAGTACAAATACTTCTTTTTGACTAGCATACGGTGAGGTTGAGGGAATTTCTTGTTTATTTCCAGGATACCTTTTTGACCCTACTATATATCTGAGCATGGAGAGATTATCACAATGTTGTAATTCAAGGCCATTGGGTTTTCTTGAGCCTTCATTTATGGATATGTTGTCCCAAAGGTTGATAGTCTCAGGTGTCCTATTTGACAATATGACAACACCTTAGCTCTCCCTTCTATATGATGTAGTAACTAAAGGAGCTCAGTGGTTAAAGTTCTTACTTGCACACAGAAAATCCCACATTAAACTCTATATCCCTGTTCTTTTCCTATTTAAAACAATCTCTAGCTGAAACAAAAATTCTTGCATAAAAATCATTATTAGAAAAGAAAATGCCAGTGATCTAACTTAGTAAAAGTATTAGTTTCATATATTAATTGTGCAGCTGATCTTGTCACTAATGAAACTATGTGCCGTAGATTTAATTAGTAGCTATCAGTTTTCAACTATGCATTCTTATGTAGAATTCCAGTAAACCTCCAGGCCAGATGCATTTAATCCAGGGATGAAACCTTAGGTCAATATAGATTGAATTGTGCTTATGTACACATTCATACTTTTTCATGTGATGTTAAGGTCATGTACAGACAGGTGCAATTGAAGCTGGAATCTATTCTTTTGTGCCACTTGAAATCACAGGAGCAGGCAAGTTGGTACCTACCAATCTTTTGAACTGCAACTCCCACAATCCTTTGCCTCCACAGGTCATGCCAACTGGGACTGGAATTCTAAAATCTGGAGCTCCTCAGATTATCTAGGACCCTATAACTTCTCCTGGATTTTGAATACATTGTCTATGAAAGCAGAAATGTAGTAGACTTGGAACATATTCACATGCAATGTTTGTGCTTCTCCTGGATCAATTCCACATTGTGAGATGCCACAACACAGTTGCTTTTTGGCAGCTGAACCAATTTATTTCTAGCCCAGCTGTGGTTTATCAGGAAACACACTGACTCCTGTTACGGTTCTGCAGCTCTCTGGAGCTCAAAGGCTGGTCACTTTCCCATCTGTGGGAAATGTTGACTCACCCTATATCCCACCTCCTGCATTTCTGACATTTAGGTAGAAGTAACTTGGCACTAGCACTTCTCTGCTGTTTTAAGGCGAGTAGAGGGGTTCTTAAGGGTCCAGCAGCAGCAGCACTGGAAGGAGCACAGGGGTGGCACAAAACAGCTGTGCAGTTCCTGTCCCTTGAGTAAAACTTTAATATTTTAAAAGGCACCAAATGTTAAACAAAACAATTATTGGGAGAGAGGAGGGTCAAACACAGATTGTTTCTCCAATCTCCTATTGCAGGGGGCTTCGAACTTATGTAACTTCTTAAAATTTATTTTTATTTATTTATTTGTTAGATTTACACAGGGCTTTTTTTCTGCCGGAACGCAGCGGTACTGCGTTCCGGCACCTTTTTCGAGTCCGCGTCACGTGACGC
>JAOYMU010000192.1:75740385-75750996 GCA_025802295.1 Psammodynastes pulverulentus
CCTCTCTCATCTTTTTAAGTGGGAGAACTTGCACAATTGGTGGCTGACTAAATACTTTTTTGCCCCACTGTAACTGATGTTAGTGGCACTGTATTGTGCTGCTTCTCCTCCTTCCCCTGGGATCAGTTTCAGTTGGTATTGCTAGGCAGGGAGAAATCCAAGCCATTCAATAGAAATTGAATGAATGAATGAATAAAATCAAACAAACAAGTAAATATTTGGCTGTCTTTTCATATAATGGTAAGTATTGGTTTGTCTTAACCTGTCAAGTGCAGAAAATCAGGAGTCCAGTGAGTTCAAATGAATATATAGGTTTATTGTAAGCTGAAGCTCTCTACAAGAATATGAACTACTAATGGTTAAAGCAAATTGGCAGTGGATAAAAATCAATGGAATTCAAGATGGTCTGGACTTAGAGCTCCTGTGGACATGCGGGGACTCAAAAGTGACAATGTGTTTGACCCCTCATTTAGGCTCAGCCTGGTTATCTTCTTCATAAACATGTTTAAAAAACTAGCCATATTCTGATTCAAACATCACTAAATTATAAACCCTGGTTAACAAGTCATTGTTGAGTTTCCTCTTGTATTAATCTAAAATCTAAAATCCATATATTGTTACAGATTGTCTTTAACTTCTGATGCCTATCGGACTCCTTGCTTAAATATTATTCAAATTTAATTTTTAAAAATTAAATAAGAATGCTGCAAACTGCAAAGCAAAGGGCCAGCCTTCAGCACTCTTTTTAACTTCAATATCCCGTAGGAATTTTAATACAGAATAAGAATTCTGACAGCCTGCAACATAGCACATCCTTTGGAAGTTTGATCACGAGAGAAAAGGAATAAAAATAAAATATATACAATGTAAGTTGGATGATAGAAAACATCTTGGTAAGCTAGAGAGGACCGCAAAGGGTAATTTCACTATTTTACCTTTTACCTCTATTAATCTGGCTGAGTAACCTGGGAAAAAAAACCACCAGTAACTTTTACTGATTAGTAAAGCTCATCAGAGTTCACAAACATTTCAGGCCAGTGGTTACACTTCCTTTATGGGCACTTTTTATATAATCAAGCTTGAACTAGTATTTTAATTTAATAATAATAATTGCATTCACTGGAGAAGATCTTCTAAACAGAAATTGTTTTATTATAATTTTATATTGCTCAAAATATAAAAAAAATACACTGGTTGTCCCAAGGTTGATGCTAAATACTTTTTAAAAATGAAAAAGAGGGCTGAAAGTGAACAGATCGAGTGTGTCTGTTTCTTAGAGATTGCTATAGTTAAAATACATGGAATGAATGATGATTCGGCTGCAGAGGATTAATTATAACATCCTTAGATAAATATTAGTTAGTCAAAATCCTTTCCATCTGCCTTATCATCCATAACATCTTTTTAAAATTCAAATCTTCACACACTTGTAAGATCGTACTTTGAGATTCATTCTTGTTTTTATATCACCAGTGTAGCATTTAACTAGGTAATGGGATTTATCATTTTGTTGATATCAGTTGTCTTGGCAACACACCATAAAAAAACCCGAGTTGCCTGGCAACTTGGCATTGTGGAGCTGCAATGGAGGGGAGACCTTTTGTCTCACTGAAGGGAGGGTTTAAGGAATATTGAAAACTTCTGTTCATGCGTCTCATGAATATACTTATATTTAAGATCATCCAATTTTTCCCTTTTCATCAATTAAGACAAATAAACTGTCCTTTCAAAGAAGCCCCCTAATATATTTCTTGAAGATAATCTTATGTCAGAGGAGAGAGAACAATTGGACTAAGTGGTTCTTATTCCATGTGCACACTTGCCAAATAAAGTGTGGTGTTAACGATAGGACAGCTCTCATAAAGCAGGTCTTTTCTTTTCTTAGATTTTTCTACATTCATTAACAAATAAGCTACTGTACACCCCAAATCTTCTATGATCCCAGGAATCCAGGACTCCTTTCTGCAAAAAGTGTATTTGTTCTGGTTTTCTTTCAAAAGTTGAAGCTTTTATTTCCCTTGCTTGGTTCATTGGTGGCACTATGGAAAAAAAAAACGAAGATATTTTGGTAGATGAAAAACTGGGCAAAGTAGATTTTGAGAGGCAAATTTAACTGGCGTATGAAACCTTCCCCAAAGAAAATATATTTAGTGTGCTGAGTTTTAGAGGGTTTATTGAGATGTTAAGTACATCTTACATATTCAATCATTAGAATTGCAAATGTAATTAAAATCCAAGTTTGTTTTCTTTGAAAAAAAAAAAGGACCGTTGTCCCAAGGTGATACTAAAAATGCATTCTCCCTCACATTCAAGATAAACAGATGGAGACAGAAGCTGACAAAGGATAAGATATTGAGGTAGACATATAAGCTCACTCAGCAGAATCAATAGGAGAACAATAAAATGTACCTTGTCTGGTTTACCATTGATGTTGGACTGAAATCTGCTTTATAGTCTATTACTAAGGCTACAAATGTGGCAGAACACCACGGATATTATTATATATCAGAAGGCAGAATACACCTTGGGCCATTTATAGGTAAATAATTCAACAGCACTATATACTACCCTTGAGTTTCCGTCCCCTTTCCTCTTTGAAAACAATTTTCAAGAATAAAAATTGCTGTGAATTATGTTACTTTCTGCTCTGTTTTCATCCATACTTATTTATTTATACTTATTTATTTATTTTTATTTATTTTTCACATTTCTGATCCGCTCCTCTCCCTCAAAGGACTATAATTACCATTTCAGCTGCTTTTCTCCTGTGCTCATGCTAGCTTCATTTTAAACTTTTTTTTTTAAAGATCCTGTCCACTCTGAGATATTTTATCAACTACAGTACTTGCAAATTATAGGTTGTCCTTGTTTAGTGACCAGTTGTTCAGTAACTGAAATTATGATGGCACTTCATGAGGGGAACTTGCTGCTGGTTCTGGAATTATGGCAATTGCAGCATATTAGTGGTCATGTAATCACAATTTAGATGGTTGGCAACTGGCTTGCACTTATGACAATTGCAGCATCCTGTGGTCACGTGATTGCCATTTGTGACCTTCCCTACTGGCTTCCTAAAACTCCATAGTGCCCACCTGCCATACTCTGTAGTGACTACCTGAGGGATCCATCTACCTCTAGCTCTCGCCCGCTGGCTTGCTTACCGTGGTTTTGTAGGCATAAGCAAGTTCTTTTGGTTTCCCTCGCTTGAGACAGGAAATGGAACCAAATGAGCTATTACTATTTTTGTGAGGCCCCAAACCAAGAATGACACCTGGCAGTTCTTCCAAGCTGCGTTCTTTATTGTTTCACATCTTTAGACAAAATCTTGTCAGACTGAAGACTCTACTAATCTGCACCTAAAATATATTCTGTGAACTATTACATGGAGGTTGTCTTCATCCCCTTTCTCTCAAACATGATATCTGGGATGGGTTGCCCCTTACTCATGTGGCATGTAACCCCTCCCTCCTGAGGACCCACCTCCCCACTGCATCCCATCACAACTGTAAAGCTGCATTAATAGAATCTTATTAATGCCACATTTAGCTTTACATATAAAATTTGAACAAATTTATGCTTATCAATACCAACATTTTAGAAACTATAATTAATATCTATATAAACTTTACTTTTAAAGCTTTAATCTCTCTCTCTCTCTCTCTCTCTCTCTCTCTCTCTCTCTCTCTCTCTCTCTCATCACTATCTATTTTACATAACTACCCATCTCTCACAGAATTATTAGGATGCTAATAATCTCCAGTCAATAATGTATAAACACCACTGTGCCAAATATTATAATGTACTACTTGTGTTTCATTATAATATAATAAAACAATAGGAAAAAATGCAATTGCATTATAACAAAAGAAGCCTCAAGCTATCCTGAAAACTGACATTGGCCAGCACTAACAACAGATGCAGAAAAAAACCCTTCATTTCTGCACAATAACTTTTTAAAAGAAAATGTGACAGTTATGCTTTCCTTTGAACCTGCAGGTATCCCATTATCTCTCTTTTTGAAAAAAAAACCACTTTAAAATTAAATTAGAGAATCGGAATTGGTAGGTGTCAAACATCATGTTACCTATTATATTTGCACACAGATTACAGTTAGGAAGACCCATTGATTAATGGTTGCTGCCTGCCAGGAGCGCATATCAGTGATATGACAGTACAATTTTGAAGGCTAACCATCCACTGATGTTATCTCATCCTTTTTATTCATGTTGGAGTTTCATGGATGCAGAAAGTGAAAGGTTGGAGGTTTCTACTCTACTGTTCTCCCAAACCCTTCAGATCTACAGATCTTAGCTCTGTCTCTTACTTTGGTCCCAATATTTTGGGAAAGGGAAAAACTTCTTTTTATCCATTTTCTTCATGCATTGTTTATTTTATGTTCTCAAACATGTCTCTGCTCAGACCTCCCAAGCTAAAATCTCCTAAACTTTCTAGGTTTTTCTCTTATGGAAGTTGTTTGAGCCTTTTTGTTTTCACCATCCTGAATCGTTAGTTCAGTTTCATCCAGAAACTTGGCCAACCCATTGCTTACTACTAAGTCAAGATAATTTATGATGACATTGATGAGCACAGTTCCTGTGATGGGCATCACATCTTTCTTGTGTACTGCATATGACAGTAGAAAATATATATTTCTATTCTGCTTCTCTTTTTTACCTGTTAACAATTTATATAACAGGTCCTCTTATCCAATGGCTCCTAACTTTTTCAAGAGTCTTGAACTTTGTCAAAGACTTTTTGAAAATCAATATATACAACATATATATTAGGTCAGCAACATCCCCCCATCTGAAGGCCTAATACTCATTAAAAAAGGTTTGTAAGGCAGAATGTATCTTTGCGCAATCCATTTAGATTTTCATCCAGGAGGGATAATTCACTCTGTGCCTAGTTACTGTTTCTTAGATTATTTTTATCCATTTTCTTAGAACTTTAAACTGACTGGCTTATAATATCTTGGATCTGATCTGGGTCCCTTTTTAAAATGAGACATCCATTGGCTGACTTTCAATACTCTGGCACTAAACCTGAATGACAAGTTACATAATTTTGCTGGAAGATCACAACTGAATTGCCCACTTCCATGCTTGAGTTCTTAAAAACTCTTGTGTAGATGCCATCAGGATCCACTGATTTGCTAGAGTCTAGTCCTTCAAGATTTCTCGAATATTTTTTTTCTTAACCTCATTTGTTCCTTATGTTTTCATTATATTATTAGCTAACAATGTAGAAGACAGAACAACTGATTAGAGAAAGAACTAAATAAGAAAATGAAATTGAATAAAGACCGATGCAAATTGGTCCAAATTCCATAGTTATGAAAACGAATGCACAGATATAGGATGGGTACTATCAGATCTGATAACTATACTTAGAAAAAGTTCTTGGAAAAGATTTGATACTGTGTTGTCACCATACAGGATGCAAAAACATTTTTGAGCTACATTAATAGATGCCAGATAATGGAAAGTAACTGGTTTGCTTCATTCTGTGTTGGTCAGACCCCTCATCTTCTAATATTGTGTCCAGTTTTTTAAAGAAAAATCTAGAAACAAAACAAAAAAATCAGAGAATGGCATTATGGAAGATCAAGGACCAGCAACTAAATTCTATGAAAAAAGAATGAAGGAACTGGGAATAATTAGAGTACACCAAAGACTGATGTGACAGCACATGTTAATACCTAAAATGATATCATTCAGAAGAAAATCAAGATTTGTTCTTCATTATTCCTCAGCGTAGAATAATAGATTTAAATTACAGGAAGGCTGGATGTGAAGAAAAATCTCCCTAAATAAGAGCTGTATGCACCCAAACCAATGAAAAGAGATAGTATTCAAGCAGAGGCTAACGGCCCTCTCCACAGAATGCTTTATTGTAGTGTGAATTTTTGCACTGAGCAGGGTTTTTCCCTCACTGGCTCTTTCCAGTTCTATAATTCTAGTGAAAACTTATAACAAGAAGAGTTTATTGAAAAAAAATCACTGTTCAAATAATGGCAAAGGCAGACTGTGACCATCCTTTAAAAAATGCCAATTTTTTAAACCTTCCCAAATGCATAACTCTGATCTGTTCTCTCTTGTTTGTGTTGCTTTCTATCCAATTCCTCCTCCATGGTCTGATTACAATACGTAGTAACTTCTCATCTGGTTCCCAGCAGTTGGAATTCCTAGTGTTGCCTCCTGGCCAGCATACATAAACAGTTCGGTATTGCCCACCCACAGTCATGGCAAAGACAACTTTCAGTAATTTGTTAGAACTTGACTGGACTTTTTTAGTAGCTTTGTTAACATTTGCTGAAAACCCGAGCGTGATCTTACTCATAATCAAATACTTCAATGCCCATTCATCATTTTCTGCTACTCGGGGTAAAAACTGTAGTATGTATTCAAAATACACATGTATACAGGAGCATAGATTATAGAGAATATCTTCATAGGTGAACAAAACATAGACTACAAACATAAGCATTTGTTCAGAAGAAAGTAAGTATAGATTTGTGGGGAACTTATACTAAGCCACAGGCTTAGTTGGTTAAATTAACAATTTAAAAAACTGTCATTTTTCATCTTTTAGGATTGCATTGGGCTAGGACATTGTCATTTCTTGACTTTTTCTTTAAGATCCTTCAAAGTACTTGCAGGTGTTTGCTTGGCCCTGTTCAAATAAACCACCAAGGCCTACTTTTGCTCTGAAACTTTTCTTAAAAGACCTCTTTGTCACGCTGTTTTCTGTTATTTTACAATTCAAATAAACGCTAGCATAAAATGTAATTATTTAGTATTAATGACATGTTTTTCTGGCACATATGGGAAGCCCTCCTAAAAGAATCTCAAACTACTTTAATGAGGGGAAAAATGTGTTCCTGATTATTTTTTACCCGGTATTGTTTTAGTCAAAAAGAATGCATTTTCTGTCATTGTATTTTCAATTGTGCACAATAAATAGCTGCTTAGTTATAGTTCAAATACTTCCCATAATAAAACTGGGAGGGGGGTGTTTGTTTTTTAATATAGGGTCACTATATTAGAGCTGCAACAATGTGGAACACCACTAGATGGTTGCAGAGTGAAAACTCTGCCACCTAATGGTATTCTGTTCTTTTGCAGGACAAATATCATAATTCTACTGTTACATGTGTTTATTTTTAATGGAATCTAAATGAATGCCAAACACGCTAATAAAATTCTAATGCAGAGGTTGGGAATCTGTGATCTGCCAGATGTTGCTATACTCTTATTCTCAGCAGCCTTCATCAATATGGGAAATTCTAGAAAATGATAGAAATTGTAATTTTCTAATAATTGGAGGGCTTTCTCTTTCTTTTTCTAATTTAGCACTGATGATGTTACCTAGTTTGGGGAATGAAATCTTCTTCTAGAAATTTTTTATTGTTTGATATTTCCCCTTAGATTCTGTTCCTAAAAGATATATTTTTGATACTTCTGAAAACTTTGGTAACTCCTATATTTCTTTTCTTTAAGCTACCTTCTTTAGAAAGGTGACTTCTCACAAATGTGTGGAATCATGTAAATCTATTTAAAATGTCCTTGCATTTAGTTTCTTGAAGAGACTTCTTAAAGAAACAAAGCACCACAAGACAGAATTGAAAGCTACTGTACTGCCCAATTACCCTTTTGAGCTCCTGTTACAAACTCCTGGAAAGATTAGTTACAAACAGGATAGATTCCATAATAGATGATCATCTGCCATGAAACAAACCAGATTCTGACAAGACCAGAGTGTGTAGATCAGGTGCTAAACTTAACAGCTATATTGAAACAGGATTCCAATAAGGCTTCAAAACCACAGCTATGTTTGTAAGACCTAACTCTGGCATACAATATGGTTTAGAAAGGCAGGTTGTTATACAAACTGTGCCATATTATCCCCTGCAAATATCTCCCTTCACTAATCAATAAAATGCTAAGTGATAGGTCCTTTCATATAATAATGGGGAACAATATAAGTAAGGTAAGAAGATTAATCAACGGCCTCCCACAAACTGTAATATTTACATGATAGACATATCAGATATGCTGGCAACAAGGGGACACAAATTTGGATACACTGATGATTTAGCCATAGCAGTACAAAGGTCTTAAAATCTTGGGAAAATTCTTCTGGAGGCTTCTGGAGGCTTCTTCCTAACACAAGCACAATGGTAACTACATGCCTCTACCTTAACAACAAGCTAGCATGTGAAGCCCTGAAGGTCTACTAACACATGAATGTTATTTTACTAATCTAGGTGAAATGTTAATATATATATTGCTAGTCCATGTATTATACGGTATGTTATATGCTAAATACATTTCTGAAGAATGATGGGCCAATGAGATGTCAAGAGGCAATCTCTGCATTGGGCCATAGACTTTGCTCCTAATTCCTTATTTCGAATTAGTATCATAGACAATTTCAAATGAAGGTCATTATGAATAGTAATACAAAGACAAGAAGCTAGTATACTTGAATACTCTCTCCAAATAAAATAAAGTGTACTTGTTTTCATAAAGAACACCTTTAGACCTTTAGACTTATAAAAGCAAGCTTCTTTAGTCAATTTCACACAAAGCATTTCAGATGATGGGACTGCCTTGGTTAATCCACATTTGGTCATTTATAATTTTTTAACTAAGTGGAAAATAAAAAACCCCTTTGAACACTCATAAAGACTGGCATTTTCATTGCAAATTCCTATATATTCATCTATAGCAGCTGTTTTGCAATCCACTTTGTAGTTCTATCGAATTCAAATTCACTCTTGCACCTGCATAAGCATGCGTACTGTTGACTTATCTATTCTATGCTGTGTTAGTTATCTATGGATCCTAATAATGAAGCCTGTTTGATTAAGGCTAAACTCCTTTATTAGGATTAAATTCCTCATGAATCCCTCCAATTCTTCTTACAGAAAAACTTGAGCAAAGAAATAAGAAGAATGGAATCATCCTAGAAACCAGATATAAAAAAAGAACTGAAACCTACAGAAGATTGTTGTATTGCTTTATCTAGTAGCATGTGGAATTTTGAGAGAAAATTTTGAAAGAAAAATAGTTTATTACTGTTGCATATTCTTTTAAGACAATTCCTTAGAAATTAATAAAGCAAATCAATTCTAAATACATATGTTGTATTACTTCTGTTAAATATAGTGGAATTATTTCAGGTGGGAAATGTAGAAGTGATTTTCTTCACTGAATCATCTACACATATATAACCATATACAATCATGGAATTTCTCATTAAATGGCTGCCATGAAAATTGTAATATCACAGTATTTTTAAAAAAAATATTTTGAGATTAGGAAGATAAATTGTTATTCATGAAAGAGTTGTTAATTTATTATAATATAAATTAGTACAGGAAACCTTGTTTTGACTAGATTATAGATAACCTAGAATTAATCTTTTAAAAATTATATGGAGATATAAAACATGATTAAAACTCAAATTCAGGTGATGTTTCTCCTTGATTGAAACCAGCTAACCTGTTTCTTATTTATAGCCTGTCTAGGTTCCTAAAATAATATATATAATAAATATCCTTTATGCTTGATGTTTGATGCTTAAAACCAATGCTTTTAATCATTGGTTATGATTGTAGTCTAAAATTGCAGCTCATCTCATGTCCTTTAAATATCATTGTGTCTTCAAAAGCTTTCTGAATGTATCAAGTGTTCTATTTCTTCTGATGTAAGAACAGGCTGAATTTGTTGTCAGATATTTCTGGCGGATAAAGTACTATATATGCCAGCCAAATTTTTATCCTGCGCTACAAATCCTGTTCCAACAGCAATACTAACATATCATGTATGTATGCAAAGGATATAGAAGATAATTGTACCTTTGCAACAAGCTGGTGCTGTTATTTGACCTTTTAAAGAAAGTTGACTTTTCATGTGCATTGAGCATAGAAGGGATTTGCAACCAGCAAGTTTAAAACACTCCAAAACAACATGAACCCACATAGCAGTGTACTGTACTGGAATAAAATAGCAGTGTACTATACTGGAGGAAGAATATTTTCTTCATGCTTTAGGAATGATCCTGATACATTTTTTTCCATTTGCAAAATGGACTTAATGTATTGTGAAAATATGTCATCAAGACTATATTACTATTGCTACTGTTAAGTCAGTTCTTGGAAGATAGCTTGACACTGTTAAATTTTGTTTGATATTAAAACAGTCAAAGCTGACAGGATGACCATTTCCTTATATTTCAAAGACTGACACATAAATAATAAACGAAGTATGTTCTTCATTGACCCACAGGATAGGAACAAACCTCAGGAAAACTCCAATTAAATACAATTAAATATTAGATGAGAATGTTGATTAGCAATATCATATAGCACCTAGACTTATATACCGCTTTACAGCCCTCTCTAAGCGGTTTACAGAGCATATTGCCCTCAACAATTTGGGTCCTCATTTTACCGACCTCAAAAGAATGGAAATCTGAGGATGTCACTTCCGTACTCAAGAAGCACGGAGGGAACTTTATTTCCTCCGTCCTTTGTATCGTGGATGGGCTTCTTCGGAGGCACAGAGATCCTTGGAGGGGGTCTCTGCCATTAAGGGCGGCTTG
>JAOYMU010000192.1:75773874-75801092 GCA_025802295.1 Psammodynastes pulverulentus
CCCCCCCCCCCCCCCCCCCCCCCCCCCCCCCCCCCCCCCCCCCCCAAGGTGCATCTCAGTACCCAAGTTAATTACAGCTTGAATCTTAGGAAAATATTTCTGCATAATGCACAAACTAGTTACGGAAAATATGCTACAGCCACTTTAGTTTTATAATAATACATATAGGAATTTTCCAACATCCATTACCTTTTTTAAAATCAATAAAACTGTAACCAAATAATTTTTTTTTTAAAAAAATATCATCCAGCAGGAAGGCTTCTAAACTTCCCTGAGGACAAAATAAAGAAACCAAACAAATATTATAGCTATTCCTACTTTGGGTAATTAAATGGTCTGCCAAAGCCTTTATCTGATTGTAAAATATGCTATACTTCAGGTTATACTTCATTTAAATGTATGCCTCACTAACAACAAAGCTGCAGGAAATTAAATCTCGATGATACCTATAATTGTTTATAAATTGTATATAAAACTTATTTGGATGCATCATTCAGAAGTTTTCATTCCTCATTCTTCCCTTGGTCATCTGTCCTTGCTTAGGGATTCATAATAATTGAAAAGAATTTAAATGGGATAGGATCCTTTAGCAGTTCCTTCCCAAGCAAGAAAGTAACCAACATACGGATACAAAAAGTGTGCATTTTCACCCACAAGAACGGGAAAGAAAAATGTGGGTTGTTTGCAGATGAAACCAGGGTTGCAAGCTTAATTCTTAAGAGGTGTTACCTGGAAGGGTTGAAAATATGGTAGAGATAAATTCTGCTTAGAGAAGTATTCTGTTGGAAGAAATCTCCTTCTGCCAGCAAGAAGCAGATTCTTCCAACTGATCCCAGCAAAGGAGCTACAGAAGGAGATGGATAAGGTGGCAGGCCAAGGGAGAAGTTAAACACTTTTGGGGTTAAGCTCTATATGTGGCTTTGAAAGGCATCTCAAGATTACTCTCCCCAAAGCTGGCCTGATCAAAGAAGCAAATGAGATCATTAAAAAAATAAGATTTTTTTAGTTCCATTAAAAAACTTTTTTTTAATTGTTTAGTTCCAATTAACCATTTCTTTATCTACCTGATTTAAAGATAAAATTTTCTGGCAACTTTTAGGCATTTCCTGGAGGTGGCTTATGGGGGCCACATGCAGTCTTGAGCTTCATGTTGTCTAGTTGGGTGCTGCATCCCAGCCTTCTGTGACCAAGCTAATTTCCAACACATTGTATTCAGTGGGAAATTCCACAAAGCTTTCTTTATTCCTTCCTTTGAGATAAATTGAACTTGCAATGACTGAGATTAGAAAAGAGCACAGTTTCAATTAACCTAAAAGTCTGCTCAGCTGGGTCTTGGACATTCTCCTCTTTATGGAATGGGTTACCAACCAGATGTGTAAAGAGTAGACAAGACATGTATTCCTAGGACAAGCTCAGCCCTTCAACTGAAACCTGTATTCAAAGAACAGATGTTTTAATGTCCTTTGAAATTTCCTTCCTTTGTTGTGGTGCACAGAGGGGGGCAGTAAACAGATTTTAAGACACCTGAGCTCTCCCATTTTCAAAATGGCTCTAAGACCACCTAGTAGTGTCGTTGAGACCTTTCCATGGGGAGATTAGATGATATCTTTTGATTGGTCGCGACAGTTTGAGAAATGCCATCTTCCTTTCCTCCAAATGTTCTGTCCAAATAGTTCATCACAAAGGTTAGAAAGGCACATGGGGAGAAGGCAGGCTCTCAGAGATGTGCGCTGAAAGATGTGTTTTTGCAAGCTGTTTGTGCGTTCGCAGGCTTGTGTATGTATGTCAGTAGGAGCTCTGTGTGTGGCCTAACAGTGTGTCAACAAAAAGTGCCATTTGCCTTGAAGGCTTTCCAAGCCACCCTGAATGCTAGCAGGAAACGTTGCTCTGTAAGTAAAAGAACACACAGGCCAAGATAGTTATTTGGTAATTGTGTCTTCTGTATATTCACATTTGGAGACTCTGTAAACATCCTCCCGGCTGGCTGTCGGGGCATGCCTTTCACCGCAGGTCCTCAAAGAGAGGTTTGCCTTGCTCTTTTGTCTTGCTATTGTTCTCCAGGCATCTTACCAAATACCGTCAGCAGCTACCTTCTATGCTAGACTGCCATGAACATTGATGGATTATGGGTGTGGGGGTTAAGGCATTGGTTTTAGCAGATGTAGGTTTGAGTTACCTTTTGATCATAGAGCACGTAGGATGACTATCAGCCTGCCATGCTTCCCTTGTTCAACTCACTTCCTGGGATTGCTGCAGGCATCCCAATCTCCCACAAAAGTCAGTTTGAACCCTCAGAAAAAACTTAGAGTAGATATGTAACCAATCTGTGATAAACAATAATGGTAGGATTCATTTGGAGTTCTAATGCAAACCCTTGTCTGATGTGGCTCCCTTGATGACAGAAATTCACAGGCTTCGTTAGATATTCATGCACTGCTCTTATACCTTGTGAGGTAAAATTTAGGGGAAAAAATCATGGCCTTTTTGCTTATATACTATGACTTATATCAGGGGTTTATTACTGTCCTTTAGAAGTCCTTCTTTGAATGTCTATTCAGGAAGAGGTGTGGTAGTTGGTTGCTGGTACTTTTCAATATAGCATGCTAGTTTTAAAATGTGGGTCATTTTATAGATCTGGGCAGGGGCACTTCTCTTGTTTTGAATTCTCAAGGGATTCCCAGGAGCTTAGAAATGATGTCATGATATTTTGGGAGAAAGGGATTTTACAGTTCTTTTATGGAAGGAGGATAAGGTGTAAATTGGGAAAAAAATTAAAAGTGTGCACACTGCACACTGAAGGTTTACCAGACAATCTCAGCAATATGATCTGAGGGTACAAAAATTAATCTGGGGAACGCATTCAGCCTGAGGGGTTGTCCGTCCTTCCCCTAGAAGCTCATGTAACCAAATTTATTTGGCCAAATTTGCAATTTATGCTACACTGTTCAGCTTGCATGAGGTAAGCTTGGTGCCAGGTCCAAGGCAGAAAAACTGAAAATCCCAATACAGGTAGTCCTTGATTTATGAACGCAACTAATTCAAAATTTCATTGCTAAGAAAGGCAGTTGTTAACTGAGTTTTGTCCCATTTTACGACCTTTTTGCACCACAGTTAAGCAAATCACTGCAGTTTTTTAAGTGAATCATGTGATTGCTAAGTGAATCTGGTTTCCCCATTGACTTTGCTTGTTGAAAATTGACCGGGAAAGTTATAAATGGTGATCACATGACCACGGGACAGTGCAACAATCATAAATACATGCCTGTTGCCAAGCTCCCAAATTTTGATCATGTGACCATTGGGATGTTGCAAACGTGAAAACTGATTATAAGTCATTAGTTGTAACTTAGAACGGTCAATAAATCAATGGTTGTAAGTGGAAGACTATCTGTATTAGGGTCCTCAGGGGAACAGGCTCCAAGCTGCTTCAGATTTATTGCTCACTCTGATGCTAAAATAGCCTGCTCAGAGCTTCTGAGCAACTACCAGTCTTGGAAACACCATTAGCTGTAAATTGGGGTCTTTATCGGTATTTTTAGGATGACAGATTAAGCAGGAACAGCCATGCTGGATCAAATTAAACACTCTAGATATTGTTTTGTTCCTATCCTGTCCAATCAGATGCTTCTGGACACAACACAAACAGGACATTAAGAGACTATAACCTGATGCTCAATCCTGGTACACAGGATTAGAAAATGCTACCTTCTGAGGTAGAAGGTTCTATGACTGTTGTTTAATAATCTTAGCCTGCAAATGGCATCATGGTATTTGTCTTAGAAATTCCAATTATATTATAAATCTGAATGGGCTCCAGACAAAGGATACTTGGGACCTATGGTATTAGCAGTAGCACTTAGACTTATATATTGCTTCATTGTGCTTTACAGCCCTTTCTAAGCAGTTTATAGCAGTCCTTGACTTATGACCACAATTGAGCCCAAAATTTCTGTCTCTAAGTGAAACATGTTAAGTGAGTTTTGCCCCATTTTATGACAGTTGTTAAGTGAATCACTGCAGTTGTTAAGTTAGTAACACAGTTGTTAAGTGAATCTGGTTTCCACATTGTCAGAAGGTCACAAAAGGTGATCACACGACTCCGAGACACTGCATCCGTCATAAATATGAGTCAGTTGCCAAGCATCTGAATGATGGTCACATGACCATGGGGATGCCACAATGGTTGTGTGAAAAACAGTCGTAAGTCGGTTTTTTCAGTGCCGTTGTAATTTCGCAAAAGTCACTAAACAAACTGTTGTAAGTTGAGGACTATCTGTATTGCCAGATCTAGTTGGTAACACAGGCATCTGATAAAAGCCACAACGTTGTCACAGTGATGTCACACGTGATACCATTTTTCCCGTCTTTGCTTTCCCCTTTAAGACACCCACACTTGGTAAGTGAATTTAGCTTGGTAGATCCATAAAGTTTCTCTCACATGCATTTATTGGTAGCTTTAAATCCCTGAACCAAGAGTGAAGGTTAAAGTTTCTATGGCCCCTTTCTATCACACATATGGTCTAGAAACTTTTTTTAAAACCTTTTTGTTTTTCCAGTGAAATATGTAGACAAACCACTGGCATTGTGAAGACAGTTTATAGTCAACAATCTAGCTTTGTTAAACAAATACAAATTAGGAATCCAGCCTTGGTTTACTTTTCTGTCAGTCTAAATGCAAGTTTATATGAACTAAATCCTTGTGCTGAATTTTTTTGGGATTGCACGCACGGGCCCCAATGCAATAAAGAGAGGGGAGGCAAGAAAGCAGCATGTCTAAAAACATAATGTGCAAAGCCAAGCCCAATAACACATGATAACTTAGGAGACACGATGCCAGTTTCAGTTTGATAGCATTATTTCCAAATGTTATTCACTTTGAACTATGGCAGATTTATATAATATTTCTCCTCCACATTAATTGTAGTTGTTCAGTGTCTGCCAGAATGCAGAAAACTATTGACTCTGACTTATTTTATTAGATCTGCCCTCAATGCACCAGAAAGGAACCCACCCATCCAATAATAATCTTCAACTACAATGTAGGAGGAAAGAAATGCAGAGATAATTCAAAGGCTTTCTATTAATGTCAATTTTTGTACTGAAGAAACTTGCCATGGGAGAAGAATCTGCTAATTATTTTCCAGGGATGACACTGAAGGTTCAACTTCCGATCATACCTGCTTGTGGTTTTTCACAACAGACCAGCTCCAAATTGCTTCGCTTTTTCCAATAACAACTGAAAATTTTGCAAGAAAATAAAAATCAGATCAAATCAGACAAATCATTTTGATAACTCATAACATCACCTTTCTCTTAATGGCCTAGGACTAGGTCTATTTTAAATCAGAATAATTTCTAGCTACTTAAATAAATCCTAATCATTGCTAACATAGGTACAGATCTAGATCCACACAACCTGTTATGCATAAGAGGTTAATCAGTCTAAATGAATAATGTTAAAAAAGTGATTTAAGAGCAAAATATTTCATGTTTTCACCTGTGAAAAGTTCCATTCAGGACTGGCCATGTCCCCATTTAATCTGCACATTAAATTAAGAGACCCTATGAAGAGCATTAAAAAATGAAGTATCACTGTTGACTTTCTTACATCAGTAAAAATATAAAGGTAGGTAGTTATGGTGGAAACAGAAGCAGTATGAAGATAAGACAGATACAAGTTTTGGAGAAAGAGTTCATGATAATTTTCATAATCTTTTCTGGAATATGTTGCACATAGCATGTTTGAATTCTTGTCCAGAAATTCATTCATTTCTAACTACTACTGTGGCAGTTTAGTCATAATCAAGAGATACTCAAAGTAGATAAAATGAACAGCTATTTCATTTGGGGCTTGTGGCAAAACAATAGATCTTTGCAAGGCCACTGCATGACGAGTCTTTGTTCTTTTGTATATGTGTTGTTGTGTTCTTCTGTCCCAGTTCAGGTCAACATTTTGCAACATCTTCATTTAATAAAAAAAATAACTGTCAGTGTCCCCTACGTAGTCCATTAAACACCCCCATTTTGCAGAAGAAAGGTTTTGGGGTATATCACTTGATAATAATAGTGATATCCATACTGTCCAGGCAAGCAGCTTCATTGCAGTTTCATTTTTGCTTTTGCACACAGTATTTGAAATATGTAGATTAGTTTGGTTGTCTTTCCTTCAGAATTAGAGCCAGTGGAAAAAAGGTGATTGCAAAGTAGGTATGGTAAGTTTCAAAGATTCAAGCTAAGCACTGTTTAATTGGATCTTCTTCTTTTCTGGGTTCTTTTTAAGAATGTAGATGACCTGGCCCTTTAAAGGGCTTTTATCCATAATAATGATCTATTGATAAAGTCTCCTTTAAGTTCAGCTAAAGTCTTAAAATGTACATGGGTACACATAAATGTCCTTTAAAATAACAAGGAAGTAGTTTGGCACTGCTTTCTTCCAGGGTCTTTTTGTTTTGTTTTTTAGATTTCATCATCTAGTCCATAGTCTGAGGATTCTCTTGTGGTCTCCTCTCTAAATAGTAATCAAGATAGTTTGATTTAGTTTTTTTCAAGGTCAACGAAGATCAGTTGAGTATTGCCAAGTATTGTAATGTCTACATTTTAATTATGGAAGCTATACCTATAACATAAATGCGAAGAACTTTTGCAAAAGTTTTTCACATTTATATCATTTTGGTTTTCACCATATTTTGTAAAGTTTCCCTTGTAAATGATGAAAGTCTGTAGGCTTAATCAGACTAAAATACCAAAGATAAGACAGAGTTTCATTATTGCAAGGTTTACGGAAAAAGGAAAACTTCAAAAGTAAAACTATAAAGGTTTCTTCTTATAAGTAATTTTCCACAAGACTCACTTCTATGTTTACTGAAACATCTGTGGTTCCTTTTGAAGCAAAGGTTTCAAAGTTTATTTTTTTGCTGGCAATGAGGTCTAATTCCTTGGAACCTCTCACATGTTGCAGCAATGGAAGGTGAGATAATTCGGGAAAAGCAAGGGTTACAATACAAGCACAGATTTTGTAGACCAGGGGTGTCAAACTCACTTTGTCACAGCATTGTCACGTGACGTATTGTGACTTCCCCTCCCCCTTTGTTAAACCGGGTATGGGCGTCACCAGTGCGTGACTCACCTGGCCTATAGGCCCTGGGTTTGACAGGCCTGTTGTAGACAAATTCCTAATATATATCACCCCAGGAAAGCATTTCAAGCTGGAATTTATTTACACATATGCAAGAGACACATATAATAATGTGAAATATAGATAAGATATGCCTTATGACATATTAAGCAAGAACTTTATAATAGTTTTTTTAAATTAGTACTTTCTTGCATTAGCTTTAAAGATATTGTATTCAAATGATTCTTCTATGTATGTTTCAGCAACACCTTCTCTTAAATATCTGGAAATAACTGGGATACCCTGTAGCAATCGATATATCATGAGAAGCAACAATTAATTATAGGCCAGGTGTGCCAAATTCATTAAAAAAAAAATTCTATCAGCCAGGAAAATCCATTTGATAATGAATGTGTTCCTTGCCATGCCCTCTCCCCCACTCCCCATCCCATAGTATGAATGAAGTCAAGTTTGCTTTAACCTTGGTTTGCTCTTCTTGGTTTACTAGCACTGTAGGGGAAAATATTTGAATCTTTTTGAAATGTGCGACAGCAGTAGATTGAACAGCAGCAATCAGCCCATAGTTAGCTTGTACTTCATCTAATTTAGATTCTGTAAATTACAGACTGCAGTAAATAGGTTACAAATATTCTTATAATTCACTGCCACTCTTTTTTGGTGTTTGTAGCCAACAAGCTGATAGTGCACTAGGAGAAAAGTCATTATGCTTTCCTGCACTGTGTGAAGTGGGAAGCTATTTGTATCTTCTCAAGTTGATAAATCTGAATGCTGTGGTAGTGGGAGGACAGAATGATTGATTAAATGCTTCTATAGACTTGTATACATTTTTTATTCTAAATTTCAGTTTGAATGCTGTTGAATTCCTCCTTAATCTTCACAAATAAAAAATGAACCATTTGTTTCCAGGTCCAACTAAACCATTAAAAAGCTGAAAAATATGTAACGAGCTGTTTTTCTATTTCTTCATTGCTAAAAAAAGCATACTGACATAAACTCTGCTTCCCTAATGGTATACTAATGGTGTCTCAGTAGGGAGGTTGGCATGTAATGCTGTCTCAAAAGTTTTATTAATGTGGGAAATACTAAGGCAAGTGATTGGCAATCTCCCCCAACTTCCCAACAAATGGGAAGAATAACCACCATTCTTAATTTGTGGTGAGATGGGATTGGGCAGGGATGCTGCTAATCTGAGATGGAATATTTGAGTAACTGAGTATCTGAGCAATAGGTCATGAAGAAAGAAGATTTTTGATGGAAATCCAGGAGTTATTTATACTAAAAGGAGAGCGCTACCATCATGTCCTGGACCAGGAGTGTAAAAACCCAGGTTCTGGTTCTCCTTTAACTGTGGATATCAGTAGAGACATGGGTCTGTTCTTTCTGTCAGCTCTAATCAGTGTCATACTCTGTGAGAAGCTACCGTTTTCCCGAAAATACAACCTACTCTGAAAGTAAGTCCTAGCTTGATTATTTAGATGTACACCAAATATAAGCCCGACTCCCAAAATAAGCCCTAATTAAGACCCCACCCAATCCAAGGTGCATGGGTAAAAATTAAACTACTGTGGGAATGGGGGTGGTGGAGCTACCCTACTATTTACCTGTGCAGTTGCAGCCAGGCCTTGCACACCCCAACACCTGCCTTGCTGTCCCATTTCTTCTGCAATTGGCAAGGCTTTCCTAAAGGCCTCTGTGGCTGATAACAGAGCTCTGAATCAATCCAGATCTCTGTTATTGACTACAGACGCCTTCAGGAAAGCCTTGCAGGCCTTGCTGGCCACAGAAGGCCTCTGACAGAGAAAAGGAGGTTGAGGACGATGCGTGCAAGTGAGGTGAGTCATTGGATGACCACCCCCCTCCAAAAATAAGACCTGGTGCATTTTTTGGTGGAAAAAATATATAACTCAGGGTCTTATTTTGGGGGAAACATGGATAGATGATAAACAAAACACCAATTGATAGCTTTGCTGTCAGAACTTGGCAAGTACAATTTAAAAAAAGGATTCTGTAACCATATGTGATAAATACTAACCCCTCCCCCACAAATGTGTATATTTAATTGAAAGTATAATTTATCCTCTCCACTTAACCTGTGATTTACAGCAAGTGACAGTGCTAACAGGGATCTAGTTCAATGTTGTTGGAATAAGCAAAATGGTGCTGACCTCCTCAAAGCAATGAAAAAACAGCAAAAAGAATGACTATGCAAAACACATTTTTGGTATAAACAGTGAAAAAATTCTAACAGCCTTTGGGAAAGAAGCAGGAAGACAGTAAAATATGGCTCTTTTCCTAGAGCAATCAGGTATGGAAGATTATGGAGGCAGCCTTGAAGAAGAAATTCAACAACTAACGTAAACATCAGCTCAGTCTGAATAGACAGGAGGGTGAGAAAATAACTCAAGGTTGTTCCATATTGATTCTTTTTAGTGTACAATTGGAGAGAGAAACTCTGTCAGGTTTACAAATTTCTTTTACTATACATCATTTGGCATCTATTTCCTAATCTGCTCCAAAAGGCTATCTTCAGGACTAGTGCTTTCTCTTATGCTGGTGCTATGCAATAAATCTAGCATTCCTTATATTTAAAAATGGGTTCTTTCAAAGCCATGTATACAATGCCTGACTTCAGAAAGCATTGGTTGGGCATTATGCAGCTAGATTATTCTCATGTAGACCAAGTCAACTGGAGGGATGGGGGAGATGCCTCAGACCAACCCAAAACAGTGAGTAGGAGCTAGGAAAATTCCAACCTCTAACTGCATTATCAACCATATCGTGGTTGAATTATTGTAGATTAAGTCCAAGATTTTTGGAAAAGAACAACTGATTTAGTTGTTCTAAATTGCCTCTGAAGTGGTCTGCAAAGGGAACAAATGGAAGTTTATCTTTTTAAAAGGGGGCATCTCTATATTGCAATTAGAGAAGTATGTGAAGTTGAATCCTATGTGGCCAGTTAGTCTTGAACCAGACTTTTCTGACATACTCATTCATTGCGTTTCAAATGGTCAGAGGAAATTGGGAAACCATTGGGTACAAAAAGCACATTGGTATTTCCATCTTACTGTGTAATCCTCACTGACTGCAAACTATAGGTAGGGTTTGTACTGTATTTCTTTACTGTCCCTAAGTGCAGCTCTAAGCTTTTCTCAAAATCCTCTGCTGTTGCCCTTATCTGAGAAGTAGCAGCTTGTTTCTTCCTTTCCATGCCAAATGTGATAGACGATATAAAGTAAAGCTTACAAGAAATGTGATTTCTTTTGCTTAGTTCTTTTAAAAGACCTCTGGTCCCAATGAATTTTCTTCATTCTAGTGAAAGAGAAATTGTAAAGTTTAATTTCAGACTGACTTTTAGTGAACTCTGTATGTTCTCCTTTAAGTTTTCCCAAAACTGAATAGTGAATTCAACTGAAGTTTGAATAAAAGTCTTGGTTTAATCCAATCAAGTTAATAACTTTTTGTGCAAATTATTAAGATTTGGCTGTGCAATTATTGGATGTGATCATCTAACCAAAAATCAATAATTAGCATTAGAAACCTTTAAAGATATCACTAAGCTTCAAACAAAGAGAGCCAGTCTGGTGTAATGCTTAAGATGGTAGCCTAGAAACCAGGAAGAGAGTGTGAATACTAGTTATGACTTAGCTATAAAAGCCAGCTGGGTGATTTTGAGCCAGTCACTCAGTCTCAGCCCAACCCACTTCTTGTGGGGAAAATAGGAGAAGGAAGAAGTATCAGATAAGTTTGCCACTGTAGAATATTAGCACCCACCCATCTCCTAGAAGAATGAAATATTTTGAGAAATATTAAAAAGACAGAATATTATATTTCCCTGGATGAGAAATGGAGAAACATGCTCTTGGAAAACAGCCCCCACCTTCCTTAATAGCCCACAGCAGGTGTCAGCACTTAAGAGATAAAGAGATAGCTAGCAAATACCCTCATCCAAGATCCAACAAAGTTAGGATTAGCCTTCAGCCACAATAAGAATTGCCCAAAGCCCCTTCATTGCATTATCTCAGTTGCACCAGCCCCAGCGGTTAAAACTTCAACCAAACTTAGCTCAGGCAAACTCCTAGGATTTGCACATGGCCCCATGGGAGTCTGACAACAACCAATAGAATAGAATAAAATCTCTGGTTGCGAATGCTTCCATTCACGACCAATTCAGGTGAAGACCAAATTTTTTTACCTTTGGTCACGAATGGGTGCTCGGGTGGCGACCAAACACAGCCGTAGTGATTTGCCCTTCCGCGTGGTGCACTCCATTTATTGTTACACACATGCACTTTCGGTGACGAGCAACTCGGGTGACGACCGAATTCTTGGAATGGATTACAGTCGTCACCCGGGATTCCGCTGTACATGTTCTTGAACAGGAAGTTCACGTGCAAAGCTCAGAGAAGGAATAAATACCTCCACTCTCAACTCCATGTAGTCAGCTGCACCAGAACTACAAACGTGGTTCTGTTCATCAATAAATGGGCCCTCTTTCCAATCAGCTTCCAGTGTCCATTTTGTCTCCAGTGCTTTTCTCCTGGCTTGGAACTGAACCAGATGGATATAACACCACCTTGAGTTACTTATAAAGAACAGAATACAGGTTAGAGTTGGAAGGGACCTAAACCAACCTCTTACTCAAGCAGGACTCCCTGTACCATATCAGACAATGATTGTACAATCTCTTCTTAAAAGCCTACCGTAATAAAAGTCAGATAACAATCTAATAAATAAAGCACAATGCTCTTTTATAATTTCAGGGGCACTGAATATGTGCTGTAGGCAATTATGAGGTGGGAGTAAACATGATTCCCCTAAGTGCCTAGGTGCCTCCTCATGGTTAGGAAGGTTATGTCTCATTGCACATCCAGGCCACCCTCTGCTGGGCTAGTGTGTTTGTGCCCATGGCCCATATTATCCATGATAGCTGCCTTTAGGGACAAATAAGATTTCTTTTGGTGGTTTTAAGCCTGATTTAGCGATATAAGTATCCTAAGTATCCTTAATCTGTTCTAATAAAGCAAAAAAATTAATCAATTACAAATTAGACTTATAAATCAGGAAGTTAGACCTTCTTGATTTTTCTCTACCTACCCACATGTCAACAGCTAGTGACTACATTATATAGCCTCCCCACACACCAAAAACATCAGGATCTAGCCTCACAGGATCCTTTTAGGTTTACATTAAAAACAGATGCTGATGCTTAGCAATGGCTTTTGAACTATTCTAATGTTTTGTTACAGTGATTTGGATAATGTTGCAGGATGAAGAAATTATAAATGAGTATAAGAAAACAGCATCAACCCCAAAATATAGTTTTACATTAAGAATAAAACAGATGGCTAGGTATGGCATGATGTAAATCTTCTCATGCAAGGTATCAAAATATTTTCAGTTGCTTTTGCTCAAGATTAAATAATTGTGTGTATGTAAAATATTCAAAATGTCAGGTAACTTGCCAAAGTCTTGGGAGGAAGGAATACAGCTATTCAAAAGTCAGTTACATTGAAATCTTTGATGAGCAATGTTGACCTTCAAGGTTTAGTGATTGTGGTTTAGACTCTAGACAACAGATTTCCTAATGTTTCACCAGCAACTGTGGCTGGAATTTTCAAAAGCAAGATGGTCCGTTATGCACATCACAGTCAACTGAGCAGGGGCTGGCTGGGGTCCTGTCTCTCGCAGGCTCTGTTAGCTATGAACAAATATACATTGGTTGGTACCATAAAACACAGTTGTTGTGTCTGAATAAAGGAACAAAAAAGGCACTGCAGACTAGGACAGCCTGGAAAATCATCCATTGTAGAACACACCCTGTACCATAATTTGTTTATTAGTTTGTTTATTGTGTTTATATCCTACCCTTATTTTTACAAATAACTCAAGGCACCAAACACACACAATATTCAGGGGTAGGCTGTTACCAGTTCGGGCAAACCGGTAGCTTATTTTATCATTTTTAATTATCGGTTCGGTGAACCAGTAAATCCCACCCTTTGCTGGCCCCGCCCACCCTGCCCCTCCCCTCCCAAGAGTCTCCACACGGCCCATTTTGGATGTTAGGTAAGTGCAGAGCCTGCGTGGAGGATCGGGGACGGTGAAAAACGGACCCATTTCTGGCCTCCAGCGGGCCTCTGGAGCCTGGGGAGGCTATTTTTGCCCTCCCGGAGGCTAGAGAAAAACCTCCGGAGCCAGGAGAGAGCGAAAACGCATCCCCCGCCCACCATGATGCAGGAGGCCGACTAGGCTATGTCCACCATGGCCATGCTCACCCAGCAACTGGGCAGAGGAAGCCATGGGCATTTGCTAGCTAGGGAACATATCTCTGCTCTTGAAATTGGATTGAAAATTGGTGCTAAATTTTGAAAGTTGTTTTGATTGCTTCATTGTTTAAATACTATAATATACACATTATAGCAAAGAGATATATGCTGAAACTTTTTACACTAAAAAACTACCTTATAATCAAAAACATTCTCTGTAATGTATCTATTATTTTTATTTATCGTAAAAATATTATATAATTTTACTATAAATTATACTGTTTTCTACTCTTGTAAGTAGAATATGCCTTATAGCAATTAAAACAAATCTAATCTAAAATTAATAAACTATTACTTTAATGACTGATTCAAACCTTGGTAAATTACGGTAGATGTGGATTTGACATTTTTCTAAATACTGGGAGATGGAACGATGGCAAATGTATCTCCATAACCTGGCAGCTCTCTTGCATCTAGCTGATAGACAAGCATACAGTAGTGGAGGCCTCTTTAAAAATGCCTCTCCTCCTGATCTATGGATAGATTCATAGCAAGGAAGATAGTCTTTCAGACTGTCAGTCCTTAATCTGTTCTGGATTTTAAAACTCAGGGCCAGCACCTTGTATGTTCGATAAAAGCCTGGTTATAGTCCAGTAATCCACTCACTGTTAAGGATGTTGGAAGACTATTTCCTTGTAATATGGTGGAGCTTCGTTTGCAGGATGCTTCACAGGAAACTGATTATCTTGACTTCTTTCAGCAGAATTCAGGCCCAGTTGTGGGTTAGAACATTGGTGGCACTGATGGAGGATGATTGTCAGGATCTGGTTTTTCTAGGGGGGCATTTGGCAACATGCTGTCCTCTGTTATGGAACTGGTTACCCTCCTAACGCATGGTTCCTATCAGTGCTGCCAGAGACAAGTACTCAGTGGGCACTTCCTGTGGGATTAGGGTAGGGAAGTACCCTGATGATTAGTGATGTACTTACAGAAGTAGAAAGGTATAATTTATAATAAAAATTATATAGTAAAGGAAATACTGTGAAATTATTAAAACAAATCACTTAGTTGCCATTCTGATTCAGATTTTAAAACTGATAAATCTAGGGAAGTCCTTCGAGGACAATGAAAACGTGTGGTAAGAAATTTATTTTAGCTTTTTTTAGCTTCTGTTAAAGAAGTTTGTACTTCAGATATATTATTTTACATCAACCTCCTTTTAGTTTAGCAAATCAATAATATGCAATACCATTTTTAAAGCTGTCCATTCAAAAGAATTTGTGAGAACATTTTTAGTGTAAGCTAAGGTGCAGGTGATATCATTCAAAAGAGTCAATAGAATTGACTGATTTCTTAAATTTATATAGGTCTGTGGACGTGATTTAACTGACAAATTGGATTTTATTTCCCAGTTAACTGTATCTTTCAATGACTGATCATCTTCAAACCTGAAGTAAATGCTACCTGATTAAAGTAGTAAAGGTTAAAACATTTAAAACACATGCTGTAGATCCGAAAAATCAAGTCAAGATGTGCGTGAGTAAGAATTATTAGAGGGTTTATGAAATCTGCCCCGAACAAATTAATTCATCTGTGTAGCCAAAGGCCTGTCAATGAATTCAAGAACTATTTCAAAAAAGAACATCTGGTGCATATTTAAAGGTTCTGTTTATATGTGAACATAGTGGATTACTCTGTCTGCAGGAGAATACACAGTTTATATAAATGTATTTGGAAATTAATTTAAAATCTTTCTTATGTCACCAAAGATCAAGGGTAATCTAATAATTCTAACAATTATTTTTCTGTCCCAAGACTTACAAATAAATAAGTGAATTATATGAGACCTGGAAAGAAGTAACAATGAAAAACTAGCATCATGTTGCTTTTACAACATTACACTTTGGAAGAAGAAAGAGTGGGTTTTTAAAAAATTTCCATCAGATTTAATAACAAAAGAATAAAATTTTGAGAATTTTACTTATTTATTATTATATTGCATCTTTTCTATGAAAGTCAACCTCCTTACATGAAAGTCTTCCCTAATGTTATCCCTACCACAACTCCATGAGGTTAATTACGCTATGAGGATGTGACTGACCCAGAATAATTCAAGTGGTCAAGTAGGACCTTGAACTTAGACTGCCGAATCCACTCTAAACCAATGACCACATTATATAAGAACATACTGTGTGAATCCAGCAAAAGATAGGGAAAACCTCCTTGTAGCATTCAATACAATATTTTCAAAATTTGTGTTATCTCTCCTTCCAGGTTTGTTAGATTTCCAACAAACATTTGGATCTCCGGATGTTCATTCTGCTTCTATTAAACAGTACAAAGTTTATAAGCTTTCTTTTTTATTGTCCACTGTTTAACATTAGATAATGAATCAGCCCATGGCCCATCTAGTCTGGCCAGCCTAACATTTTCACATCACTAAGAAACATGGAGAAAAGAAATCTGGCCACTTTCATGGTTGTTCTCTAGCATCTGCTACTGAAAAAATGCTTTTGTTGTTGTTGTACTAGAGTCCATATGTTTCAGCAGCATACTAGCAACTGTTGGGGGCATCACAATAAATGCCAATCACAGAGTTGGAAAACCATCAACAATATTCCAGAAATACTTTTTCCATATGTATAGTTGATACTGCAACAAGGATTTGACTTTACAATACCATCATTCCACTGACAACAATCTATGCAAGCAAAATTTCAAAAAGCAACACACAGCACAAAAAGTTAATGTGTTTCATCAATATTGTCTATGAACAATATTTGGTATCATTTCTGATGACCATTTTTCTGATAAGATTCTACAAAGCACTAGTTATAAGACACTGTGAGGTGCTCAGGATACATTTTGCTGACTATAGTTTGCAACTGCCAGATCCCACCCATCACATCAAAGACTGTCATATGAATACCATCTGGAAGGAAGAGGAAGAGAGACATATTCTTCAGGATCTGGTGAAAAACAAGACTTGGAAAATACTTGGAGTAATGAAGGCACACAAACAATTGTAGCCAATCAAAATCTTTATAAAAAAGGTGATTGCCCAGTGTGCTGTACGGCATAGGACGAGGCACAGTAAGCTATGTTTTGTGCTTTTGAATGTTTTTCACTTGCATTTTCCTTCAGCTGTTTTGCTTCTTTGAGTGAACTCACTGTTCCCAAATATGTTACAAGAACCTCAATTGAAGACGGAGGACCTGGGAAGAGAGAAGCTGTATCATGTCCCATATCTCACTGTTGTGGGGCCTTGTCTCCTATTTTCCTTCAAAATTAAAGCATAATACCATTACAGCCAGCCAGGAATATCTTCAAAAGATGTATTGGCTATGCTATGTTATCATCCAGCTCTTTTCCGGTTTGGAATTGTTTTCCTTTCTGTTTTATCTGAGATAATGTGACTTGGTGGAACTTGAGAAAGTTAAGAATAGCACATTCAAACTAGAAATTGAATCAATGTTTATTAAATAACTTGGGTTGTAAAGAGGTTCCTTTAATATTGCAATATCTTCATAAACTATCAATCCTTGCCATTCCTGGCACTAAATATATACTCCCCATTGGAATATAATCTGGGAGGAGCTGTCTTGTATTACTTTGCTTCCTGTGACAGTTCTTATAGCCAGTCATCCCAAGATAAAGGGGAAAAAAATCAGTGGGCAGGATTAT
This sequence comes from Psammodynastes pulverulentus, assembly GCA_025802295.1. Taxonomy (NCBI): domain Eukaryota; kingdom Metazoa; phylum Chordata; class Lepidosauria; order Squamata; family Psammodynastidae; genus Psammodynastes; species Psammodynastes pulverulentus. The sequence continues at coordinate 75,790,960 of JAOYMU010000192.1, forward strand.
CCAAATATGCAAATTCCACTATGTATTATTTTGTTGTTAATAAACCATCACTGACTGGATTCACATATCATGCTTGAAAAAAAAAAGATTTTGGACTCCATTAATCACAGCTCATCATGCAGTAGAATTGCCTCTGTTTTTGTGCTATTTAGAAAAAAACAGTAAAGACTTTTCACCAGATATTTAATCATTAATATGTTATAGTATTAGATTTTTAAAATATGTTAACATTTTGGTTTATTTTGTTACTAATCATGCATAGAAGGCCAGATTCTGAAGATGAAACTCAAATACTTTGGTCACCTAATGAGAAGGAAGGACTCAATGGAGAAGAGCCTAATGCTGGGAAAGATGGAGGGCAAAAGAAGAACGGGACGGCAGAGAATGAGGTGGCTGGATAGAGTCACTGAAGCAGTCGGCGTGAGCTTAAATGGACTCCAGAAGATGGTAGAGAACAGGAAGGCCTGGAGGAACTTTGTCCATGGGGCCGTGATGGGTCGGACACGACTTCGTGATTAACAACAACAACAACAGCAATAAACCATGCATGGCATCCTAAAGCAAAAGATATGCTATCGTCAGTCAATCAATCAAATAAATCTTGTTGACAATCTTGTCGGGTTGCTAAAATTTCAACCTGCTGAATCCTGTGTCCAAAAGCTACCAGTTATAACCTGGAGATGAATTGATGCCAGTTCTTTTTGCTGACAGGTCCTGATTTCACCATTTATATTATGAGAAAGGAATAGAAAATTGGAAGAAAAGAATTCATAATTCCTAACCCTCTTCCAGGTTCAAATCAGAAGACCTTTTCTCCTCAGCCTGCACTTCAGATGGTTTTCTTCCTATTACTTTTAATCAGATGGACAAGTATGATAGCTGCAGGGCTGGCATGCAGTTTTACCCATTCTGACAGGAAAATGAGTAGTTAAAGATCATTTGGGAGCTGTTCCAGCTTGTTTTTTTCTTTTACCACCCACTGCAAAGCTGCAATAGCAATTATCCAAAATATTCTAGGGAGGCCCTTGTTGGCACAATGTTGCTCCACAGGCCAAGATGGAGCACTCCTATTTAATTTCATATACATTACAAGTTTTCTTTACAACTCAGAGTACTGAAGCTCACTGGCTTAGCAGAATTTGAATACTGGCTAAATGCCACTCCAAAGAATAGTACTTCACAAAAAGATTGTGTGGTCTGAATACTCAGGAAAATAATATACTTTCAAAACCCCACACATTATTTTTAAACTGCAAAGCCAACACCCAGAAATTTTAAAAGCTGTGGTTTATGACAAAGAGATTCTACAAGCTGCATGTCTTTTTGCCTAGAGGCTCTAAAAACACTGCCATAAAACAATAGCTTTGAGCTATTTCTTGGCTTTAGATAGGAGGGAATGAAAACGGAAAATTGCTGGAACATATGCAGCCCAATCCTAGGTGTTCATAAATAAGTCCCAGAGAATTCAATGAGATTTATTCCCACACAAGGCTTTTCAAATTGCAAATTTATACAATGTTTTCATGCACAATACAGCAAAAGGGCACCATCAGCCTAAGGGAAGGAATGTTTTATAAAACTTCTATATAATAATGTAAAACACCTTAAAGTTATTATAAAATAAATAAGAATTCAAGAGTGGAGTAATTGCAGCATGTTGTATCAATAATTGACATGTGTCTTTAATTAATTGATTAATTAATTATATTCAACAACATGTATAACAGACCCCAGTTCTAGAAAACTTTGGGCAGGCTACAACAAAGTTTAATTAAGTATGTTGTAACATAGAATGTAGGTATGGACTATTTAAATGTATTGATTGTACACAGCATGGCCTTTCGGAAAAACTTTAGAAAACAATAAACTTACATACATTTACTCAAAAAAATGCTTGATTGTATTAAATAAAGCTTGTTCTCAGAAAATTGTACTTAGAATTGATGCCTAATTTTTGTCCTGGTGCAAAAGTTCTTTTGTTGCATCAAATTAAATTAAAACAAGTATGTATTATCAGTGAAAATATAAAAGTTATACATTGTACCTATAAGTCTGTCTTTTAAATTTCTAATTTGTCACCATAAATGGAGGCTCAAACCCATAAGCATCTACTTTTATGTGGTAAGATTTTATTTACTAATGGTTTGAGTCACTGAACTTTATTTCTGATTTTATTAAAGGTATTTTAAAAAAAATATTATGTCTAATATAACATCCCATTCTGTTTCTTGAATTATGCTGCAAAAAACCCAGAATAAAATAAAATAACCTGATGGATAATTAAATTGATCTAGTGGAATTAGAGTCACTCACATAAATCAGATTAATTCGTCAAAAACAAACAAGAGCATTCCACATAAATATCTAGTATAAATTGAATAGGAGAAATATCATTGTACAGTCTTTATTATTTTCAGTAGGGTAAGCTGAGTGCTTCTGCAATCATCTATTTATAGCCAATATTTATTTAAAGACAAGGTTTCTTAAAATCATTCATTAAACAGGTAACATACAAAAAAGAATCAGTGGAATCAAAATAAATTCAAGACTACACAGGCTGAAGAGTGCAAGAGCCAAACTGTAGTGCATCTTGAAACAAATTATTGGAATATAACTGTTCTGACTTCAGAATGACCATCATTTGAACCTAATAATAAAAAAACTAACCACTATAGACTTCACCCCATTCCTAAAAGGTCTGTAAGGGGCGTGCATAAGTGCGCAATCCTGCCTACCGTCCCTGTCCTATTGTCCCAAATTATTTGTACCTATTTCTTGTTTTCTTACTTATTTTACATATATTTGTATGTTATGTTTATTCTTATGTTTATTCTTATATTTATTCCTTGTAAGCGCTTGACGAATTAAACAATAAATAAATAAATAAATAAACGAACAAACAAACAGAATGAATGAATGGTCTGGTTACCTAGTTGTTATGAAAACATAGAGGTTCATATTTCCTCTGTACAGTTAATCCAATCAGTCACTAACTAAGTCAAGCAACAGAACCCAGCAGTGGTTTTGGAGCACACAATCACACTAAGTAGGGATTTGAGCATAGTCTAACCCAACTAATTCCCCCCATCTCCCCGAAAATGCCTAATATCCCATGAGCCTGTTGGAAAAAATGTCCATCTGTTCAGAGTAATAAATGAAGGAAAAAACAGATTTGCTTTGCCTGAGAGACTGCATTGTATTATAAATGCTCACTTTCCCCAACTTTTATGGTTTTTGGGGGGGGGGCGGCAAAGGATGCCTTTACGTCAGTACTGACTCCTAGCAATTGCCAGGATAAATTCCTGCAGTTTTCTTGGCAAGATTTCCAAAGCGATTTGCCACTGCCTCCTTTCTAGGACTGAGAAAAAATGACCTAAGGTCGATCCCCCATTTGACTTCATGCTTAAGGTAAAAGTAGAGCTCACCCTCTCCTGGTTCCTAGCCTAATGCTTTAAATTATATTAGAGTTGTATGCAACGTAATTTCATTTTAATGTATGCCGATTAGTGTACATTCAAAGTGACAAGGTATTCTATTCTATTCTATTCTATTCTATTCTACTTGAACTTTAACCACTGCACCAAATCGGCTCTCTTCCCCGCATGGTGACAAAAAAAAAGGTTTTAGAGTCACCTCGATACTCTGAAAACGTTTGTACAGCCACGGACTACCAACCCCCAGGAAAAGGTTAACCAAAAAAACAAACCAGACTTCTATGTAGGATGCGTCTCCTGAGAAGTGACTCTTTACGATTATACATCTATGGTGATTTCCTTTCGAAAGTAGAGTGGCTCAGCCACCAATAGCCTTTCTTAGAGACCCGATGCCGAACGGAAAGGTATTCTCGCGGGATTTCATCGGCTGCGACGAGATGGTGGTACCGGTAGGAAGGGTGGATTGTGGCAATAAAGGGAGCGGCGGTCACGGAGGTTGGGAACGGCTTTCCTCAAACTTTAAAGAGATCTTTTAGAGCAGAAACTTTCGCCCGAGGAAGGTTATTTCAGAATATTGATCTTTTAATGCGGAGATCTTGGCAGCATGAGTTTATATACATGTATCTTAATGTCTTCTTTTGCTGACCTTTTAAGCAAATGTCTTCTAGGTCTGTATGCATAAATACACTTGTGTGTGGGGTTTGCTGCCTTCCGAGTGGGCTTCATTCACAAAGTTTGCGTGTAAAAGCCTCTCTCTATATATATACTCGATCGAATATTTATACATACACACACATACATATACATACATACATACGCACACACATACATTCAGATGGACTCGTCTCAGAGAGAAAAGATAGGCAACTTGATTCCTGACCTCTCAAACTTTATGCCTGACACACCTTAAAGGGGTACACAGGAACTGACAAGGGTTATCATATCAGGCTGCTAAAGTCTGGATAAGCAGTAGGTAGCAGCAGGTAGTTAGAATGTTTTTGTGTCACTCTGTCACAATGTTGCGGTATTTGGATGATTGCAGGCGGGAGGTGGCAGCTCAGAATCAACTCAAATGAAATCCCAGTGCTTTTTAAAATTGCCTTCCTCTGTCTAATGCATTGTTTCTTAACTTTAGTGGCTGTAAGATGTGTGGACTTCAGCTCCCACAATTCTTCTGCCAACATGCTAGTTGAGGAATTCTGGGAGTTGAAGTCCACATAAAATATGTCCAACATAGCAAGAAGAAGCCGAACATAGGAAAACCCTGTGATCCTTTAGAAGGGTTTGCTCAACATATTAAAGCTGAAACAAGTCAATTTTACTTTACTGTGTTGTGCAAGCCACTCATTTGTTGAAGTTTATAGTTTAGGTAGGTGTTTGGAAACCCAGAAAATTACATTAGTTAAAAACATGGTGAGCTGTATGTGTAAATCATGTGCAAGAATAGGAATTACGTTTTAGGAATATGTCTAGTTGAAACAGTATAAATGTGTTATGACCAAATTATGATAACATTGCGTGAGTTGCTGAGACTTAAGTTTGTTTTCATCTCAGATTCTTTCCCCACATAGTCTATTAGCTATTGAGTAGGTGGCATGTAGTTTACTAGTTGTCTAGCAGTGGCAAATTAAATAGAGATTGGCTTGGTTAGTATTTGATATGAGACCACTAGGAAATCACAGAACTGGGGGCAAGATTGGAAAGATAAAAAATTGAGAAGGCAGAAATTACTTAAGTACTTATGCATTGCTAGCAAGTAAACAGAAGGCTGTGTTGCTAAGAATTGAGTTCAGTTTGTGGGTGTCTTCAATTTATTAATCAATGAATCAATGTCTACATTTTGGTAGTAATGAGATCTAAGCAGAGTATTGATACAGTAATAGTAATATGATTTTGTTAATAGCACAAAGACATTAGTTGGCTCTAATTTGGACAGATTTTGTAATCATGTTTATAAGCAATCTTCAGGACATTCAAAGTATCAAAGATTGCTCAGTGTGGCTATACAACCCTCTTTCTCTAGTGATATGGAATTTTCTGAATTTTGCAAAAATGGCAAAAAGTCTGCAGTTACGTTTCTTTCTCAAATTGAAGTGTTATTGATGGATTTGCATTGTATTTGCCTACCTGTTTGGGATTTTTAAAATTGTTGGTATGGGATTTTGTTTGATCATTTATGTTCCTATTGTTCCTTTAATTCCCCACCACCATCCTTTTTTATGGGCATTTGGAAATATATTCCTACATGTAATTAGGAATATGTGACTTTTAGAGGTGAGTTATATTTTATTACTTACCTTGAAAGAGAGAATGATGTTAGAATCAATGTTTCAATCTTATGTAAGGACATAAGAGAACAAAAATAAAATTGCCACTATTGCATTTTAATTGCTATCTAATTATTATTGCATTTTAAATTCGCCATTTAACACCTGCAATTGAGACTGGAAACTCCCTTGGTAAGCAATGTGTTAATTAAATGAAACATTATGTGAGCTTGCTAGACTTACAATATTCTGCTTTATTTGTTAAGTGAATCACCTGGTATTGTTAAAAGTGACATCACACGATTGGCCCTTTCCAAGTTTCCCTACCAGCTTCTCCATTGACTTTCCTTGTCAGAAGTCTGGCCATGGAACACTGTGACAGTTGTAAATGTGTGCTGGTTGTGAAATGCCCAACTCATTATCACATGATTGTGGGGACACTGGGATAGTCATATGTTCAAGGACTGATGGTAAAGCTACTTTTTCATAAATTTGAACAATTACTAAACAAGGCAGTTGTTAATCGAGGACCACTTTATTTCTAAAACAAGAGAAAGTCAGGACTCTCCCATTGATTTTCTGTTCTTTAGCAAGATAATTATTTGAAAACTGAACAGAATAGAAATTTGAATTCAAATTTAGAAATAGAACAGTTGTGACTGGGGACTGTGAGGAAAAAAATTCCCAATACATCCCTATAAAAAGGTGAATTGGATAGTGACTTCCCCATTCCAATTCCTCATTCACCTTCTTTGCCAGTGACATGGTTGAGAGAAGCTCTTCATAAAGCGCTGGAAAAAAAGAATCCTGTACCCTGGTCTTTGCTGATATCAGGCCTTTCAAACCTGGAAAAATATTAAGGGGAACTTGATGGAAATGTATACTGTTGTGGATGGTGTGGAATAACAGGTGTTTTATTAAAGATGGTAAAGGTGACCATTAGGGTGGACAATTTTAAAGAGAGGTTAAATATATTCAAGGATTATAAGGTGGTAATTGGCCTACCATTATAAATGCTTATCTCTAATATCAGAGGCTACAGCGTTTTCACAGCAATTTCTAGGTGCTGTAATTGTATTGAGAAAAAATAGTGGTAAGTCTTTGGTTGGTAATCTGGTACAGTTCTTAATGTCTTTATTCAAAAACATGTCCATGGGAATTTCCACATATAAGAGTATTATTATATGACACGCAATCTTGTCTTTAATTTTATTCTGTGGCATTTATCTGAGAGTTAATCTTAGGCTATTCTTTAAAATAAGTTGAAGATTATGCAGTAAACAAAAAATGAGAAATATGCATTTGGTTAATTTAGTGATTTATTTATTCAAATGTATATCTTGCTTGATCCTCAGCAGTGGTAATGACAAAAGCTTAGTACTTTGTATACAAATTTACATTCCAGTGTTATTTTTAGCAAGGATTTCTTTCCAAGTTTTGTTGCATTGCTCTACTTTTTGTTCAATCTGAAATGTTATTTTCTTTGCATTTGCTTTTAACAGACCAGTGGCATGTTGGAGATAGATGTCTTGCACCTTTTCCTGAACTTGGGAACTTTTAGGATGCTACTATAATGTCTTTTGAAACAAATAGCAATGGGAAGTGTTTTGCCACAGTTTCCACTGGGAAAAATCAGGAGGAGAAAATACTTACAACCAAACTCTCCCAGATCACAACAAATAAAACTACAAAGAAGAATTTAATATTTGATGATGAAGATTTGGAAAAGCCTTATTTCCGAGACCGAAGTCTGCCATCGCTGACAGTTGCCTTTGAGCTGTCCAACAATGGGGAAGAGATCCCTTATACCATTAATAGATACCTACGTGATTATCAAAGAGAAGGGGCCCAGTTTTTCTATGGGCATTATGTTCGTAAAAGTGGGTGCGTTCTTGGAGATGACATGGGGCTTGGGAAAACAATCCAGGTATTTCTGCCTCCTCCTTTTCCTCTAAAATTCTTGACAATATTTCTCAAATAGAATAAAGCATCTAAAATCTATTTAGAAAACCAAATTGTGTACGTCTTCACAGTGCAATCCTAAGGGAGGTGAAGATATATGAAATAAAACAATTGAATGTGAGTAGAGTTTTGGTTTTTTGTGTGTGTGTTTTTTTCTATCTCATGTATATTGCTTCTTGCATTATTTTTGATGGGCGAAGAATTAAACACAGCAGTTACAAGTTGGCATAGAGTTTAGGAGAAGCCTTTAAAAGAATTTTAAAGTTTTTTTTTTCTTTTTTAAAACATACCATACTGTTTAAATCAAGTAATTGTAATCTTATTTTAAAACTTTCTCAGGGACTTAACAGGAACATTAACAGAGAAAAAAAAAGTACTTATATTAGTTTAGTTCTGGATGCTTGCATAGTTTCTAAGCTTTGATGACTGATATATAAAAAGCTAAAGCATCAACATTTTAATAAATGAAAACTTTACTTTTTTTCACATTGATCAGTATTAGAGATTTTGAATCTGACTATTTTGGCTTTAAAAAAACCTTATGGAATTGGTTAAAGTTTGATAATAAGAAGGTTGGAAGTATCTTTTAATTGGCTTTTCCATCCTATTTAAGATACCAAATAAACCTGGAAAGCAAACAGTTGATGAGACTGGAATATTCTAATCACAAGCTAGGAAATGTATATACTATAAAATATAAATTCCATAAACCGTAATTATTAAAAATCAAGCTGGATATCAGTCTTCAGAATATATTGCACAAAATTGGTATCTGAAGAAAATAGCTGCAATTTATTGTCACATAAGGAAAAATAACTGTATTATCTCTCAGAAAGGTCACTCATTATATCCAAGAAAGAACAGTGTTCTGTTCCATGAGAAATTTAGAGATTAAATTGCATATTAATTTCATATTTGTAATTGTATAATTTACCGCTCTCGGTTTGCTCTGAATTTTCTATAAATAGTTTGTTGCATGATTTTGTAGGAAGCTGTATTTATAATGAAAAAACAGAATTCCTTTGACAAATAACTTTTGTTCAAAAGAATTTGAACTTGGTTGTAGGTTGAAGGAAAATACATATATATTGGCAGGGTGAGTTTCTTTTTGTACATATGCATTTTTAAATGTGTTCACCTGATTGAAAGTTAAAAGTCTGGTTCATACGTTATGAACTCAGTTATGAATAATAATGCTTTTAAATGGTACAAGAGACTGAAACCAGCATACATATGTGTGGTTAAACTAACATAGTAAACACAGTCCTGCAAATGAACTCTTTTCAATGGGCTTCTGTATTAATAATGATAATCTTTACATTTTTTGAAGCCCAGTCTTCACATTTTTTTGCTATTTGTTCTGGATCTTGGATTTGATTGATGCAAAATATCCTTTTACTATTATGGCCATTATCAAAATCCCACTAGTTTGCATTCTTCATATTTGTGGATTTAAAAATAGTTACATATTCTTTCATTGCCTGTTTCTGTTTTCTTTGAACATAAAATCTGTGTGCTTTCCCCAGGTTATTTCATTTCTGGCTGCAGTGCTAAAGAAAAAGGGAACACGTGCAGATATTGAAAATAATATGCCTGATTTTTTGCTACGAACTATGAGAAAAGAAATGTCATCTGTTCCAAAGAAAGTATGCTTTTTGTTTAAATACATTTATATTTGAGTGTCTTGAAAATGTAGTATAATTAATCTTTAACTGGAAAATGAATTACATTTTGCTGAGTAAAGTAAAAGATAATTTGTAGAGAGGAATATCTAATCACTGGGCTTCTACAATCTAGATATAGATCAGAAGTTTGACTTGTGTTTTATAATCACTTGAAATAGATATTGCTTTGTAGGAATGATTACATTTGCTTGAAAAATAGTGTATATTTCTAGTAAGACTTGAAGAATATCTAATGGAATTCACCAGTTGTGTTGAAAGGATGTTCTTGCACTGTGCTTTCACTTCAGGTAAGCAGTTACTACCTATGTCACCTTCAAGCTCTTGCTTTCTAGCCTATCGGTATCCTAACTCCTTTCTAAGCTGAGTGGATACTAGGAGTTGCATTTAATCCTCTTTTCTTTGAAAGTTATTTTTCCAATTTAAAAAAAGACACTAAGAGATAAAAATGTCAGGCACGAAAGACCATGTGGTCCACACACGAGAAGGTTCAATTAAACTGATTTATTGCTAAAAAGCTTATGCATGGGAATCTTCTCAACTAACATTAATACCTGCTCGGAGTTAGATAAGGACCAACTGAATTCAAGGGAGGTTGGACTAAGTCTGCTTGTAGCTATGTAGAGATTCTAGACGGATACTTCTTTTAACTCCACTCCCAGATTCTGCCACTCCTTCCTCTACAAAAATTTAATCATTGATAGAAAAAACCAGGGCTTTTTTTCGGCACCAAAAGGTGCCGGAACGCGCCCCCCCCCGTCACGTTAAAAAAACCCGGAAGTAATAGC
>JAOYMU010000192.1:75825469-75837754 GCA_025802295.1 Psammodynastes pulverulentus
TCATTAATTGTTTAGGGGAAAGGATATCAGAACAGGTCAACAATTTTTTTGCTTAGACAAAAGATCTGGAAGTTAATGCTCATAATGTATAATCTGTACTGATATTTAATTTTAAAGCTGCAAATTTTTGCCAGGTGGTCATAAAATGTGAATAGTAATCATCTATGTTGGCTTTGTGAATGAACTAAGCTGGGAATAGGTAATATATAGGATTTGTAAGAAGATACTTTGATACCATTAGGGTCATTTGAAACTACATAGGATTATTAAATGAAGCCAGGATATTCATATACTATTGATGGGAGAAAAATTAGGCCTTTTTTGTCTTTCCTGGCATGTCAACAATCCTGATAAATGCTGCTGCTTGTTATTTCCTTGATATCCAATCAGACAACAGGAGATGAGGGAATTAACATTTCTATCCATTCAATAGCACAGATAGGTAACAACCTGTAGATTGATGTTCTCTAATATAAAACATCTTCAACCAGTCATCTATTTTTAACTGGGAAGTTATTCTTAGCTGTGGTTGACTGGGTTTGTACATATGCTCAGTTCAATCTCTTCTTGACCATGGTTTGAGGAATTAGGAAATGGAAAACATTCTCTGTGATGATCCAAAACTATTTTATGCTACAAATTTTATAGAACATTTCAAAATTGCTCTCCACTGTTTATCTTCTATAACAGTGCCTTTATGCTATTAGCCCAGGGGTTCCCAAACTGTGTGCCGCGGCTCCCTGGGGAGCCGCGCTGTCGTCGTAAGGGCGCCACGCCATTTCTGAAAGCCTAGTGCGCATGCACAGTTACAAGTAAAATTTTTTTAAAAACCCGGATGTACCTATTAAGGGAGCCGCGGAAAAAATCCAAACTGTTTAAGGGAGCCGCGGAAAAAATCCGAAGAGTTTAAGGGAGCCGCAAACCGAAAAAGATTGGGAACCCCTGTTCTAGATATAAGACTGTTTTTCTGTGATACTTATGAATTCTGCTATATCTGTATTTTTATTTAAAGACCAAAGTAAAGATATCATATTATATAAAATAGATAACGGTAAAACATTTGGGGTGATATTTAGTCAATGTTATTTTCCACTGTTCACTTCCAGGTCCTTCAGAAACTTTTAAATCATTTCAGAAAAAACAAAGATAAAGTGCTTCTTTTTTCTTTTTCAACAAAGGTGAGCTATGTGATCTTAATGTAAGACCCGGGAAATTATTAGTATCTTTCATCCATTACTACTTTCTAGCTTGAAATGCCTATGCATGGAACAATAGAGAACGAAGCATCTTCAAATGTTATAATTCTTTATAAGAGAAAACCTAAATTTCAATTCTGATAAAAAGAAATCTATTCTTTGGGAAATGCTCCCCAAATGAGCATATGAGAGTGCATTCCTCCTTCTCACAAAACACTAAAATTTAGGAGCATTCATGGAAAACAATTCAGATTCAAAAACAATTCAGATTCAAAACCAAGAAAAGGAAATACAAAGTAGATATTAAAAATGTAGAATGCACTTGACTAATGTCAAATATAAAGGAGCATCAATTTAGATATGTGAAGTCAGCAAAATTTACTATGACTGCATACATCCTCTGAATAACCATGAAGAATATCTTCAACTGCCAGAGGGTATTAAAGAAGATTATACTCCTGTTTGTGTTTTTGAGATCCCCAGTATATTATATTGTTGGCCCCTGTGCATTGCAGATCCTGGATTTATGAGATCTTGGCTTTAATTCAGCAAGTCCTTCTTACATTGCTTGGTTCAGGCAATAAAATCAAATTTGTGTATATCATAATATGAGGATCATCATGTAGATATGATACATTTCTGAAACTGAGCATATTTCTGCAAGAAAAGTGAATAATACGTGAATCACTTGTTAAATATAGAAGTTAATAGTTGTTTCCTTGGAAGTAATCCCTATTGAACCCCAGCACATATATAAGATTGTGCTTCTAACTAAGCCCAAACACTTTGGTTTTGATGCATGGAATTCCTGCTTTGCCATTTTTGCAACATGACATGGCAATCAAGATAAAGCAGTAATAGCCATGTCATAAGTCCCAAATGCTGCAGAGTAGAAATTCCACACATAATTGTCTGGTTTTTACAAATTCTGATGCAAATGTATGTGACGTTTCTGTATTAAATTACAACATTGTCATATCATGTGCTAGAGAGTGGGAAAATTTAAAAATTAATACTAATATAATAAATACAAACAATGGAAATGAGAAATGTTTCTTTTAAGCCAGTATGTATGATTTTGGAATGATGAAAAAAACCCCGGGCTATTAGGAACTAGTAGTTGTTTTTTAATTGTTTAATTACTGCCTTTTCCATTAGTTACTTGATGTTCTGGAACAATATTGCATGGCGTCTGGGCTAGATTACAGAAGACTCGATGGCAATACAAAGGCAGAGGACAGAGTCAAAATAGTAAAAGAGTTCAACAGCATGGAAGATGTTAACATTTGCCTGGTTTCTACAATGTAAGAGAACACATTGTGTGCTTCTGTCTAGAATAGAAATGTATTGCAAATTTATTACACTCTTGATTGATCTTGCCTTTGTCACCTCCTTGGGAAGAAGCAATAACATTACTGTCGGCTACTATAAAACTGGGAAGTAGACTTCATCACTCAAAACTCAGGGTAGAAGTTAGAAATGAATCAAGTCTTAAGTATTACCATGTTTTTTTAATTCTTCTCCTTTCCTGAGTTTAATCTGATATCTGAAACTAGCGATAAATATTGTTAACTAAATAAGAGTTTTATATTGGCTTTAGAATCAAAATAACTATGCACAAGTTTTGAAAGATGTTATCTTAAATTGTGCTTGAATGAATGAAGACAGATACAAATTAGAATCAAGATAATTTATGCACAATTTTTGAAATATATTGTCTTTGAATAAAACTATAGACAAGTAGATAGATAAACAAGTCAAAGAATTAACACAAACTACAGCTATTACTATATTAATGTAGGGCAATTAACTGCTTTTTGTGCATAATACAGCTTCTCTTGCAATAGAATGCCTAATTTACATTTCTGTGACACCAGACAAAGAGCACCAGTTTTCTTAAACTACATTAAATAAAAGCTAAACATAAAGAATCTGCATCTACTAGAACAGTGATAGCTAACCTTTTTGGTGCCAAGTGCCCAAAGCGTGCATGAGCAACACCAAAATGCAGTGTGAGTGCCCCCCGCACATGCGCCCTGCCCCAATCACCAATTTTTGGTTTCCAGATTGGTGCAAGAGGCCTCCCAGGCCCCCACATATGTGTCCCATCCCCTGCGCATGCTTGCACACGTCTCCCACATGCACCCCACCCCCTGCGCATGCATTGCAGAGACCTGAAAAGCCAGTGGGAGGTGTGCACGCATGTGCGGTGGAGCTGGGCTGGGGCGACAGCTGGCATGCCTGCAGAGAGGGCTCTGCGGGCCACCTTTGGCACGCATGCCATAGGTTCGCCATCATGGTACTTGAAGCTGCTGAACTACATATACTAACAGTTCTAGCCTGATGTTCAGTGATGAGAGATGTTGAAAGTTATAGTGTAGCATATGCTTCTGTGGTTAATCAGTCTCCATAAGCCATTTTCTCTTCTACTACAGGTCTTGTCCTCCCTCTATCCCCTGTTTTATAATGCTGATTAATTTCCAGCAAGGTTTCTGTGTGCAAAACCAACTACATCTGTGGCTCCAGTTTACTGTCTGCTTCAATCTTCTAACAAGGACAGACTTTTTAGCTTCAAGACAAAGCAACACATATACTGTAAATAATCAAATTGCTTTTTAGTTCAGTTTAGCTGAGTTTTGGTTTCCTAAGCCAAATACTTAGTAGCTTACAGACTTTAAAACATAGCTACATAATGTATTATATCAGGAAAAGTAGCCACTGTTTTTGCAAAAGCTCATACAAAGTCCATCAGTGATTTAGTAGTCTGTAAGAGATCTCTACTGGTATCTATTTGTAATTCTGATAATATTTTGAGAGCATGAATTGAGAGGAAACCTTTAGTAGGAAGAGTAATCTCTTTTTCTTATTAAGGCACAAGATTATTCAGCTAAGGACCAAAGAAGAAAAACACTGTCATATGTTAAAGTTTTTATAAACTATTTTAGATATATTCTTCTACATTTACTCAGAAATTGTATTGCTTCAAAACATTTGTAAAGAAAAAACAGTCAGAGAAGGCTGCTCTGATTTTTAAAAAGGAAAACCTATCACATGGCAATGTTACATTGGCATTTCTGCACTAAAGATTGTAAGTTATCTTAACGTGTAAATAAGACTTGTCAACAACAATAAACTTAGTTGTAGAGGTACCTACAAAAAAATGAAGATGATGCTATGAAACAGGTGATGAAAATCCCAGTTCTCCTTTAAGTGCATCATTGCCACCCATTCTGATACCATCCCTATGTGCTTGCTAAGTAGTTTAATGTAAAATTATAATGCATCACAATTGCTTATGTGGCCTATTTTTGCCTAATTTAAAAATGGTGGAAAGGAAATGTATGAAAAATAGAAGATTGAGATAACTTTATTTCGTGAGTTTTTAATTGGTAACCGAAATGAAAATGGATAACATCTCTTGTTATCAAATGAAAGAATGGTACATTCTTGGCAGAATACTTTTTCTTTCAATAGAGTAATATATTTAATATAAATGTTAAATTGGCGAAGAATGTAAACTTTATGTTGTTGGACAAGTTATATATCTTTATATGCTACTGTACTGTTATGCTACTGTAAAAACGGCTACAGTTTTCCCATCAGGATGTGAATTATGGAAGTGATTAGGTATCATTGGTACACTCAAATGGTTCTAGGAAAATCTTGATTGATTATAGAACTGCAGTATTTGTCTATAATGAAGATCTACGTTGTACTTTTGTTTAATTTTGTTTTGTAGCCATATTTAATTGTTGATAATTGTGAAATTGTCATTAATTTGTAAAGAGGAAACAAATTAGAGAAGGAATACTATAGGGTACACATTCTTTTATACTCTTGTATTTGTTCCTTACCATTTATATTTCTTTTCCTTATCATAAAGGGCTGGTGGATTGGGTCTTAATTTTGTTGGTGCTAATATTGTTATACTGTTTGATCCAACATGGAATCCAGCTAATGATCTTCAAGCCATTGACAGGTACATTCTAATTGTTAAATTGTTAAAAAAATGTTTTCTTTCTATGGTTGGGAGGTTCATCTTTATTTTAATCTTGAAAATAATGGTTTTGCAGAGCATACAGAATTGGCCAGCGTAGGAATGTGAAAGTATTTCGGCTAATTTCTTTGGGGACTGTGGAAGAGATGATGTACTTACGACAGATTTACAAACAGGTAAAGATTTTCATTATATTTGCAGTCATATTGGTTTCTTAATATATTGCTATGTCTTGGCCTGTTTGTTGGGGAGGGGAAATCAACCAAATACAACTCTGTAATCATTAGCTTGGTGTTAGAGCTTTTGGATTAATTTAATTCTGATTCATAAAATTAAGCATTCCTGCATATTATTAAGCATATTATTAAGGAAAAGAAACTCTGCCATTCACCCAAATGCATTTAATAAAAAAAAACCCCAAATTTTATTTCATTATTATACCCACAATCACAACATATTCGTTGGGATAGTCAAAGTGGCACAAGAGATTATGGAAACTTTTAAATCTCAACGTTTCTTCAGCAGACAAGAATCACAAAACTCAGGGAATGTTTAGGCTCTGAGATCTGTAGTTTTAAAGGCACTCTTAGGTGGAAAGTTGTAGATTATGAATGCATTAGTCAATGAAAGATATTGGCATTTAGGACAAAGAATGATGGCTCTCCCATCCCTTTCTGAACTTTCTTCTACCCTAGTTCTGAAAACACAAAATCTGTTAATCCTGAATCTCTTTCCACCCACAGGTGAAGAATGGCATGACTTTGGTATGAATTTAGGAAATTTAATAGTCTTCCCGATGTCAGCGTACTATAGGTAGTCCTCGACTTACAATAATTCATTTAGTGACTGAAGTCACAATGGCACTGAAAAAAGTGACTTAATGACCGTTTTTCAAACTTAACATTGCAGCATCCCTTTGGTCATGTGATCAAAATTCAGATGCTTGACTCATATTTGTGACAATGGCATTGTCCCAGAGTCATGTGATCTTCTTTTGTGACCTGACAAGCAAAGTCAATAGGAAAGCCAGATTCACTTAACAACCGTGTTACTAATTTAACAACTGCAGTGATCCATTTAACAAATGTGGCAAGAAAAGTCATAAAGTAGGGCAAAACTCACTTAACAAATTTCTCAGCAACATAAATTCTGCGTTCAATTGTGGTCGTATGTCGAGAACTACTTATATACCTGCATTTTTAAGGCCTTTTTAGCTCAGATGTATTTTTTCTTGCTATCTTGCAAAGCCAGGAAAAGGTGCAATTTCTCCTAGGGCAGCCAACAGGCAAAGAAAAGTCTCCCATTTTCAATTTAAATATTGTCCAGTAATAATCAAACTGCTTTTCTGATGCAAAAGCAAATCATGAAGCCATCAAGGATTTAGAGCCCAACAGAGGAGGAAGAAAGAAACACACCATCTCAAGCTCTGAATCTGGTTGTCGAATGTGGTCTATGCATTTGACTTATATAGGGTTACAATGTACAGCTTGACAGATTGCCTCTGTGTTGTCAGATCCTGAAGTAAATCCCTTCTGCCTATTCAATTTATAATTGCAAAAAGGAGAAAAGGATGCTTTTTTTGCCGTGTCTCCAAGAGATTTTTTTTCCTGCTGTGCTTTATAGTACTCGGTCAATGCACATGTTGAGTGTTTTATTTATCTGTAGAATAAAGGGGAGAGGAAGAAGTTATTTTGCTTCTTTTGAAATATTCTTGTAAAGCGCAGGTAGGGATTACTTGATCTCACTGCTGACATCTCTCATCTAGGATATTTACTGTTAACTATTAAGGATTTAAGGGTGTCTATTCCTTCTTTTCCATATTCTGTCTTCCAGTTCCTTTTCTGCTCCTCAGCTGACATCCTAAAATTCCATGCCTCAACCATAAATGTGATATATTCACGCAGTCTGAATTTTGATCCTTCTAAATCAGACTTCTGATATCCTCCAGCTATGCTGGATTTCAACTCTCCTCATCTCCAAGTAGTGTAATCCATCAAGCTGGAGGACAACAGGCTGCTGGGGTAGTTTCCTCAGTGCTCCCACTTTGCATGGTGGAGGGAGAATTGGGGAGATTTAAAGTTGTACCACAGTTAGACATTTTATTGGATAAGATTATGTTATGTGACAGATTTTGGCTGACGAGCAGTCTAAATATTTCCATATTTATGCAGTATATTTTAGATGTAATTGTTGAAGTTGGACTTCAGTAACCTGCATAGGTTAGGGATGCTGTCTTTGCCATCTTATATCAGAGGCAGGCAATGTATGATTCATCTGCTTCACATGCTCCCTTTACAAAGCCATTCCTCCCACAGAGCACCTTAGATGAGAACCAGAGTGATTAGGAGGAAGTGGGCTCTTGCTCTAGCCAAAGAAAAACCTGGATTATAGTACATTGGGTCCAATTTCATGGCCATTCTGTGACCTAGCTTAAATAATACTTACTTGACAGTAAGCAGGTGAGCAGCTTTATCTAGTATGTTAATGTCATTTGCCATTCTAGCTAATAAAATATCGCAGGGATGAAGATGGTGATGATGATGATAATGATGCCCGGAACAGTATGTCTTTGTAACATGTTTTTAATAGATTTATTAATTTCATATGTTATTCAAAATAATAGGAAAGATCACGCCTGTGCTGTACTATATGTTAATGAGAAAGAACAATAATAGCATCCTTCGGGGGAAATAAAAATATATTATTTCCTTGTTGGACATTCTGCTTGCTTTCCCTAAACCTGCTTTGGTACTGTGCATGTTTGGAAATTCTGCTACGTTACTGATATGTGCATTTGAAACATGCGTGTCGCTCTGTTTTAGCAACTGCACTGTGTTGCGATTGGAAGTAAAAATGCCAAGCGATATTTCAAGGCAGTTCAAGGATCCAGAGAGCATCAAGGAGAACTTTTTGGGATTCGTAATCTTTTCAGGCTTCAAGACCATGGATCCTGTCTTACAAAAGAGATTCTAGAGGTGCTGTGCATTTATTTGGGCTTTCTGAATACTTTGTTTTACCAACCCTTTTAGTTTTTTATGTCACTGAATAATAACTCATTAGAAAATTCAAAAGAATATTCACTATGATAAAATCACAAATTCTCATTGCATGAAAATAGTCCAGTTTATTACAATAGCATTTTTTCCATTCACTTAATTTTAACCGTATACAGATTTACCCTACTGGGAAATGTGAATACATAATTCTTTCCTTTATCTTCATCTTTATGATTTGTTTATTTTCTTGCTCAGGATATCAGCCACTCAATCAGCCTCTCTCTTCTGGGACATTGTATTACATATCCCCTTGTTTTATTTCTGCCAGATTTCTATTTTGAGGTGGGTTATAATCCTTAGGGGCTGTCGTAATTTATTCTTACATCAAACATTGAAATTAGAAAACTTGGGAAGTTCCCTCACATTGAGCTGGTACTTTGACAGTCTTTTCAGACCTTAGTAAATGTGTCAACTGATATTCCCTATTCCCATTCCTTGAGCACAAATTGAGATTTCTTACCTAGGAAATAGAAGTCAGAATGTTTTCACTGTTAGCATACAATTTAGTAACATAATCAGGGGTTGACTTATGTAAAATTGTTTTGCTGTTTTATAGAGAGAAGGCCAAGTAGAAGCTGGTGTCATGACAGCTGCTACATGGTTGAAAGAGGGATCCCAGCCTCGTGAGGTAGAAATAATAAATAATAATATCACGAAACATGTTGTATAATGTTTTTGTAAATGTGATTTATAACATTTCCTTCTACAAATAAAATCTGAAGAAAACAGGAAGAATTAGAAAGAAATATTAGGAGTGTGAGGCCATTGTATTCTGAATCCACTGAATTTTGCTTGCATTATAACATACAAAGTTTATTTTCCAGTTCCTTTGACAGGTTTTGAATCTGGTTCATGAAAAGGTAGAGCTGAATAGATATGATCTGTGTTACATGACACTGCAGAGAACAACTTAAGTGGTACTAGCTAATACAGAGACATTTCATAACAAAACATTTATTAATGTATAGCCAGTTAAGCTGGTTCTTAAAAGTTAAATAACAAAGGGTAAAGCTTTTGATGTAACTATGGAGTTAGTGTAATAAACTGTCCATTCATTTTTTTTTATCTTTTACCATCTTAATATCATTACTGTGTTTCAGTTCAAGAGCAGGAGAACATTTTCCTCCTCTACTAAAATTTAGAATTCAGAATGTTCAGTCTAGTAATAGAAGTGAGAATTTATAATGATATATTGGCAGCAAATTGCACAAATAGTTCCATGAAATATAGAGGGTCTGATATATGATTCCTATTGGAAAATAATAACTTTCGAGAGCTGTACTATGATAACATTTGCAAAGTTTATCTGAAGTAACCCCCTTGACTTTAGAGTTTATATTGTTTATATTTGGAGTCAAGGGAATTATTTATATTTTGTTATTTTGCAAGAAAAAAAATCTTGAAAGATTAGACAGTGGAAGCTATGATGAAGATTTTCTCCTCAGTAAATAAATAATAGGTAGCTTTTTTGTTGTTACATAGTCATCCCAAGAATTTGAATAGTTTCCAAGGATTTTCTTTTCCACAACAGTCCATACCTGCTTAATATAAGTGCAGGCTGAATGCAGGCATAGCCATCCTGCCAAAAGAGAGAAGTCTGTTTTTGATACTGTCACTTTTCTCTCCAACTCCCTGTGAAATTGCCAACATATTTTACTATATCTCCCAACTCTTAAAGTTATTTTTTTCAGGAAGCTACATGTGAAAAGAGAAATTAGAAAAATAACCCTTCTTCATCGATGAGCTACAAAACCAACCCAAGAGCTGATAGCCAGAGTATACCTCACCTTATATTAAAAATCATGATATGGCTTTTAAACACTGACAATTCCTTTTATGACAGCTATGTAGTTTTTAAGGGCTGATTATTACGAGTGATATTTAATGAAACATTTTAAAATAGTGGCTTCTTTTATACAGGAGACAGAGTGCGATTATGAAGATCAAGATACAAAACCATTAGAAAAGGAAGGACTTGAGTGCTCCAGTGACTTCAGTGATGAGGAGTATGAGAAACAGTCTAAAGTCCAAGCAATAAGAAAGAGAAATTACAAAGCAAAACATGACAAAGTTGCAGAGGGACAACTCAGTTTACAGCAGTGTGGATTTCTTAAACTTCTAGAAAAGAAAACTAGAATAGCCGAGGATGGTGGTTGCATCGGGATGTCTATTGATGAAAATGCTGATCACAGATTTATGAAGGAGAAATCCAAAGGAAAGTCCCAGAATGAGGGCTCTGTGAAAATTGAAGGCAGGAACATTTCAGGATGTAAGAAAACCTTGCGGTCAACAATGAGTATGGAGAGACAAGAAAAACACGGTGAAATAGCAAATAGGGCTTATCCTGTTTTACCATGCTCTGAGGAAGAAAAGGATAAATGTAAAAACATGTATAAAGATGGAATAGTTATGGACATTGAAGACAGCTCAAGTGAAAATGATACTATCTTTCCTTCCCAATTTCCTAATGGTCAGGAATCTATTAAAAGATTTCAAGAGACAGACAGAAACTGTGACATTTTAGCTGCAGAAAAAATGCATTTACTTACACCATTGCAAAAACATTTGACTTCCGAGGAGAGTTATGTGAATGTTCTGCCTTTCAGTAAAATAAAACCATTTGAAAACATCCAAAAGATAACACCTAGGAATGAAGTAAGTGATGTTAGTGACGAATCTGAAGATATTGAGATGTCCATTTCAGGAAAGGAGAAATTAACCAGTACTATGAAACAAAAACGATTCCAGAACAAGGAAAGAAAGAAGTCTTCTAAAACTGTTGTTCATAGAAGCAGTACAAATAGGAAAGAAAGCAATGCTGATTCTCAGATTATAGAGGAATATTCATCAGAAGAAGAACATTTTCCAGTTAGGAAGGTTAACGCTAGTACAAAAAAACTAATGCTAAAGGGCAATAGGAGTGGAATTGAAATGATGTCCAGATTCTCACCATATCGCAATTATCCTTCTATGACATTGAGAACACATAGTAATTCTAGCAGATGGCAATCTTCTCTGAGCAAAGAGTCACCCTCAGGCCAAGGACAGAAAATAGGATCATTGGATGGACTTTTTGGTAATTATATCTATTTCACAAAGGATTTGTTTCTAGAAAATTATCATTTTGACTCAGGTTCTCTCAGCTTTCCATCCTTCTGTATTGTCCCAGAAATTGTTATAAATTAAGCTCACTAAAAGGGAAACAAAACATTTCTCTTGACTAATGAAAGATAAAGTTTATTTTTTTTTCAAATTGCTAAATGCTTAAAGTTAAGAGATTAAAATGTACCATTAGCTAACTAGGATCTTTAGAATTTCTGAATCCATAGTAGTGAAAATTAACCTTGAGATTTTGAGAGGAATTTAATTTTAATGGAACATCCATCTACACGTCAATCGTATTGCAATCTTAAATCAATGGTTTCTTATTCTGTTTCAATTATCAGATAATGTTGCTGAAGTTCCATATGTTCATTCAAACCAACATGTGGTTGGCCCCAGCAAAGCTGAAAATAAAATGAGTCATTGGGCAGTCCGCGATGTTTTTGAACTACAACAATTTTCCCAGCTCCCAGCAAACATAGCAGTATGCAGAGCCAAGGTAAAGAGCAGAAACTGTGAAGTGTGTTTCTTTTGCTATTGTTGTTCTTTAACCTCAGTATTTTCCTTTTTAAACATGGCTTTTCATTGTTGACCACCATGAGCGATCAAAGGCACCGTTGCTGGAAAATGGTGCCTACAGCAGACTTAACAAAGTGAATGTTGCTATTTCTATATTGAGGGAATGAGAAAAATTATTATGGAAGTTTCACTGAGAAATACTTAACGATATACGTCAGGTATGCCAAGGATACGGCATATATCCTTTTGTTGCAGTTTTTTAAAAAAACAATCAAAAAGGAACCGCCGCATGTTTATTTCACTTGTTAAATCAGAAGCTTAAATCAATATGTTTTTTCTGTAATTTCCCCTTCTCTCCATCTTTTCATCATAAGTACAATTTTAGGTCTTGTGAGTTAAAAGGTTACGGTTATAG
>JAOYMU010000192.1:75996297-76006505 GCA_025802295.1 Psammodynastes pulverulentus
GAGAGAGAGAGAGAGAGAGAGAGAGAGAGAGAGAGAGAGAGAGAGAGAATGTGTGAGACCAGTTCGTGTCAGCAGCAAACGTCTTCATGACTGATTATCTATCTTTACTACTTTCATCCTCAGCTTCATCTGACATTAAGAAAGCATCTAAATAAATGCTCACTTGCAAAGCCAAATGTCAGTCTGATACCAAAGAAAGTTTAGACAGTAGAATAGTTGGAAGTAAAAGTTAAAAAATAAACTTGGCATCAGTATCATACAATTTATTTCCAGTAATTTCCTTTTAATGGAGTTAAAATTAGTTCTCAAGTAGTCAGTGATATGGTATTTTCCATGAATAGCTATCTAAATGCTGAGAATTGAGGCAACTATGGAAAAGATTTTGGTGAGCCAAGTCAGAAAATAATGGTTTTCTTTAACATGGATTGGAAACCCCCGTACTGGGAGGGATTCCTACATGATCACTAAGGTGGAGCTGCATAACCCTTTCCATATTAATACAGAAGAATGTCCTAATATTACTGTATTAGATTAACAGATAATTAGAAGTCCATAGGGTACACATTTGAAATATTTATTCCTGGTTACAAAAAAAACCAAATAATCACACATACTTAGGAGTAAATTAGTGTGCTTCTTTCAGCAGAGTGTGAAATGACCAGTGCATGTCCAAGAGAAAGGCTAGCAACCATTCCAGATTATTTCCATATAGTTGCATGCAATGGTCCAGATATCAACAAATAACTGCAAAAGCTTGTGAGATCAGCAATTACGAGGTTAGTGCATGCATTAGATCCTAAATACCATGTTACTGAGTATACTCAAGCGCTTTAGGTATGCTTCCTTGATGTACTGCTGTAGATATCCAAACCTGTACATTGCGATTCACCTACAAATCTGTTAAGCAATGGGATGAGACTGAACTCAAATAAAATTGTTACATGACATGCAATTATCTATTTAGGCAGCAGACTCCCCAAGCAATACATTCTAACTATATCTCCTCTACAATTTTTAACATGATCAATGGTCCATTGTGTAATCAACATCCATTTTCAATGTCTACTTTTAGCCAGTCAAAGATAAAGAATACATCAGTCACCAAAACGGGAGAGGAAGAAAATATCAAAACACAAGGATGGAAGGTAGATATCCTAAGCCCAACACTTACTTTATAAATTGATTTTATACATTGGAATATCCAAAGCAATGCTTTGGCAAGATGAGGATGCTTTTGTGCAAAAATATCGTCCATTTTAACAGTCTTGGGGGGGAAAATGAAATTTACAAAGGATTAAATAAAAAGAAACTATCAGTTTAGGTTTGCCACCTGGATTTTACTATACCTTAGCTTGCCTATGCTTGATAATCCACTTATATGATTTCCAATATAAATCAGAGGAAGTGGAAACAACTGTAATAAAATAAATGCATCATTCAGATTATGCCATTTCACTCCACTCTGGAAGAAATCTATTCAAATTAATTCATAAACCATAGGCTGCTTAACACCAATAGAAACAGATAAATTAGCAGGCTTTATAAATGAATATCATGTGTTAGTATTTGATTCTTTGCATGACCTTGCTCCTGCTTATATCAATAAAATTATATTTAACCTACCAAACAAAAATATTGAACCCATCATGATGACAATGAATGAACTCACATAATGTTTTTCTCTAGGCATTTACTACCATATATGCAGATGAAAATTATCATTTAGAAGTACATCTATTTGCATTCACTTGGAATTAATAAATATAAACCTCATTCAGCTTCATGGTGACTATATGGCTATATCCATGATGTTTACTTAGCAGCAATAGAGAAATAGTTTTCTCCTTCCTTCATCCAGATTATTTCCCCCAATTCCCAGCCTTGTCAATAGCCTGGTGATCTGATGATTCTTCATCTCAGCACTAACAAGTCTGGTACTGTTATTTTATGAGATAAATCAAGTTTAACTAAGTGCTGCCACCTACTGAGAACAATGAAGTTTTCTAATAATTGCATGGTAACAAACATCTTGGTTGTGTAGAACTGATCTAGAATCAAAACTCCAGAGAGGTTTTCCTCCAACCAACATATCTGGAGACTCCACTTTAACCCAGAATCTGCAATATTTTGTGGTTTTGATATTTATTCAAAAACAATTATCATTGTGCAATTCACAGCAATGTTATGTGTGGGTTGGTTTATTTTTAAAAGGATATGATGGAAAAAATAATAATCATGCATGGAAAGAATCTAGCAATTCTATCATGCAAATTCCCCTGTAAGGGTAAAATGAGTGGCAGTGACTCCTTAATGTAGAGAGTTTGCAAGTGTCCAAAACCAAATATCCACCAAGGAGAAGGAAGATTGAGAGATTCACACTCGCCCTTTTAAGCTTTCAAGGACAAAGCTTTACAACAAATGCTGTCTCCTTTGAAGCTTCAGTCGTTCAAATAATTATATGAACTTTCAACAAATGAAGGGACTAAGTATCTTGCAATAGGAATGCATGTCCTGTGGTCTCTCCCGCCCTGGCAGGCAAGTCTGGGACGGCAGCCTAGGCTGAGAAAGTGTGGGCAATCCTTTCCCTTGGCAAGAACTGGTTTCCTTGCTTTCCAGCTGGCATCCCTTTCATAGGGAAGAGCCTTGTTCCGAGCCAAGGAAAGGAGCTGTTTCAAGGCCAGGCCTCTTTGAAAGGTCAGGGGAGTTTGGCAGGCATGAACAAAGAAGGCCTACAGCGATTTCTTCCACCCTTTGTTTTGCTTCAGCTTGTGTTCATCTCTCCATCTTCCTTTTCCTCTCGCTCCAAAAGGGCCCCCATCCCACTCTCAGACTTTAAACCAAGGGTGTCAAATTCATTTTCACCGAGGGCCACATCAGCGTAATGGTTGCCCTCAAAGGGCGACATGTAACTTATAAGACAGTATAAATGTAACCAAATGTTCTAAAGACAATCGGAACTTTGCAGCTCTCGCGGGCCACAGAAAATGATGTGGCGGGCCATATTTGGCCCCCAGGCCTTGAGTTTGACACCTGTGCTTTAAACTCTTACACTCTTGCTTGCAAATACTTAGTCCTTGGTGACGAGGGTTAGTTCCAAACATGCTAAGAGTTTTCCCTTCACCATAAAATGACCTCACCTCTTTTTACATGAGTGCAATGTTTATGATGCATGTTTAAAAGGGGTGGGCTTTAACCCATTGATCGGCCTTTAATCCATTGTCACAAACTTCTCTAATTTTGTTGCTTAAACCTACTAGACAGATGTGGAGACTGCAGCTCTCCCACCTCAATGACATTGAGATTTTCCCAGTCACGGGCCTTATGGCCCATGACATCACGACAAGGGAAAATAAAATCCCAGGCATGAGACAGGTTGCTCACTCATCATTTGTTTAATGACTTGCTGAATGAACCTCAATTGCAAACAGAGTAAGCTATAATATGATTTCTATGGCTTAGATATTTTTTTAAATGTGTGAAACTAATCACATTGGCACAGGTAAGAATAACTTTTTAGCACTATTACCATAGATCCCAAACCTTGCGTTTAGAACAAAAATTAAAAACTATTTAGTATTTAATTTAGTTTTAATTTGGTGACTGAACACTAAAGGCAATGGACTGGTTTGAATTCAACATAACCTGTGGAAAAATCAATATACTTAATTACTTTCAATAGGTATACTTATATAATTATACTTCTTTTTCAATAAGTATTATAAGGCAAATGCTGATGAACAACTTGAAGAAACATTGCAGAGTTAGCTTGAGTAACTGATTTTTTTCTAACAAAGTATATAACCTTAGGAAAAAATGCAGTACACTTCTCCTTGTAGCTACCAATTAACTTTAGAGATTTAATGCTCTGACAGTTTGGTTATATAAGCACAGAACTGGTTCATGTGTATGCTGCAATAGAATCTAGGAACATTTTTTTTTCCTTGGCAATATTAAAACCCATGCAAAGAGTTAGTCATTCTTACCTTTTTAGGGATGCTTTTGTCAAGATCGGGAAAATGAATGATTTTATTTAATTTTGACACATATAAGATGAGAATAGTGGTTACCATCTAAAAGGGAGAGAAAACAATCACACACAGCAACAAAATATCATTTCCATATGCAGCTGTTGTAGGTTATAGATACTGCTGTTATGAAGACCTGTTTGCTTTGTTTTTAATACGTAGTTTAGTTTGCAAACTACACGAATGGACACAGAACCCCAGTTTGATCTGCATGGGAGTTCTCATACATTTTTGTGCTCCCATTCTACTGTGAAGATTTAAAAAAAAAAATAGAGCATGCTTTAAAATGTTAATGCTAAAGTAGCATTGTTTACAAAAATAAAGAAAAATTCCTTCTCTCAAGGAAAATCTTGATCCTGCTCACTTTATAACATGATGCCTACTTTTCTCTGAACCTCCAAAACACTAATATAGCTTCAGTCACCCAAATATGATCCATCGCTGTTACAATTCTACTTTATAAAAACTCTTGAGAGGGGTGTAAGCAAAGAGAACTTTCTCACATGGAAGCAAATCATCTGCATTGCATCCTTCAACCACTGGAAAACCTATATTTGTAAATTGACATATTTACCATTTAATCACTTTTATCTATGAACATACCTGTCCTACGCCTAGAAACATTGGAGATGGGAATCTAGAAAGAAAATAAAAGTGACATTTGTTTATGCATGCATGTATTTGTGTGTGCCTGTGATTTTATTGTATATTTCAGTTTAGAAAGAAAGGGCACGTATTTGCAAACGTGCACGTATCAGAAGCTATCAAAATGTAAATTGCTAAATCTCTGCAACTTGTTTAAACAAAAAAAATGATTATCCAATGCAACAGTAATATATGGATTACTTGTATGTAATGCAATCCACACAATATACACTTTGGAAGCAAATCAAGCCTATATTTCTAATTACACAAAATAATAGAGCAGGGGTAGCCAACCTTGGCAACTTTAAGACTCCTGGACTGGGGAATTCTGAGAGTTGAAGTCCACAGGTCTTAAAATTGCCAGGGTTCAACACCCCTGTAATAGAGAAACAAAATAATAAAGAGCATGTATTTTAAAAAGCTGTGGATATCAAGGCTATACAAGACCATACAATAAAAAAAGCCAGGAAAATGTTAGGAATAGTAAACCTGCAAGTGAAGTGTCAGACTATAAAGTGGCAAGTGTTCCCCAACAACCAAAACCAATAACATGACTATTTGCTGCTAATCAATTCCAGGAGTCTGTCCTGCAAAAAAGCTGCTCTGTTTTATGCATGTGCCGAATAGACCTGTTTCCTTATGCCAGTCTGTTTCATTAAAGGCCTGCAGGCTCCATCTGCTGGGGCTAGAATTAATATTACATTTCTTATCCAACTGTACTGGCCTCTGATCCCTCCCATAGCACAATATACTGTACAATCTTGCATAGGATCATGACTTGTCTGGAAATATGGCATGGCTTGTAAGGAACCTGGTCTTTGGCTATAGGGAATACTGCTATCCAGTCATCTGTCTGTTATCAAACCTGAAGTTCTTATTCATCTGGGACTCCAGGTGGCTAAGAGAGTGAAATATTTGGGAATTTGGATTACAGCAAGTTGTATGTCAATAAAAGAAGATAATTATAATAAACTAAAATTACAAGTACAAAGAGATCTGCAGAATTGAATTGGGTTTAAACTCTTAATGTGGATGATAAATTGGGTGGGGAGTCAACATGTCTGAAATGTATTTGTGCAAAAAAGCCAGGTTTACACACCATAATAAGTCATAAATCATGAATTACAGCTGTCAACAATTACAGCAAATCCATGAGTTGTGGTAAGACACTAAAATAGAAATTAGGGCCATGAGATCTGGACTGCAAGAATCAAATTAACTGCTAGAGGACCACCAAGAGTTAACAATATTTCTGGAGCACGTACATAGTTTGGTGTGATGCACCTATTTCAGCTGCAAAATTATGGCTCCGAAGATTTCTCTCTCTGCTAGTAAA
The DNA here is from genome assembly GCA_025802295.1 of Psammodynastes pulverulentus. NCBI lineage: Eukaryota > Metazoa > Chordata > Lepidosauria > Squamata > Psammodynastidae > Psammodynastes > Psammodynastes pulverulentus. Next base: position 76,002,304 of record JAOYMU010000192.1, read on the forward strand.
AATACTTCTGCTTGGAGAAGAGCTACTTTGTACATCAGGATTTTTTAATGGTAGACTGCCATTCAGTTTCCATAGCCTCAGTGTAGAAATTCTCAACTTTCTAATTACCGTATTTTTCAGACTATAAGATGCACCGGAGTATAAGACGCAGCTAACTTTTGGGAGAGGAAAACAAGAAAAAAAATCTTAGCTCAGCTTCTGCCTCCCAGCAATTTGCTTCCTTGCAGAAAGCAGAAACAGACTGTTTCAGTTTCACTTTCCCAGCACAGCCTAATTAGCATGTGGCTCGGCCCATTTCAGGCTTCAGGAATGCTATAGCCTAATGGCAACCCCTGCAGTCTAAAGCCGCTGATGTTCGGAGCCCGATCCAAAGGACCATCAGTTGCTTATGGTAATTAGGCTGTGCTGAAGCTGCAACAGGCTTTTTGCCGATTGCTGCAAGGAGGAAAATTGCTGGTGGACGGGGCTTCTGCAACATTCAGTGTATAAGACGCACCTAAATTTTCACCTACTTTTGGGGGTAGAAAAAGTGCGTCTTATACTCCAAAAAGTACGGTAATTTTCAAATATACAACCCAAATTACTTTTCTCCTTCTGGCTGATCACAGGGCTTTGGGCCTGCATCTGAGATCCAGAGCTAGTAGTAATGGTAAACTATAACCATTTTGAGATACATTTCCTGGAAAAGATCCTGCTTCTGGGTTACAATAATAATACTGTAGGCTAGTAATAAAATGGCTTAATGTTGAATTTATTGATCGAATGAAGTAATCGTAAAAATAAATGAAAACATTTGTTTGAATCACAAAAGCTCTCAGTATTGGTAAGGTCTACAGGTTACAAAACTCCCGGCAGCCACTAGATGGCAAGAAAGAATCCATTTACTGTAAACTTATCTATTCACTACCTCCAGCTCAGATCTGGGCAGTCAAGCCTTGGTTAAACAACTGTGATTGAAGAATGCATTCCCAATGTCCAATTCTCCTCTCTGTCTGCTAAACTTCAACTGTATTATGAGTTGAGCAAGAACTTTGGAATCTGGCCTTAGGAACCAGAATCTGTGTGACTGCAGCTCCTATTTCTCCAGCCGCCAATCAAAATCACTTTTTTAAAAAATGCACCTGTAAGTTTGGGAAGAGCTGGAGACAATCCTAAAGAAGCATTTCTCTCTTCGAGGCTGGGCATAGAAATCTTCCAGAAACCGAGAAAGCAGCCCAAGACGCTTCAATAAAATAGGAAGCGGGAACCTGTCTGAAGGCGGGAAAAGAAGACAACGCACCATTCCCATCGCGTTGCTAGAAATCACAGCGTGGGAAAAGCCCCCTCAGCAGAGACAGGGATGAAGGGAAGTAAGGCGTAGCCTTTGCCCACTCGAATGTGGTTTGATTTGAAGCCCGACCGCCCCGCTCTCCAGCAGGTTCGCGGCAGCACCTTCCTCCTCTGATCTCACCTGTAAACTGTCAGCACTGTCTTGTTTACCAGAACGATCAAGAAAGAGCAGGTCCCATAGAAAAGGGCGGAGAGCAGTTTGGGCAGCGGGGACGGAGCAAGGGGAGATGCAACCGGCTCCTGGTCCGGCTTCTTGGCGGCTTTCATCGTTTCGCACCTGTGCAACAGGTATCCATCTGCCGGTCATCCCCGCCGGCCAGGCAAAGGGCGACTTCAGCCCTTCCTCGCTAAAGGAAACAAGGCCGAACAGGAAGAAGCTCGCACCCGCTTTGCCTGTCCCCACCCACGCGGTTGTGACACCCTCTTTCTTCTGTAAAAATGTGTCGGAGCCGGGCGGCGGCGGGGAAGCATCGGCCGCGCCCTGGACCAAGCTTCGTTTATTGAGCGACTTGTGGAGCTCAGAGGATCGGGGTGCCCTTTGCGCTGCTCTGGCTTTCTTGCCGCGCTTGAGCATGGAGGACAAGTGGGGAGCGTTAAGTCGTCATAATAGCCTGCCCCGAGACCAGCCTTTTTCAGTCCGGTGCCCCCCAGTTATGCTGCTGCGGCTGAGAAACCTGGAAGTTGTGGTCTCACTACAACACGCTGAAGACAGAAAGTTGGGAAAGGTTGAGCTAGCCAAAATCGGTACATTTTCCCTTTCAGAAGCAGCGTTTTTCTCCGTTCTATCAGACACTTGTTATTTGAAAGGATTCTTGCTGGTGTGCTCTGTCTGCCATCTTAAAAAGATGGTGAAAGTTAGGGTCACCCTTCTTTTGTTAAGTGTGATGGTGATCTAGAACAACTGGGGGGAGGCAAATTGCTAAGTTGCTTGTTAGTAGCATCTCTTATGGAAAAGCAAAAACGTTTTCTATTATCACATTCCAGTAAATTCGTTATTTGGAAAAAAAGGGTATAAAAGCATTTTTGCCAGAGCAATCTCATTAATTTTTACTCAGGTGACTAGAAGTGCAGCTACCCAGAAAGTTTTTTTAAATGTTCCTTTCCTATCTTTTAATATATAAAGCAAAAAGGTTTTCTTTCCCACCGCAAATATGAAATTAGCACAACAAAACAAGGAAGGTCCTTATTACAGCTACTGCTGCTAGGAAAGGTCATTTGTTAGAAATGTCGGAATGTGTTTTTCACATCAGATACCCCATTAGTTCCAGTTCAAATTTGTTGTTCCTTCTCCACCTCAGTTGGATCACTGCCACAGTAATTACTGTTTCATTTTCATCTGAAAGGTTGTCAACCCTTTAAGGAAGGCCAAGTCAAAAAGCAGATACCATTGAGATTCCGTTAATGCTACCTCATTATTCATCATTGTTGTAGCAGTATTAAGAGTCCTGAAGGCTTGGCCAAGTTTTCCTCTGTCCCATCTTATATCAAACAAAAGACAGGAGTTTCTTTCTTAGACTTCTTCTATTTGTTCTTCTCCAAGTCCTCCATTAACGTCTCACTCTTTTCTTCACCCTTTAATGGGTTTCTCAAAATACAGCCTTACCAAATACAGCTTTACATTCCTTCACAGATGCTATGGAATACGGGAGTCATTGGTTAAATCTGATAATCCATAGTTTTGGTTTGCATAATCATGATTCACTGAATAAATTATAAATGTTGTAAACATTGCTTTGGGATAAAGTATGAATATAGCTCCTATGATAAAGACCTATTTGCTAAAGTAGCTTGGGGTTTTATGTAAATAGATGGTTGTAAGTAATTTAAATTTCTGTACTTGTTTTAATTAGAAAACTGGATTAATTCAGACTCAATGTAAATCTACGTAATATAAAAATCCTAGTTCAAATATAGATCAATTCTAAATTGACTGCAGTTTTGAAAAAAATTCCATTAAAAAAACCTAAAATGTCTATATTGTTACTCTTGTAAAAATCACAAATGCAGTTAGAAATTAGGAAAACAATAAAGCACAAAGCATCAGAATCCCAGTTTATATTGATGGTATCAACATTTGGCGTATTGAATTACAAAAAATAAAATAAAATGGAATATGGTGAGATATGTCCAAAGCTTTCCACAATGAAAATTTAAACTGAAGGATTTATTTTCTTCAAACATAATAGTTATCAAATAATAAATTAATACTTGTTAAAAGAAATCTGCAGGGACTTGTCCAGGAATTTGGGAGGAGTTTACGACATACCCAAAGATCTCTACATTGCAATGAGAATTCATGACATTACCATGAATACAGATATAAAATCCAGGCAACATTTTATTCAAAGCTTATTAGAATTACAGCATTTAACTCATGCCAGAAGTACAGCTGAATCATACACAGCAGAATTCTTGAACTTCCATTTTTTAAAAATTCAACTTTTTACAAATGGTTATCTGGAGGTTTTTTTGCCCAAAGATGTATTTTATACATAATTGGTAAAGCAGCTTGACTTGCCTATAGCTAGGCAGAATGTGTTTTAAGTAAATACATATTCTCAATATGCATTCAGTGTAAATAAAATATTGAAATGGGGGAAATATTTGTGCATCATCAAACTAGGCCTTACTTTCATAGCTGGGCAATATAATCATAAATTTACTCCTACAATGGCATCAACTGGATTCCATGAAGTGCAAAGTTTACATTGATTTTCTAAATGCTTTAATATAACTTTAAATGTAGCCCAAAGGTCAAAGTTGAAGTGCTTTGTTTTAAGAATGAAGGTTTCAGAAAAACCTAACAACCCCCAAAATAAAATTATATAAAATGTATAAACTGCACTAACTTTCTTGTTTTATAACCATTTGCC
>JAOYMU010000192.1:76015533-76026337 GCA_025802295.1 Psammodynastes pulverulentus
GTTGGGACCCTCATCAGCCCTTCCCTGTGGGAGCGAACCGGTCGGTGGGAGGTCATTGGCAGAACGCGGTCCTGTAGGTACCCTGGTCCTATGCCATTAATATACTATATATATTAATGTGTTATTTTACTTTAAAAAGTCACTTTTATATTATTTTATATTATGATTTTGGTCGCAGATAATTGCTGTGACTTACATACTAACCTCAGAAGGGCAGAATAGAAATAATTATGTAATAAAATCTTATATAATAAAAAATATAATAAAATCTGTTTAACATACTACAATTTGTCATAGTTCAGGTATAATGGACACATCCCAAATAGTTCCATCAACTAGCATTTTTAATGCTTCTGGGAAGATCAAGGGAATTAATGGGTGTGTCAGTAAGAAGATTAGAAGCAATAAAGCAAGTGAAAATATTGTGTTGGTAGGTATAGTCAGATATGCTGCCATGATATAGGTGCAATAGCAGCAGGAAGGTGCTTTCCTTAACTCTCATTCACAATTTAGTGAAATGACTTAGGGTTGATTTTGTAGTCTGACAAGTATTTTCTGTTTCCTAAGAACAAGTCACTTGGTTCTTCCTGGCTCTCTCCATAGCAACTGAAGGAAGTGCTGGACAAGATGGCAAAACCACGTCTTGTTGGTTTGAGAGAGCCAGGAAGCCTGATGCATATTTTTACATTCATGCAAAATGATATATGGATTTAAGAAGCATGCACAAAAGTATCTTTAATGGAAACCCCTTCCTCTCAACAAGTTTTCAAATTGAGGTTTAACTGTATAAATGAATAAATCTTATCCAAACTAGTTGACATAACAGAAAGAAGACATTTAACTTAAGTATCTAACTGATCTTGTCTGATCTCAAAAAGTTGTACAATAAACTGGTATCTGTCAATTGATCAAACCTGGGGAAAAGGAATACAAGCCTCTTCAATATTGCCAAGGAAAATACATGGACATGTGTACAGTGTTCAGTTGCCATGATGTCTATATATATCTGGAAAGTTTTAAGCTCACTATGTATGTTTTTAGTATCATTTCAAATTTTAAAAATCTTGTGACTAAAAACTATTGAACTTTTTTGCTAGGTCCAAAATGAAATAACCATGAATGCTTTTGATAGTTTGAGGGAAAGATATGGATTCTACTTTGCCAATGTAACAATAGAGAAGTCCTAAAGTAAAAACTTGAAACAGTAACAGCATAGTAATTTAGTAAGATTCGCTTGACAGTGAGATGGCATATAAACTGAATAAAATACCATAAATTTGGGAACAGCTTGCATAACACTATGTTCAAAATTAATCTGTCTCTAACTAACACAATATTTGTATTTTTTGCTCTTCCCACTTGCACATTAATATACTGTCCATATGTGCATGGAGTTAGGGTGCAATGTAATTGTTAAAGGCATTTAACTACAACCAGAGAAATTGAAGATCAATCGAAGAGAACATTTGTAGCTCAGGGTTGAAATATTACCTAGTTTGGGTAATAGAGGGTCTGCAAAGTGAACAACACCAGGCTCACAGAGCACCCATCAGATTCAAGATCATCTTCAGCCATTGGACCAATCATGGCTTCTTCATTTTAGAGTGATTCATTGATGTTTCAGTGTTAGATTCAGTGTAGCATAATAGTCAAACAGCACTCAAATCTTTTCTCCCCACTAGACGGTACTTTGATACTATACTACAAAACAAAATCCTAATAACTCAAGGCTCTAGCACGTGACGCCACAGACGCTCTACGTCATCGACCAGCGGCGTGGGAAATTGTTGAGAGGTGGGGATCCCATGTTTTCTTTGCTTGAGTGAGGCAGAATTCCGGATGCTGATTGGTCAATGTCTCTACACGTTTGTGAGGCTCATTATTGGGTAGGACGATAAAAGCGGAGCTCTGGATTGGTTGCTCAGGCAGGGCTGGAGGCATTGCTGGCGCGTCGATTGGTAGTGCAGTCGGACGGGGCGGGCGAGTGGTCATGGCGTGGTTACTTGGGCCGTACTGAGGAGAGCTTGCTTCTTTCTGTCGCATTCGGGAAGGGGTGGGTGCTGCTGCTGCGGCGGCAGCGGCTGACGGGCACCACGACAATGAAGGGCGCGCTGGCCAGCCCCGTGGCCGCCGCCACAACTATGCAGGAGAGCTTTGGCTGCGCCGTCGCCAACCGCTTCCACCAGCTGCTCGATGATGAATCCGACCCTTTCGACATCCTCCGGGAGGCAGAGCAGCGCAAGCAGCAGAGCAAGAAGCGCGAAGAAGCGGCTTTTTCAACCGGCAGAAAACCTGGCCCCGGAGGAGTCGCTGCCGCCACCGCTGTCAAAAGAGAATCCCAGAAGGAGCGAAAAGGCTCCCCGTTCTTGCCGTCGGAGAGCCCCCCAGCACCCGGTATGGAGCGGGAGGGGGCATGCGTGGACCAGGAAATGTGATAAGCAGGTGATGCTGCTGGGAGTGGGAAAGCGGCCAGTGGTGCAGACCGAATCCGGCGGGCTTCCTTCTTGAAACAAGCCCGCTTTGATCGGCTCCCCTTTTGCCGTAGAGTCGGTGACTCGCATTGCAGCATTAGAAGCGCCTTCTCTCCCCACCCTCACCGCAAATCTCGTTCATTCCCACGAAACTCGCTTCTAGGTAAATGAGCGGCGACCCGCAGGCTTAACACGGGCAATTTGCTCCAAGGCACACTTAAATTTGGGCGTTCGTTTTAAAGCAGTTTGCTCAAAGCGATGCGAGCAAGGGAATAACTAGAACCGGTTTGTGAGTTGTTATTATTATTGTTTTAAAGTCTCGGAGACGGGCAGTCGCCGTTTGGATGGAGGCGGAGGGCTCGCGCCGGTCATGGCCCTTTGCAGACCCCGGACGCACGTGCGCTCTTCCCTCCCTTTCCTGCCTTTCGGTCAGTCGTCGGCGCTTCTCGCCTGAAAATACCGCGAACCACCCGGGCCGTCTTTCTGGCTCGGAGTGGAAGGGACGCGGGCGGAGCAGCCACCTGCTGGCTTTGCCTTAGCTCGTGGTTCCTCTCTGCGCGGGTCGGGACGGCTCATCCGCGTAAAGGCGCGAGCTATTGTGGCGTCTGGCCGAGATACAGATATATATATATATATATTTTTCCAGTGGCGTTTGCTGCAGGTGGTGCATGTGCTGAAAGCGAAGGGCGGTTCTAAGTTGCCGTTGTGCTCGGCCTCCGCCTTCAGATGTAATTAAGCGGGCTTGGTCGGCGCCACCAGATAGCGAAAGCTTCCCCGCCCATCGCTTCATCAGCGGAAAGGCGCTTTCCACCAAAGCGGGTTTAGGGCTCTTCAAGACGCGGGTACATATGAACTGGTTGGGGTTCCCCGCAGCCTTAAACCCAACCGGAAAAGTGATGTCATCTTAATTTAGTGGAAACAATTTTACAATACTTTGATGTTGTTACTGTTTTTTTAAATGACGAATGAAGAATTCGTTCATTAATTGAATCATTGTTTAAAAATCTCTTTCCCGACTTGAGAGCCCAGAGCCTTCTCTACCCTTCTCTCACTGGTCTCCTGGAGTCATTAGGTGTTCCAGTGGATTATTATTAAAAAAATAAATGTATGAATGAAACAAGTTAAAAGGAGACAAGTAACAGATGTATGTGTGCCATGAGAAATATGCCAGAAATAATTTGGATACTAGTTTTCTCTTCCATTTTTGTTTATTAATGAAGCATAGTGCTATCTGGACCAATGAACCTAACTCTCAGAGATATTATCAAGCAGAAAGACGGGATCTCCATATGGGTTATATTTATAGGCCTGTATGAGGTGGCTTGACTTCATCTCCATGAGGCCTTTAGTGCTATAGTAGTGATCTCAAACTGTCACTGTTAGGACTCTCCTGATACATAGAGGATGGCAATAATTAGTGAAATTTCAAGATGCACTGATAAACTGTTAGACGTGAGGAATCCAGGCACTGTGGTTTTAGAAGAAAGGAACTGTATTCCTATCCTCTTATGGAAATTCTTTATTATGGCAGCACTGATTTTCTGTCACACTATTACAATAATTTGTAGGGCTGTACATTTGTTTGAATTTGATAGGGAAAAGGTGCTTCTGAAGGAAGTAACACCTCTTGGCAGTTTTTTAAAACTAAACACAACACTCACATATTCGTATTCCATTTTTTTATACTGTGTAAAAAACCTGTGTATACAGTTTTTTAAAACTAAACACACACACCACATAACTAATATCCCTACCTCCTATTTTACCCACGGCAATAGCTGGGTAAGAGAGTGGCCCAAAGTCACCCAACCAGCTTTCATGGCTAAGGGAGGCCTAGAATCTTCAGTCACCTGGTTTCTAGGCCACACCTTAACCATCACACTAAACTGGCTGTATACAGTAGACCAAATGACAGCTGCTTTAAGGAATTGCAGACAAATGAGACATCTTTGCCCTCAAGCAATCCAAATGGCCTTTTATCCTTTGAATTTCAAGTTATCCAAAGGTCTACTAAGTTTCATGACTGTGGAAATTAAATTGAGGTATATTAGTTAAAAGATACACCGGAACTGGCAGTTTCTTATATCTCCGGGTATTGAGCCAAAACTAAAATGAACAAGTAAGGAATAAGAACACAGGCTGTTCTCTAAGATATGTGCACATTTTGGTCTAAACCACAGTATCCCAAGTCAGCAGAACTGCATATTTTCCCCAGTCAGGGTCTGACCATCTTTTGAATAGCATATAGATATTTGGCTGTGTAGGAAGAGAGTTTGCGGTCTCTACAACAAAGTGAAGGGTTCATTAATCCTCTCCAGCATTACCTTTGTGGCTTTTAGAGTGTACAAAATGCACAAGACTAAAATTTAGAGCAGGGGTGTCCAACCTTGGCAACTTTTAAGACTTGTGGGCTTCAATTGTCTGGCTGGGAAATTCTGGGAGCTGAAGTCCACAAGTCTTAAAGTTGCCAAGATTGGACAGTCCTGAATGTATGTTTGTGGGAGTAGTTGAAAGAGTTGAAATTGATGTTTTTAAGGCAGAAGCAGCCTGAAGCAGCCAATCCTACAAAAGATAAGCAGTACTAATTCCTATCAGACAACCTATTTCATTCTTTATCTTTGGAAGCTAATTAGACTATGTAAAAGGCTTCTTATAAATGGCTTGATGAATTATAATTATGTAGGTTTAATTTTGCATTCTTTAAATGTACATGTTGATAACTTCCTGTACTGCAATCTATCATGTTGCTACAAAATATTTTCTAACGATTCTGTGTAGAGGCATGCAAAACTAATTGTTTTGATTTGGTAACGTTTATGCGGTTGTAGTCTCAAGCCTGTATTATTTGACAATTCATGAATTTTTCACAAATTTTTGCAGACAGTCTAAATAATGCATCAAGACTTACATTTATTTTTATTCTTTTAAGAATTCTCAAATCCAAATCAGTATAAACTAGCTGCTTTCCTGCCACAAATTATCTTATTTTTTCCACAGGTAATGTGAAAATGGTGCATAAAGCCACTTTGTCTTCAGAGCCATTTGGGGTTTATAAAAATGTATACATGTCACAGTGCACATATAATTCCTTCATTTTTTAGTGTACAATGTCTTATTGCTCTTGGTTTCCAAATTGAAACCGTATATCAAATCTGAGAAAGATTGAGTTTCTTGTAGATAATGAAGAACATTAGTTGATTTGCTCTTATTTTTCCTTAGCTTGCAAAATTGCCTTTGGTACATCAGTTTTTTTCTCAGAAATTAACTTGAGAAACAGAAAAAAAAAAAGATATTTGTGTGATCTTAAACTTGAGATAATGTTTTTATAGGAAAAGAAAAGCTAATACTTTCTGAATGGAGATTTTGATGAAATTAGGCTTAAATTATTTTTATTTATTTATTTTATATTCCACCTTTATTATAAATAACTCAAGGCAGTGAACATACCTACCAGTAATACTTCCTCCTCCTCCTATTTTCTCCACAGCAACAACCCTTTGAGGGGAGTTGGGATGAGAGATAGGAACTGGCCGGAAGTCACTCAGCTGGCTTTCATGACTAAGGCTAGATTTTAACTCAGTCTGCTGGTTTCTAGGTTTTCTAGGGTTTTATGTGATTATTTGTAATATAAAATTTATATGGTTTATATTCCTAATAGGTTGTTTTAATTTTATAGTAGAAACAAGGATGTATTAATAAATATAAATGATCCTTCATGGATTAGAAGTATTTAATTTATATGCAAATGTTGTTATTTTGTAATTTCATCGTTCATTAAAATATTTGTTTATTACAAAACGTATATCCCACCTCGTGATAGATTCAATGTGGCTTACAGTCGTCAAAACAGTATCTTAAAATAGCAATTATAATGAACATCAGTATAGAAATAGAATTATTTGAAAAAAGAAAAAAAAGATATTAAAACTAATAATTGTAAGTTTGCTTCTTATATTTAATGTCAGCATATTTTATTAGAATTGATTACATATAATTCTGATATGGCTCTACTATCATTTAGGTTTTAAAATATACAGGTAGTCCTCAATTTGCGATCACAATTGAGCCCAAAATTTATGTTGCTAAGTGAGAAACATGTTAAGTGAGCGTTGCCGCATTTTACAACCTTCCTGGTCACCTTTGTTAAGTGGATCACTGCAGTTCTTAAATTAGTAACCCAGTTGTTAAGTGAATCTAGTTTCCCCATTGACTTTGCTTGTCAGGAGGTCACAAAAGGGGATCACAGGACCTAGGGACACTGCCACTGTCATAAATATGAGTCAATTGCCAAGCATCTGAATGTAATCATGTTACCATGTGGATGCTGCTATAGTGTAAGTGTGAAAAATGGTCATAAGTCACTTTTTTCAGTGCTGTTGTAACTTCAAACGGTCACTAAATGAACTTTTGTAAATTGAGGACTACCTGTGTTATTCACTCTGTAGCAAATGGTATGCTCAATATAACAAATAGGATCTTCTGTTACATAGGCCTTAAATCAGAGTACAGCTGTGTTCACTGAAGCTAAAATGTAAATAAGATGAAAATTAACTGCATAGAATGCAAAACAATATCAGAAGAAGACTTTAATATAAATATAGAAATTTTATATGAAGATTAAAAATCCAAAGAATAAAAGGATAGAATAGTAGCATTTGGCAGATCTGTTTAAAGGTTATTGCATAACATCATTCCATATATTTATTCACTGAGATACTTTGTCAAGTTGTATAAAGTACTGCAATCATAATTAGAGCTCATTAATGGGTTATTATTAAAATAATACTAAGAAATGGCCCAGCAGATGTACTTCAATCTATGGAACAGGCTATCTGATGACTTGATAAATATATGATAAATATTATTTCGCTTAATTGGGTAATTTCCAGATGGGTGGATTTCAATTCCTATAATTCTCTGCCAAACCTACACTGGCTAGGAATTTTTGGAGTTGAAGTACATGCTTTTGGAGGTTCCCATCTCTGGAAAACAGTTTTAGAGTTGAATTATGAAGAGTTTTATATGGAAGTTACTGAAGGTGATGCAATATTTGTATGATGTGCTACAGTATAATGATAAGTGATTGAGAAAACCATTGAGAAGTGTGAGAGAATTAATAGGATCTTTTCCATGTTTCTGTCCTGCGATAGATTATTGCACGGGGAAACTAAGTTCAGATTATAAAATTAGATTTTTTTAAATACATGCAAACAGTTTTTATTCAGGAATACTTCAATTTGATTAGCAGATACAAACAATTTTCTTACACTGAAATTTTTTTTTATAGTATAAACTTAATTTTGTTTACAAGAGATTTTTGCAGGTGTGGTGTGGCTATGAAATACAACATTCTTTAGAATGTCCCTTCATATCCTTTGTTAAGCATCATTTAAGTGAAACCATTTTGAATATTGTAAGATAGGCTTTTTTCATGTAGGGTATATATATTTTTAGAGCATTTAAACATGTGAAGTCTAATCCTGAAGGATTTTTCTGCTGTTTATATGATAAGGAAAGTTGGATTGCTTAGTTATTTCTTTTAGCCATATGTGGCACCACAACAAACTTTTTCAGTGCACTGAAGTTGCCTTGATGGTTCAGAAGGCTAATCTTTTTACTTTAAAGCAGTATTAATCTCTTGTTGTTTTGCAGTGTTCTTCATATATGTGAAATTTGGGGTGGGGCTTCAGCCTTGTAAATTAAATAAAAGCCTATATAGCAGAAATGGATTGTCTGTCTTCTTTATTGTTTCTACAGTAACATTGTAATACCTGGATATTCAGAAGATATAATTCTGACTCAGAATTATATAATTCTGACCTTATCTTTATTATGTGTTTAGCAGAATAGCCCACTTGAAGTAAACTATCTATACAGATAGATACAAAATTATGGAATAATTTATTGGGTTAAAGTTTTAAAGTTGTAGTCAACATCTACTCGCTAAGACAGAAGTGTACAGCATGAGCTCTAAGCTAAAAATTGCAATTTGGAATTTTACAGGAGGTGATTATGAACTATATGAGAACAGTCATATTGATATTCAATTTTAGCTCAATTTAAATGTAAATTAAATTTACTTCCAAAAATACTCCAGTATTGCATCCACTTCTGGGTTCTTCATTTGTTCTAAGGAAGTGGCTTGATTGGTGTAGGAGTCTGTATACATGCCTTGTATCCTATTTGGACCTTAACTATTCCACTCCAATAATAGCTGTCTGGAATCTCCACTAATATTTCTTGTAAATTGGATTTTGTAAACTTTCTTCATGAATAAAATGATTGACAAACTTTGGTCAGGTTATTTACCATGTGTTTCTGCCTTCATTGTTTCATTCAAAACGATGATTTTACAAAGCTTCAAGCTCAATGATTACATATCAAATTTGAATTCTGGAAACCCAAATTAAAAAAATCTCTAATAGTAATTTAATTTGAATAACACCTTGGAATATTTTCTAACTTCTGTGCAAATAAACTTTTTAGTGCAGTTCAGTCTTGAGTTGGTTAATATAAACAGAATTGATTTAAAGGGTTTTGATAACTGTCAGGGTGCAATGGTGCTCTTTATTTTTAACACTTGGTTTGTTTATTTCCACCCTTTAATTCCTTTTGCAAATATCCTCCTGTAATGTCAGTCTTTTAAAGAGACTGTGATTTTGTTTGGGCATAACAATGTTTGTTTGCACCTTGGAAAAATGCTTACTACCTTTCAGCATGCATCAGAATTATGGAATCTTGCTATAAGTTAAAAATATACAGTGTAATAATATTAGTATCGGCTGGGCAACCAGCTAAAATTTATAATGCAAAGTTACTTTTCCGATTAATTTTTTTCAGAAACAACAGGTACTGTTGTAATAGTTGTATCCAGTCATGCTCTGAGTAGTGGGCTAAAGTTGATTTGAGAGTTTTGTTTCATTGATCAGTCTAATTTGTGAGTATATGTCAGCACATTCAGTGATGTTCTTGAATGCTCCATAACTGTTCATGTGTTGCTTTAATCTAGCACAGTAGATCTCTTTATTTCTGATCAAAGTTGTTATTTTCTCTTCTAGGAAAAAATATATGTAGTCCTCAATTAAGTGACTAATCATTCAGTGACCTCTTGAAGTTATGATGGTGCTGAATGAGTGGTAGTTGCATCTGGTCCTTGAAATTCTGGCCATCCCAGCTTCCCCATGGACATGTGATCATGATCTGGGCCATTGGCAAAGGGCTCATGCTTATGACAGTTGCAGTATACCATGTGATCACCATTTGCCATCTTCTCTGCCGGCTTCCCAGAAACAAAGTCAATGGGGAAGCTGCAATTCACAAGTCATTTAGTTAAGTCTCTCCCAGCAACTCGGCACTCATAGAGCACCTTGACAATCATCCATGCATCTGTGCCACCCTCGTGCACTCTTCACAAGCCTGGCTTTGCTCCTGCCATGTCTTCCCACCTACTTGCACACTCCTATGCACCCTTCTCAAACAGACCCCTCATGCACTTTGCACATCCACAACAAGCCTTGCACCTGTGCTTTACCTCCCCAGCTACTTACATGAGCCCTATGCACTATCCCTGAAATTCACTGTGCTTGTGCTACATCTCTTTTGCCATTTGCATACCCTCTTGAATCCTTCCTGAACCTTTCTCAACCCATGTCCCTGAGTTGCACATCCCCCACTGCTCCTTCTCCACTCAGCAGCAGCCATTTATCAGCCTACCGGCTTGCTTGCAAGCTGCTTAGGACTGGCAACTTTCTGCCGGTTTCTCCAATGTCTTTGGTTGCTGGAAGTCAGTACGAAGTTGCAAGAAGATCCATGCTTAACAACTCACACGCCCTACTTAACTACAGCAGTAGGGACTGGAGGTATTGCTATTGCTAAGGAAGGCAGTCATGCTTTATGATTGCATCATTTAGCAATAAAAATTCCAGTCCCAGTTTTCATTATTAAAGTGAGGACTACCTGTATAGTGAACTTAAGAGTTATTTGATTCAGCAATAGATAAATAGTGGTGATTTTGTTGTTAAATATTAGAATTTCCAAGGAACTTCTCTATCACTTTGGTATATTTGCTGCTTTTAAGTTGTCTTATGATCTAAGATATTGATTGGTACAGAAAGAAAATAGCATCAAAAGCAATGGTGGGATTAAACAGGTTCGCACCTATTTGCAAGAACTGGCTGTTAGCTTTCTAAGCAATTTGGAGAACTGGTTGTTGGAAGAAATCTCTTGTTTTTTTCCACTTTACAGGGCTAATCCTTTAAGGCAGGCAGGCAGGAAGGAAACATTCTGGTGTTGTTTCTAGCCTAATCTTTATTGCCCTGCTTACAGAAACTGCC
>JAOYMU010000192.1:76055655-76068073 GCA_025802295.1 Psammodynastes pulverulentus
AGTTTTTATTCTATTCTGTCCTGTCCTGTCCTATCCTATCCTATCCTATCCTATCCTACCCTACCCTACCCTACCCTATCCTATTCTTATGAAAAGTTGATATTCTTGGCATTAGATGATAAGCAGCAGTAGAACTGAGTGTCATCAGTCCCCATTTCAAAGCTCTGAACATCATTTTCCAGCAGTTTCATGTAAATGTTTAAAACATAGGGGACATTATGGAACCTATAGGTCATAGGTTTGTTATCTAGATGTTGCTTTTCAGTACTTCTCATTATGGGCATATTACAAGAGGAAGAACTAAAACCAGTACAAAAAAGTGCCATGAAACCCACTTCTGCCAAAAACTCCAGAAGAATACTATGAAGCCCAAGAAAACTAGTTGGTTCCCTTTCTCATCTTTAATTTTCAGCCTAAATCATACACCAAAACAGTACTATTCTTGATTAAACATGGACTGTATAGTTAGACCAAAATAACATTTTCATCCAGATATGTCCAGATGCAGAGACTGCTCAGCCTCAGCTTTCTTTAACACCTTTCTAAGAACGGAATATTTGAGCCTAACCTGCTGCTAAAATAATGGTGCTTTCAATAAACACCAAGATGGGCAAAAGTTGAAAAAAAATTATACTAATACAGATTAGGCTTGTTGTGTTAAGGAATAATTTGTCACTGGATTTCAATTAATATGAAAATTAAGTTGAAGGTTTCTGCTTAGATCTAACATTTGAAGAGAAGTATGATTCTTCCATTTAGTAGTAGTTTTAACCATTTGGTTGTGTCCAACTCTTGGTGACTTTATAGGCCAGTGTGTTCTGACCCAAGCCTTGTTCAAATTAAACAGCACACGGTTTGGAAAAACAAAGCTTTTTAAATATGGAGCTGGAAATTCCTTGCATTTCCAGCCAAGACTCACTTAGTTCTAATTGTACAAGATAAAAGTAAGGTTGTGAAAGGCTGCCAAGAACCAAAGCCCTAATTACTGAAAGATATCAGCCAACATGAATTTCCAGAAACACCAACCGTAATTTGCACAGCTACAATTTGGAATCTGTGTCCAAAGAATCCCAAAGGCTGGTTTTTATCCCTTGGGGGAGGAGCCATCACCTCCCAGCCTTACTCCCAAGATGCCCTTGCTTCTTCAGCTGCTCTGTCCTTTGAGCAGCCCTGTGCACATGTGTACTGGGCACAGGCTCCTCAGGGCCCTCTGCATCACTGCTGCCAGACTCTAATGGCTTCGATGGCAGCACCCCACTCTCTGATTGTCCAGGACACTTGTCCAAGTCCTTTTCAAGCTCCCTGACTGGTACCCTTTCGTCCTCGCTGTCAAAGACCTCTGCCGTCTGCACCTGCTGCCAGTAAACCACAACACAGTGCTCTCCATGCTATCCTCTCAAGAATAGCTTCTTTCAGTTGTTGGATGTTCCTCTTTGTATCCGCTTTGACTCCATTAAATTCATACACTTCACACAATGCATGAATTATTCCTGCCTGCAAAACATCTGCTAACAAAGTTATCTACATATGGTTACTATAATTTACAGCATAACGGAATCACAATAAAACTAAGTTTCACCCTGAGGCCAAATGTCTACCAAGTTGACAGATGACCAAACCTCATGAGATGTCAGAGTTCTTACATGAAATTTCATGGTTTACAGAACAGAGCTAAAAATCTCAGGGAGTGAGATTGCTGAAATCTCAAGAGGGCCAAGAATCTCAGAAAGAATTGTCTACACAGTTATTATCCCAAGAAAGAACAAACCATCAATAAGATTATATAATAGAAACTTGACCTGGAATTGACAAATCCCACATCCAGGAATGAATATATTTATTAGTTACATTTTTTCCCTCAGATTCTTTTCTTTCCAAACTATAATTTAGTTCAACCTATTTTGGTAACAGTTTTTGGTATGTTTTTTAAAGTTTCAGTAAAAATGTATACACAATTTCTACATTTATTTTAAAATATTCATTTTGCAGATATGTATGCAGAACATTACCAAGTTACCTAATTTTAAAATAGTAGTGTGTTTCTTGCATGCTGCATCCACCTGTATTGTGAGGGTATTTTCACACCAGAAACACAAAAGAAAATAGCAATATTTTTTCTTTACCTGAGTGGCTTACAATCAGCTACTGTTCTTTATAGAATTTGAAAGAGCAATCTTGTGGGAATTTTTAAAAAGAATTTAAAAGAAGCAGATGTACTTGTTTCAAGTTAACAAATACAAGCAGAATATGAATATGAAACACTGGTAACACTTATGTATATTTTTTTCTTCACACCTCTCTTTAATATATGCATTTTAGTACCATTTTTAAATTGGCAAACTATACCATTATCTTTAGACAAAAATGAATATTGAGATATGAGTGCGTTCACATATGCATTCATACTCAATAAATCCACATTAAAATGTATGAAGCAATATCTCATATATCTCAATTCAAACCAAATGCAAATGTATTTTTATAATATTTGATTAGCTCCATAGAAATTGATTAGCTCCATAAGTGAGAACAGTTTTAATTTTGGTTGAATTATAAAATACAAGAAGTTACATGAGCATTAAATGATTGGGAATATGAAACAATTTCACTATGTTCTTCCAGTAAAAAAGAGGAAGGGAGAGAGATCACAACCCAAAACAAATGAAGGTCTAAGGCAGGGGTCTGCAACCTTAAACACTCACAGAGTCATTTGGACCCGTTTCCCACAGAAAAGAAAACAACGGGAGCCAATAATTTAACAACTGGTGTGACTGGGTGGGTGTGGCCAACTCGACATCACTCACTCTCACCCAATCACCTCCTGCTCTGGAATATGGAGCGAATCTCCATCCTCTACCATCACCCTTACCTTCTCAGGCCAGGTAAGGAGTGACGGGGAGGGGAGGGGCCAGCCAGTGGTGCGATCAGCCAACAGGGAGCCGCAGCAGAGAGCTGAAAGAGCTGCGTGTGGCTCCAAAGCTGCAGGTTGCAGACCCTTGGCCTAGACAATGGGCTTATTTGTTTACAGCTCTTCACTTATGGAGTTAAAACACAAGTCAGCAGGTCCAACCCCAAAGCATTCTAGAAAGAGACTAAATTCCTCATACATGCAGACAAAAGGAAGCAAGTCCACCATATATTAAAAACAACACCACACATATATGTTTTCTACACAAAATATCTGGACCAGCACACAGACAAGAGGAGACTTCCAGCTCAAAAGATAATTCTAAGGCAGATAAAATCATCCCTTGTACCACAGCCCTTTTTGCCTCTAAAAATACCTAGAGAAGTTAAATGAAGAGGGGCGGGGGGGAGATGGTAATAAAAGCTAGATGCAATGCATGTATAATTAAGGCAAGAAAATGAGCTACTGAAGAGAATGTAATAGGGACACTTACACAGTGGCTCTCCCAAGGGAGGTTCTGATGGACCTATGTTCTTAAACCATCTAGACAGAATAGCAGGTTGGGAAGAAGGGAGCCACACACAATCCACCAGATGACAATGCTACTCAGAGCAGAGGCCAGTATAGCTAGGAGACATCTAAAAAGGAGTGAGGGTGGGGAGGAAGAGATGAACATGAAGTCAAAAGGGGGTGGGAAAATCAAGAATTTTGCAGATGAATGGTACATTTCATCTAAAAGAAATGTCTATTAATTTTCACTATGGAAAATGTTTTCCACTCACTGGGCAAAGGCTAGCTGTTTTTTAAGAAGTACCTTTGTCATTATTCTGCAACTCACTTTCATTTATTCCTAGCCTGGTTCAATACTGGTTTTTTTTTTTTTAAATACCCAACCATCTCTTTATTTACAAAATGACCTTCCAATATCAAATGCACTCTGTGGATGGATTAACAGATTAAATCTGTTCTACGTATATTACATTTTACCTATACTGTACACACAAAATATAGCACTGAGAAAACTGTTGTTTTTCGATATTTAAATATGTATCTTAAAAGCATGACATTTTTAATCGGTTATGCTTCTTTTCCTAACCATAATAAAAGCAAACTTACCATACACATTTAAAGATATAGCACAACCCATCCCAGCACAAGGGCTAACATGACAACAGCTTCCTAAGAAAAGGTCCCTAGAAAGAAGGTTATTCTGACCAAAACAATGAGTCTGACCTTTCATTCAGGAGTCATTTTCAATACTGCTGACGTTGATAGCAAAAACTTAAAAATGCTTTGAGATGTTGGTGTTAACATTCAATTTAAAAAAGCATTTGGGAAAGGTTACATGTATGTCTTAGTGACAGACCAAAGAATTTGGTGATAATAAAATGAAATCACAAGCAGGCTTGTAAGTGATTCGATCACAAAGAACTACAACGATCTTTTAAAAGTAACATGGAACATTACCAAATCAAATTTCAAAGAAAAAAAGTGTTTGTATTTACAAAATCAAAATAAAGTCAAACTTACGTTAATGGAACTGAATATGCTTTTGCCTGCCTTTTACTTTTAAGGGCACGAAGCTTGTCCCCTTGTGTTACTGTGTGTGTTTCTTCTTCATCACTGTACTGCAAATAAATGGTAAGTCATTAAAGTTATTTAAAACAAAGCTACTCCTCCTACTACTGAAGAATCATATTTACTACAGTACTAGTTAGGGGTGGATTGTTTTACCCAGTTCCAACAGTTCTTATGAAAATGTTCTGAGCATTTTATTTTAGTTTTTGTTAATGTGAAGGTCGAATCAGTAAGACAAAAGGTAAACATGAGCAGCAGAAAAGAGGCATTTTGGCAAAAAGTACTATTTTGCCCATACTTGTCTTGCAGAATGTCCTATTCATTATTTTCTCTATTATTTTTTTGAATGCTTGATAGGAACAGAAATACAGAACAGCCATACAAATGAATCCAACCGCTTTTGCTTTATTATACCCACATTAAAAAAACAACAGTCTTAAGGTTTCCAACAGCACACCATGCGGAGGATTACCGGTTCAGAATCTTTTCTGCTGGCATTCTGGTTTTTTGAATCGTTAATTGAAATGTCATCTACTCCCGAAAGGATTTTTGTCACTGCAAGCTTTTGAGTCTTCTTTAGCTTTGAACGATAAATATCACCTTCCAGCCACATTTCTGACTGTTTCCTATAACAGAAAGAAGCTGTTAGAAACCAGCTCATTTCAATGTATGACAGTATTTATCATTCAAATCAAGTTGTTTCAGTGTCAGACATTAATCGTTGCAAGGACACAGATGTAACGTCAGTTTTAATTCTAGCATCATATGTTTCCTAGAAATTATACAATGCCACTATTGAATTGCATGCAACTATTTCTGTCTTCCATCTAGTTCCATCCATTTTGCTCTAACAAAAGTGTCCGCTATAATGGAAAAGGCCATAACTGTCACTCATTCTTCTTCCCCCCATTGTTTTTTGTGCCTCTTCTAAAATGTTGAGCTACTGGGACAATATGAAAGGCAGCCTGGCAAGATACAGAGGCTCAGCAAAAGCCATCTTCACCCCTAATCAGCAGAAGCTTGGCTTTTGGGGGTATAAAGACCTACCAGAAAAGATAAGAGTCATACTTAATGAAATGTGATTTTGAAAATGAATGCTAAATTTTACTTTTCAGTTTTTAATGGAATGACTGTCAAAGAGAACATATTTAATACACTTGCAACCATAGATATAATTTAAGATAATACACTGATTAATCCATTATCTTGTTATGCAAGATTTGTTGATTAACTATAAAATCATTTTCCACATCGGATTGCTATAAAACAATGACAGGATTCATATAATTTGTTAAACCAAATGCACAAATAATATTATGCGTTAATATGCCTGAACCTAGTATTTTTAACCTAATGTGGTAAAACACACTGAGCCACTGAATAGACATGGATAATTCTGACCAGACTGTAGCAATTGCAGGTTGTTTATAGTGCAGTGTCTCATCCCATTCAGAACTTAAAGTAATGACCAGTTCCTTAAAAAGCAAACACCTAGCAACTCTCTATATGGCTATTTGGTTCAAACATCCAATGATAGCTATAATGTATGTAGGTTGTCCTTTAGTAGTTACAACACTGATGAAAAAGTAACTTTACAAACAATCCTCATGTTTATGACCTTTGCAAGTCTTGCAAAGCAAAGGAAAGCTGAAGATCATAACATTTTGACTTAGATATAAAGTCACTAAACTAGGACTACCTGTACATGAGTACACTAACACCTATTTCATATGCATATATGTATGCACATGAAATGTGTATGCATGTATGTATATATGATGTGTATATATGTACTGAAAAAAGGATAACTATTATACATTTAAGTGAAGCTAAGGCCTAGGGTGGCTTTCTTTAAAGTTGATACTTGAATGGACTATAATTCCCTTCATCAATGGCCAGGCTAGACAACATATCTGAAAGACATCAGATTAAAGAGGTCCAGTTTGGTACTAAAAACAATTGCTATATTTAACACTTAATCATCCTGGAATTGCATACAGACATAAATACAGGCGTCCCTATTTAAATGTTTACATACTCTAACAAAAAATGTTGTTGAGTTCCAATCACAGAGCCAGGTCTACAAATTCTAATCCAGGCAATAGTTTCAGCAGCAGTCATCCTGTAATGCTTCATCATGTAACATGCTATAAGTGTACCAGTTCTGCCAAGTCCAGCTGTATAAAAACATAAGGAAATTTACTTTATTTGGGTTTGAAGAAATTGAAGAACCTTCAATTCAAAGTTTTAAGAATAGGACAACCTTGAAAACTGTTTTTCAACAACCTACGGTGGTTTTAATTTGCCATTAGGAAAAAAAATATCCTAAAAACTTTATCAGATCAATTCAGGATAACAAAAGCAATATACAACCTTTGAAAGGTTTTGAAGGATTTGTATAAGTAGTATCTTGGATCTACTTTACACTATCACTTATTCATTTGTGCAAATAATTTTGATTGAAAATAGTTGGAACAATTACATGCATCTACTGTAAGATCAGGCTTTTAGCAGAACATATTAACATTTCGTAACTTGCATCTCAAGCGTATTAGATTAGCATACTTCCATACAGATAATGGCAAAGACAGGGTCATTAGATTTGTAGCAAGAGGCCGCAATACTTTAGCCTAAGACAGAATAACCTCTTATCTTCTAAGAATGAGGAAAAAAAAAGAGTATGCTCTGCTATGATTAATTTCAACTTTTTGAGTGAAATGATCTAATTTTGATCAAACTCATTAAAAATACATCCTGAGGCAGCATTCAGAAAGAGAAAAGTCTGATGAGTTTTACAGGGGTTGGTAAGGCATGTTATGAACATAATTATAAGCAATGAGACATTAATGGTCTGAATTCATCACTTTAATACCTTTGCAATGAACTGCTATAGCACCTTCAGCATTCTCACAAATATTCAGAAATGCTTTGATGATAGCATCATTAGGTATGCTTCCATCAGCAAAGAAGAGATCATAATGGTCAAACCCTGCATCTTTAAATCTTCTACAGTCATACATCTTCTTATTCAGGCGGATTACAGTGGTAACATTATGTCTTCTGAAGTATGGAAAATAGGCTTCGGGAGCATGATGTGGATACCCTTGAAGGAAAAAACAAATGCAGAAAAATATGTCAGATACAACCCATTGGTAAAAGAGCATCCAAATCTACACAAAGGTGTTTTTCTCCACAAACATTCAATCTGATAAGGGAATATTCCGCCGTAAATATGAGGCAGCTGCAGCTACCAGACTGACCAATAGTCTGATTCTGTATCTGATAGTTTCTGATTCTGTATCTGATAGTTTCCTATGGAATGTCATAAAAATTTAAACATACCATTTTCAATTCTACTTCTTGAGTGAGGTCCACTGAAGGCCATGATTTTTTTGGGTATTATCCAGTTGAAGTCTCCATTTTCTGCCCTCTGTTAAGAAATAACACATTTTTAAACTTAATTTCTGATATATAGAGTTCAATCTACTTGTTTTGGTGAACAAAACAAAGGAGACAAGGATTGTTAATGTAAAGGTCTTGTTGTATATAAGAATATATTCTCGCAATTTCATCCAGGATTATAGACCACATGCTATCACGCTTTTAATCTTAGCTGAAAAGTCACCTCACATGGTAATGTGACAATTTTAAGTTTAGTTTGGTTACTTATTTTTCCCCTTGTTTAAATTTATTTTCAAAAGTTCAAGAGATGTAAATAATACATACCAAGTTTATACAAATATAGTCTCAACAGTAACTAAGTAATTACTAGAAAAGTGAATGATACTTACTTCATAATGCTCATATTCATTTACATCAAATGTATTAAAATCAAGGAAGCCATACTGCAATGCCTATAATCCATAAGAAATGAATTTAACATGTAGAAATCTAGCAGAGTTGATAATAAACATTCTTTTCAAACACTTTATTTACCAATCATCAGCACAGTAACTGACTTTATTTAAATACTCCTACCAGAAACCTTCCAAACTAGCTGCACAACATTTGTAAACTAGCAGGCACGGTAAGTTAAAATCCAACACATCCAAGTTGGAGACTGAATACTTAGAAAGTGTCACATAAAAGGTATTACTGCTTAAATGCTATTCATTTTTATAATGAAGCTTTCATCACTCAGATTAACACAGATAAGCAGCCAATCTTGAAGGTTAGAATGCATGAATAGTATAACATTGAAAGGCAAGCAAAGAATTATTGAGTCTCTTCTTGCATACTCACTCCTTGAACCATCTCAGAATTTGGTTTAACTTATTTCTTTGGTTTACCTAATTTCAGAGTTTGAATTTCCCTAGGATCCCAAAAAGTTTAAATAAATAACAGTCATTATATATTACGCTAACATGAATTGTATTATACTAACCTTATTTATTGCATGGAAACAATCAAGCAGAGTTAGATGAAAAGTGCAGGTACCAAATGCAGCATCCCTGTAAGGAACACATATATGGGTTCAAATCCAGTTTGCAAGACAAAATACGTTTGTCATTTGCCTATATTTCTGTATACTCATTTTCATTGCATCAGCACTAAGTGGTCTAGTAAGGACTGAAAAATCACAAGCTCTTCTCCAATTCTTTAGTGTCTATTTATTGCTTTTCCAGACTCTGTTTACACCAACATATTACGCTAGTGAGGGCTGATAAATAAAATCGTTAAACTGATAAAATCTGACACATCAAAGAGCCACAGCAGTAAAACAGAGCACATGATGGGCATAATCTCTAACACATGGTATTTTAAGACTGCTGATCCAAAAACAAGAAACAAATTCCTTTCCACCAAGATGTGGAAGCAAGAGAGAAAATGGACACCATCTATCATGTTGACAAGCAGTCCCAGTCTTTTCCATTATGTAAACCAATTTCATCAGCAAGAGAACAAATGCAATAGCCTTAATAGTCATATCTACTCCTCTTTCCCTTTTCCTACCCCATCCCCTTCTCTGAGAACAGAGAATCTCTCTCTATAGATTTGAGTTCGGGTATTACATAAAATCACAATGTATTTGGTATGTTTTAAATTCAAGAGGAGATGCTAAGAGGGTTGCCAAATAAATCATTACTTGTTTTATAGCAATAAGTCAATTTGAAATAATGGCTTGCATTTTTCTCATTCATTATGCTAACCCAGAGTTGCAAACTGCAATTAGGAACACTGATTGTTTATGATTTTTTCTTGTTCTTGGTTTACTTTAGTTCCCTGCCAAGTTATATTAAAAACAATAACAACCACAAAAACCCTTCCCATCACACACACAAATTAACCACAAATAAAGTATAAATACTTTGCTCATCTGCAAGAGTGCATATTTTATGAATCGGCTAGTCAATTGCAAAATAAGAAATGTAGCAACTATACAGAAAGCCTTGACACATTATCAACTCCCTAATCCTAACTTAGACAGGGTTAAGTATACTAGGTGCTGTAAGTCCATTTATTTCAAAATTGCCAAGATGGAAAATATCAATCTATGTATTCCAAAGAGTTAGGAGATCAGTGTAATGTATTTTTTTTTAAAAATAGATACTGTTCAATTGCATGCTTTTATTTACCTGAATGGAAGATATGAAATATTTCCAAATAGTAAATGCCTATACACACTTTCTGGAGATTCTTTCAGGTATATTATCTGTTTCAAGAAAGAAAGGAAAAAGCATTCTTAGGGGAGTTTTAAGGAATTCATTATTAAATTATCTAGTATTTTTGTCTGCTAAACAAACAAGTTACACAGTTTGAGAACAGAAATGAAAAATGAAACATACTAGCCAACATGAAGTCAGTAATAAGGTAACTGAAACTGAACAAAAACTCATACAAATGTGAATACTATTCAAGTTCCATAAAGAGCCATTGTAGGAAATCTACAATCCAAAGTTAATTATGCGTTCATTGTAACATTTGTTTCATAACATAAGCCATATACATGATTCAAAAGGTCATTTATTTCATACATGAGTAAGAATTGTTAAATCAATGTTTAAAGAAGCACAACATTTTGGCACTTAGGTAGCCAGACCTAGGGTTATAGTTATATAGTTACTATTAATATAATAACCATTTGGGAACTATTTTAGACAAATTGCTTTTATCAATACCTCAATACTCAAGAGGAACTGCAACATATTCACAGCTTATCATTTTAGTACAATGGTGACACAGAACTCCCACCAGTCCTAAAGAATTTGGGTCCATTAATTCTATCTGTATTATTTACTTACTTAATAGAACAATAAACAGAAGACTTCTGGCAACATCTTAAATGCTTTACATTGTACTGTGATTTAATCACTCATCAACTCAGGTGTTCAATTTCACCATTTAATTGTAACTGTTAACAGTAATAACTAATGAAATACACAGATACCGACTATGATTGCTAAAAAATGAAAGCAAGGAAAAGACCCCTCAATGATTAGCAATTTCTAATAAATTTCAACTCCAATTTTAGACTAAAAATATTCTAAAAACCAAATAACACAAAATTTCTGTCTCCCAAAATGACAATGTTCTCCTAGGAGATGAAGTAAAGCCTAAAATTATAGGTGAAACTTAATTCCATGAATGCAACTCTTTATTATCCAATTAGCATCCCCAAGACAATATAGCTGTACACAACGTAATTATCCATTACACAGATTAAAATTGCAGGCCTGTTTCAAGAACATCCAAATCTCTTGATGACTACTACATTCTCATGAGCAGAACTAGTTATTACCACAAACCTTGAAGAGGAAATTCACAGGCCATGTTAATTAATGTAGTTAATGTAAGCTTCAAAAAAACAACAACTTAGTAATTAGAAACTGTTCTGAAAAACCATGCTGACAATAACAACAAAAACTTAAGTTTTTAATTTAACTTTTTGTAGTTAAGTACTTTAAATATGATGAAGCTTTATATTAAGTACAATACTTTGTACAAGCAGATATGCATTCATATAAAATGGGGAATGTTTTATAAAATAACATTTAGCACCATTTCTAAACACCAACTTTTAAAACAAATAGTTTCACTTGACCTCCTGGCTAGGAATTTGAGGACTAGATTAGGGAAGTTGTCCAAAGATGAAAAGAAAATATATCTTCCATTCCAACTGTACTCTACAGGTGGTCCTCATTTAATGGCCAATCATTCAGCAACCATTCAAATTTGGGATAGCATTGAACAAGTGGTACTCTTGATCAGTCCTCAAAGTTCTGACTATCAAATTGCCCTTGCGATCAGTTAATGACAGTAACCTGGGATTGTTGCTGTTAATGGTATGGTCATGTGATGTTGCACTTTATGACTGTGTTGCTTTAATGACAGAAATTCCAGTGTAAATTACTGTCACTAAGCAAGGGCCATCTGTATTTCCTGACTTTCCATATAGCCCAGAAATGTTCCCCTGCCCTACCCAAAGTTACCTGATAATCCTTTTGTTAATTCTGTTAGAATTCGTGGTTTTAATGTTGGGTCTAGCAGGAGCATAAAGGAAGAATTGGTATGATGTAGTAGTTAAAGTGCTGCACTAGAAATGGGGAAATATCTCATCTGGAGCAGGTCACTGGGTGTCTTTCAGCCAGTCACATTCCTTGGCCTATCGTACACACAGGGGGAAAAGGCGCAGGAAGCACTATGTACAGCAGAGATGTCAAATTTGTATCGTCACAACGGCATCACAGGCTGTATCGTGACTTTCCCCCCTTTGCTAAACCAGGCGTGGGTGTGGCCAGCGTGTGACGCAACCAGCCCGTGGGCCGCGAGTTTGATAGCCCTGATGTATGGTAAAGGTAAAGGTTCCCCTCACATACGTGCTATTTGTTTCTGGCTCTAGGGAGTGGTGCTCATCTCCAGGGCTTTTTTTCGGCCGGAACTCAGCGGTACTGCGTTCCGGCACCTTTTCCGAGTCCGCGTCACGTGACACGT
>JAOYMU010000192.1:76068173-76082494 GCA_025802295.1 Psammodynastes pulverulentus
ATATTCGTGGTTGTTAGCCGCCCCGAGTCCCTTTGGGGAGAGGGGCGGGATACAAATCCAATAAACTAAACTAAACCTTTCGGCGCCGAAGAAAAGCCCTGCTCATCTCCATTTCAAACCCAAAGAGCCAATGTTGTCTGAAGACATCTCTGTGGTCATGTGGCCGGCATGTCTAAACGCACAGAACGCTGTTACCTTTCCACCAAAGGTGGTCCCTATTTTTCTATTTGCATTTTTAACGTGCTTTCGAACTGCTAGATTGGCAGAAGCTGGGACAAGTAACGGGAGCTCACCCTGTTATGCGGCGCTAGGGATTCGAACCACTAAACTGCTGACCTTTCGATTGACAAGCTCAGCATCTTAGCCACTGAGCCACCACGTCCCTATATGATGTACAGTACTGTATATCACCTGAATTCTTGGGGAAAAATGGCATTTAAATTTAACAAATTTCTAAGAAAAAGTGATTTGTAAGATGGCAGTTTTTATAATTGCCTTATCCCCTGAAGTAGGTACATTGCAACATGTTCTAAAACAGGGGTGGGGAACAATTGCCCTTTTATGACTTGTGGAGTTCAATTCCCAGAATTCTTGCTGGCTCAGGAACTCTGAGAACTGAAGTCCACAAGTCATAAAGGGGCCATTGTTTCTTACCTGTTTTAGAAAATTTATACAAAGCCATTAATTTATAGTGCATGGGTGTCAAAATGTTTGGCTTGCCTGGGCAGAATTGCACGAAGAGGAATTATCTTTGGCCAATATAGTTAATGTATATAACTATCACTAAACATCACACTATATATATTTTTTAATTTACGATTTTGTGGGCCTGCATTACTATACAGGGCCTTGGGTTGGACATGCTTGATATACTGCTTAATTCCTTTTTCTTTGGAATGTTGTATTTTTTGTAAGAAATATCATAGCTAGCAACCTTGTATGGAGTATGATTTTCACACTTTTGGTCTTTCTACAGCATAGAACTCCTATTCTCCACAACAAATTTTGAGTGATCTATATGCGGGAAGAATATGAACGCACATATTCACATATAACAAGCTGTAATGGAATTATGTTTGCTATTCCTTTTCCGCCAGGCACAAAATAGATAAAGATGCTGCTCAATCTTGCTGTATTTACCATGCTGGATAAATGCAATTAACTTGCAAAACATAGCCTTATGTTTTTTTTCCTTAGAGACAAGAAAAGTTGTACCAAGCGGTACTATATTCTGCACTTTGGCAAATACCATGAATGCAATTAAGAAAATTTTGTTCCCTGGATTTTACTTTTTAAAAAGCCAGTAAACTAATTTTAAACAAAGAGAAGTAGAAAGGCAGCAAGTAAAATAAACCTCTGATCTTAATTCTGCAAGAAGGATTATAGTTTCTGAGAGGAAGGAAGAGGACATTTACTCTTAAGAAAATATGAGAGAATAGTACAGTACATAAAGTCTTTGATTTTTTTACTGCAATTGGGAGTGGGATTGCCATCGTAAACAAGTCTTAAAGTATGATGTGGGTGAGTGGAGAAGGTCCCAAGACCCAGCGCAGGCTGTGCATGAGTTGAGGAATGGGTGCTGTGGTATAGTGCCAGTGGCTTGAGCTCAAGAAGCCTGGGAAGGAAAGATGCTACATGTGTAGCCGTGGTGGCGCAGTAGTTAGAATACCGTGCTACAAGCTAATTCTGCATTCTACTGCCAGGATAATTTGATCCTGACCAACTCAAGGTTGACTCAGTTTCCCATCCTTCCGAGGTCAGTAAAATGAGGACGCAGGTTTTTGGGGGCAATATGCTGACTCTGTAAACCACTTAGAGGTATATAAGTCTTATTTGTATTGCTATAGCTGAATTTTGTTCAAGTGATAATGGGTGTGTTACAATGATTCTAAGTCCCATTGTTTAATGCTGTCATAACTTAGAATGCCCACTGAATAAATTACTGTAACTCAAGGTCTACCTATAAATCCAGAAAGATGTGTATTATAACTGAAATACCTTTGCATTTCAATAATTAACTTGTTTGAAATGTTTTAGATATGTCTTTTTTAAAAAGTGTTTTATATCTTTTAAACCAGATTTAAAACTAAATATTTACTAATAAATAAATATTAGTGAACTAATATTTACTACGAAGAAGTTATTTCGTCCTTATGTTCTCAGTCTCCTTCCTAGAAACTGATTAGTTCATATGTATTTAATTCTAGCAATGCTTTAGGAATGGATTCCACCAAATTAATCATTGACAATCATTGTTATTCAGTCCCGTCCCATCCCCCCCCACAGCTAGGTGTTAGTAGTATCAAACTGCAGAATACATTTTGCTATAACAGCACTGGATTAACCTGCAACACAAATCTATATATATTTGCAATTCTCATTGAAAGGTTTCAAGGAAAAGAGTCCTTATTTTCTTCTGATATTTTTCGAAGATTCAATAAAGGCACAATAGAGCTGGCTTCAATCATGTTGGGAAAAAAATTAAGAACAAGTCATGGATTTCATTTTCTCTTCCCCAACCTAGAAGTGAATTCTTCCAGTTCAATTACTTTTAATATTGATGGATGTTAACACTGAATTATTGTGAAGGAAGGTTCTTGAACTCAAATAAAGGAAGGAAGGAAGCATTCTTAACTAGGTTAACAGTTGGGTAACAGCATGTCTGCAGCATCGAAATAGCTTATGTATAGAACACATACAAATCTGTTACTCATATTTTCTAGTTGAAAACATGCAATGAAGTTGAATCAAAGTTAAAACAGCTGTCACGAAGTTTGGAAGAGAGGGAGACCTGTAAGGTTAAGCACATTTAAGAAAACAAACAAACAAAAGGTCTTAGAAAAGTTTCAAGTCTCCAGCAGTTTATAGTTTTATTTAAACATATCTTTTCATAAAATTAAGAAAAAAAGAGTCTATCCCTACAAAATCATAGTCCTAAACCAGTGCATAAACAAAACTTATGAATTAACAATGCAAAATTAAAGACAGCAGAAATTTCTTAAACCAGTGAAAGAAAAAAAAAAGTCCTTATGTACACTGGAAAATAAACCTTGACATCTAATATAGGATAAAGATAAGGTAATATATCATCTCTTGGATAAAATACACACAAGAGTACTGTATGAAGTATACTCTCAGAGAGAAGGAGAACATTATAAAAAGCAAAAGAAAAATACCAGCAGCCACATAAAATCTGAACAACACATTTTTAAAAAATAAAATAAGGAAATGCCTATGAAAATCTACACACTGAACATGAAACATACTTCTGGCATTACGTTTTATGCATTAACCTAGAAATTAAAACTGATTTTAATGGCATATATTTAATTTCATCTAGTTTCAAACTACTAATGGGAAAGAAATTACATGTTTGAAAGCTATTTCAGAGATGATGTGTCTGCTTCAACAGCGCCATCTAAAACAGGGTTACAACTAGAAATGTTGAAACCTAGGAAGGATGTTTAGAAAAAAAAAAGAGGGAGGGAGAGGACAAGAGGTGAAGGAAACTGCTTACCCTGAAGGAAGAAGATGAGAAAATAAAGTACACAGAGATGAGTCCTGGAGAAGATCACCTGAATTACAGCAATTCTTGGGGGGGTAGGACCCAAGAACGGTAGCCCTCCAAACATAATTAGTGCCAAGCCTGAGAAAAAGAAACACTGTTACTAAGTTAATGCAGGATTGGGAAGGAAGAAGTGAGATGGAGGCAGAACACAAAGAAAGGAGGACAAGACATATAGAAGCTATTTCTAAATTAAGACACATAAAGGAAACAGAAGAAAAGACATTCTGTGTTAATCCTTGTAATATTAGTAGATTGAAAGCACCTACTGCAGAAGTTTAGTGTGATAATATGAATATGTTTCTTCCCACACAGTGCTCCCCTTTAAGACAAAATTGGCATATTAATCTTTAGTTAAGCAAAGCAAGAACAGTGGCATCTTATTTCTAATTGCTATTTCATTTCCTCAGCATTTCCTATGTGCTTTTCCAGCAGCACAAGTCCACAGTTATACATTCTAATTACTTCAATACAGCTTGGCACGTAAGAAGTGTCAATATATATAGATGAGAAATTATTACAAAAGACTAAAAACCAGATTACTAAGAACATCTTCAGGGTCTGAAGAAATTTTGCAATCTTTTTATGTTATTTCAAACACCTCTTTCTTCTGCTGCAGAACTTTACGTAGCTAAATCATTCTGTGTGTTTGAAATTGTTACTGAACATGGTAGGAAAGTAAAGGACTGAACAGGATTTAACAAAAAAAAAAAAAAAGGTATATCACCAGTTGAAAAACATCCATAAAGACAAAATCTGCCCTTACAACTTTTCATAACCTTGATGGAGCAGAAGAAGCAAGCAGCAATCTCTTGATTCCATGTACATATTTTCAGAAAGTGTTACTGATAAAAGTTATGAAAAAGAACATTTTAGGCTTCATCTTCTTTGTCCAAGCTTGCCCATGACATTCTGAACTGGGACCCAAAACCGATTAAGAACATAAGAGTCACTGACCTGAAAGCTTTTCTAACTTTCTCTGAATTGTGTTACATAGTATACAACTTTGTAAATAATTTTATTTCTAAGATTAAAAATATATTTCAGAATTGCAATGCACTGTAAAATTTGAAAATATTTTGTCAGTTATATATTGAGGAATACAATAACCATTAGAAAAATGCATTTGTTAGATGCTTGAAAATATTAATATTCTGATGATAGCCACTAGATACATTAAATTCTAAGCTATAGTAACCCAGTTAATTAACACAAGAACTGGCATTGTAATAATGATTAAGAATTGTCACATCAAGTAGAAAGTTAATACAACTAACTCTTCATATTTAATATGCCTTGAAATCTTACTAAATATTTTTAACATGTCCTCATTTCTAGGACAACTTCAAACCCTAGTAGAGACTAGAATAGAAAGGGTATTATCCATAAGAAGTTCTTTGAAAAAGGAATTTAGCATTGAGCAATATGAATCTCTCTATCTTAAATACAGCTATTTTCATCCTTAAGGGCATGAACCATTTCAAAAATAAAATATAATGCAGACTATTCATTCTCATCCTGGGTAATCTATTCAAGGCATTTGGGTTTTCAACTTGAAAGGATCAGATCAATTGAGATCTCTCCCTTCCTCCCTCTCTCTCTCACACACATCCATCATAGGGGGAAATAAATCTGCTAAAACATCTTAAAGAAGAGGAAATTCCTATTGGATTGAAAGATATTATATATAATAACTTTGATATAAGCAAGAAAATTGTTAGTTTTTAACTATATTCTCAAACAAACCTGAAGATATTTTATATGAATAAAACCACTGGTTTTCAGTAAATGTATTTTAAGATTATATACAGGGGTAATATTTTACATCTTATAATACATATATTACATATCCTAGTAAAGGTATTTCATTGTGTGCACAAAAGCAGAAAAATCTCTTAAGATAACTATAGCTGACGTTTTCATGTTAACAACTATCTAATTAATTTATATCAATAGTTTGATTAAACTATCATAATACTATTTTTTGATTAAGTAATTGTGCAAACTAAATATTTAAATTCTGCTTAGAATATTAATTCAGATAAATCTTCAGTAAAGATACATTTGGAATTAGAATGAAAGCAGATGAGGCTATACCTGTGTTAAAATAAAGATGATTTTACCCACATTCTTCTGCTATAACAACAGAATGATCAATCAAGTTTGACAATGTTGTATATTGTAAATTGGAGATGACAAGTAGTGGCAACATGGGCTACATGTAGCTGTCACTAACGAAGCCCCAGAGCATTCCCAGATCATCTAAAAAATACTATTTTATAATAGCATAGTTTCTGCTATTTAAATCCTACAATCTACACAGATCAGTCAAAACTAGCCCCTTGGGTGATATTATAATGTCACAGATCAAGCACTGAGCCCAAAAATAGCTAATAAAAATGGATTATGCCTTCCTTCCCAGTTGCTAGCAATAACTGAATTGGATTAAAAGAATGTGTATCTCAGGACAATTAAATAAACAAGTGTGAACAGCCTGATTCTCTGAATAAAAACTCTGTGTTACACTGCACAGTGATAACCTGTTAGTTGAATAAAGCACATTGACTATATGGCTCTCAGGCGTTGTCTTCAAAGCCATGACACTCATCCCGCATGCACAGGAGAAAATATACATTATTACTACTATCTGGGATCTTACTTTAGGAATGACTTAAAACAGATTTTTGTGCACTATTAACAAATACAGGAATAGCACAATGATTTTATGAAAAATATTAAATCACAATTCTAAATGCTATTAAGAATAGGAAGGCCTTTCATAAGGACTCTTATTTTTGGATAATAAGATCAGAATCAGTGGATCATGCCACTTACTCTTGATAAAGCAAGCATATTTTAACACGGACAGGTAATATGTGAAAGGATAATCTTCCAGGTCAGGAACCCATTCACGTTTCCACCCTGTCCTCATTGGTTGATTCCTTCATTACATGAACAAAAGCAACTTTTACATAAAAATTATAATTACACCCTCTCCCGAGATAGCATTCTAGTGACTTTGCCATTAAGTGAAATGGTTGCTAAGCAAACTCATGACTGAGAAAGAGAGCATAAGATCACTACTGGCTTCTTTAAAATAGTTTTCTCCTACAGTGACCTGTGCCTGACCCATTCCCACTTTTCTTTGCCTCTTTGCAGGATGAAGAGATGGCTTAAACAAGCTATCTCTTCCTGAGCTGCTTTTCTTTGCAGCACAGTATTTCCCTAAAAAGTGCTAACCACAAGTGAACAAGCTCTGTTCTATGACCTTCAGTAGTGATTAGAACCCTTCCACTGGCTCACCTGTGGCCTTAAACTGAAACTAATCAGACCTCAATCAATGTCACACTGAGAACTTTCCTTGTCAGGCATAGGAAAGTTGATTCTAAATGTCTGCATTGGTCAAAAGAATGAATTTTTGTTGCCATTTATCATCACTGTATTTGCAAATGATTGCTAACTGACATAGTGGCTAAACAAGGAGTGGGTGTAATTAATAAAGATGGAAATTAAAGCTGCAATCCTAAACTTGTGTACTTCAAAGCTATTAAAATCAGGAGCCACCTTTGCAAAAACTACATCTAAGATAAAAGTATTGACACAAAGTATGCCATTTTTTAAACAATGAATGCTCTAAAGTAGTGAGCCAGGAAACCAAAGAGACTGCTTTCTCCCACTTTTTCTAGCCCCTGGTATGCTCACTATAATGGGGCTTAGCTTTTTGGTTTGTTTGGGGGCACTTTTTGGACCCTACCCTTGTTTTCAAACAAGTCTCCCCCCCTTTTTTTTATTACCTGTCACTCAAATTGAGTCTACTTTGTGATTACCATTCAAAGTGTTCCAGTTTTCAATTTCGTTTTTATTTTACTTAAATAAGTTCTAACTGTGACATCTAGAGAATTTATACTGAAGTGCCCTTGATGAAAGAAAATGCATAGTAAACTATGCATAGTACAACTATGCAGTTGTACAACTCTTTGATCTTGAAGAATATGTTTCTACTCATATACTGTGTAAAAAAACAAATAAGCTGAAAGTTATTTCCAATTCTGACACTGAATAGAAGTCAAATTTGTGAACCTTGCCAGTTTAAGATGTTAAAATACTTACTGTGTAACAGCCTATGAGGAAGGCTGCATTGGCTTGCTTTTTCTGATCCGAACCACAATAATGAACAATCTTCTTCCTTAACATGGTAAAAGACTATCAAGAAATGAACAGAATTATAATTGGTATTCTTGGATTTTAAATGTTTTAATGAATGTAAATATTCCAAATACAGTTTAAATAGTCAAATGCAGAGACGCTACATTTAAGAAGTAGTTCCATGACAACATCCACTATAAAAAGAGAATGTGGCATGTGGATTCTTATATATAACAAAAGGACAGCAAGAGAAAAAAAATTAAACATTCAAATTAATATTTTAAGTCAGTGCTTCTTTAGGTGTAGTCCAAAGACCCCTGGGGGGCCCTAAGACCCTCTCAGGAATTCACCATCATTGGAATTATTTGCCACATATTAAAAATGTTTGCAAAAATTTAAAACATTTTTCTCATTTTTATTTGTTAGAAACTAGCACTTTTTGAGCAATGTTTTATTTATGTATCTAATGTATTTATTATTTTTATGTAATTCCATGTAATGATTCCAGTCTTCAAATGTATCAATTCTAATTTTTAATATAGAAAATATTAATAAATATAATCCATACAAACAAAACTATTTCATTCATAATTTTTAAAACTGGGAAGGTGTCCTGACAGCAAAAAAATTAAGAAACAACATTTTAAGCAACCACTAGCTTAATAAAATAATTTAGAAGGTTCCAGCATGCTTGTGATTGGTTCATTCAGTATTTTTGACTCAATTATAGAATGAAGTTACTATAGAGCAATGTTTCTCAGCTTTGCTGATTTAATAAGCCCCACTAATTTACAAAGTGGTTTAAGATGCATTAATTACTTTTCCTGCCTGTGAGAAATCATTATTCATTTACAGCAGAAAAGGGGCAGACATACCGACATAACCTAGAACATACAGGGATTATATCCCTAAAGGCGTGTATCTATAAAAAGGTCAGTTCTTAAGAATACTAGATCACTGAAAGCATAATTACAATGAAACCAAGTTTTGCAGAGCAATTTGAATAAGAGAATTCAAGAATTAGGCCACCACATATTTTGAATTCCATACTAATAACTCATCAGCTGAAAATCTTAAAACTACGGCTATATGTTGAATAAAAGATTTTCATATTTCAATGGAACTTCAAAAACTGAATTAAAACATACTATTACACAACAATACAAAGTACTTTTGATATTTTTAATATAAATTATATTTTATTAGATTAATAGTAAGTAATTGAATGCTGCATAAAACATCTGGAAAATAGTCTGAATTATGTTTTGTTGATATTAGAAGTTCCAAGGGTTTTTACAATGCCATATATTGCAATAGTGTCAATTATTACTGCCACTATGGATACTACTTTCATACATGAAAATAACTGGCTAGTTACCAAGCAGCTCAGTCAGCTGTTGCATGTGACTATTTACAATGAAAAAAAGAGAGATATAAATTACAAGCTATTTATTTGTATCATAACACAATTGATGAAAACAAACATGGTAACTAAAAATTATTTCCTTTTCAGAGGGATCATGAAACGGGAACAGATTTCATTCCTGTGATTTATTTATAAATTAAACTACATTCTCATAAAATATAAGAACTATATTTTCAGTATTATGCTTTATATAATAAATTGACTAAAATATGCCAGTACTAC
The DNA here is from genome assembly GCA_025802295.1 of Psammodynastes pulverulentus. Taxonomy (NCBI): domain Eukaryota; kingdom Metazoa; phylum Chordata; class Lepidosauria; order Squamata; family Psammodynastidae; genus Psammodynastes; species Psammodynastes pulverulentus. The sequence goes on from JAOYMU010000192.1 coordinate 76,077,533, forward strand.
CATCTTCAGGAATGTGAATAACTATGAATACGCATAAGCTGTCAAAATATATATATATCAAAGTAATTTCCTTCTGTAACTAAAAGCCAGATATTCAACCACTCCAATGCATTCCAGGGAAGAGACCCAACAGTTTTTCAGTAAGTTTCTTCTGCTCCTGATACTAGAACTACAAGTTTTATAAGTTTATGTTTCTGCCTTTAATCATTAGCCAAATTATGAAATTTCAATTATTTATACTCTGAAATAAAAATCTAAAACTGATCGTGTATTTTCCCACTCTTCTGGCAAACATATTCTCCTTTACTAGAATAGCAATAGTGCCAAAATAAATCTTGATTTTATTATTTCTTCTGGGAGGGAAATATACAATAATCAAAAAGTGCAAACAAGACAAATAGAAAAGAATGTTCACTCCTTCTACCATTTTATAAAGAAACCGAGAATGACCGAACTATTAGATGTTACCTTTAATTTTTTATTTAGCTTGCAACAGTATCTGTAAATCATTGCCAGATTGAGTGGGCCAAAATCTGCATAGAAGCTTGGAAAACGGGGAGGGGGAGGAGGAGAAGAGAAGGATAGGGAAGGAAAAAAAAAAAGACCTTATTGAAATGTCTGTTTAAAAAACCCCCACATTCTTTCCACATACTCCCACTGCAGCTGCTTAAATTTTAATAAATAGGCATTATAACTGGCATATTCCCCCATCTCTTTCAAGGTAACCGTTGAAACACAATGTAATTAATGTGGGGAATCTTGCAAGCTTTACATATATTGTCAAATAAGTCAGCAATATCTTCTAGATTATGAAGTCAATAAATGGTGAAACCATTTTAGAATAGGTAATGCAATATTTTGTAGGCACATCTTCACTTAAAATATAAAAGTGACTAATTCAACAGTACACACATAACATGCTTTGTTAAGCCTGAAATATCAACCCACAAAGAGAGACGATTGACTCAACTCTGCATGAGTCATTGATCTGAGCTTGCCTCTGTATATGCCAATAGGCTTGGTGTTTTAACTGACCCACTTTTTCACTGTATGTAACTGATAAAGGAGCTATAGTTGCAGAAATCAGAATGTTCATCATGGCTAAATAGGGAAATGCCTGGTGTTTATTTAAGAACATCTTTACCCTGAGCTGACTTTTTAACAAGTATTTGTGTATTAATTTGTTTAATTATTCATATTACTTATAACCTAACTAGAGGATCTTCTGGCAGGCACTAAAGGGATAGGTAATATGACAGTAGCTAAAAGTGAGATTATAAAACCAGGTCATCATTTGTACCATCCTGATCTCCAGGAGAATACAAAGAAACATGTCCACGAGCTGTGCAGAGTATGCATATCCTGAATGATATGTATCAATTTATGGATGAACAATGCTTAAATGTAGATGTTCTTTTCAGAATTCCACAATCAACTCAGTCACCTAAGATGGTTGGAAACAAAGTTAGTCCAAACAAGCAATACCTAAGTTAGAATTATTTATAGTTTTGCTTCGTATCCATGCGAGATAACATGAACATTCTTAATCAACTAGTGATATCTAGGGCAAAGCATTTCATAACTGAGAAAACCCTAAACCTAGAGTAGAATTTCTCATTTTATTCCTTCAGATGTATTGAGTTCAACTCCCACAATTTCCAAATAACTGGAGGGAACTAGAATAGAGGAAGACAAATCAGCACCTAAACATTTCAGGCATATAGATGGCAATTTCTCTGGCAGCCTAATGTTCAAACTGCTTGAAAACTGAATAACTGTTTGCTCTTATCGGTAGCATAGTGAATTGTTATGACAGAACCATTTAGACAGGTCTTGTCTGCATAAAATTGACACCATAAAATTAACACAGAATTGTTTTCTATCAATTTTTCTGGACTGTAGGCATTTTCTAATACAACTCAACTGATTCATATTATTAAAACGAATTGAAATCTCTAGCTTCAACCCAGTCAATAATTTCAACCATCTCGGGGTAAATACAAAAATTTTGATCTCTGTAAAAATAACTCTTCATTAGAGCGATGGTGAGATACCATAGAAAATTAGGAAATATTTTTGAGTCTATCAAAATGCAAAATGCAAAATGCAATAATACTGCAACTCCATTTTCACTTGTAATAAATGCAATAAACAATGCTACACATTCCCACAGTTAGTGCTTTGGATTAATATTTGTAATTTCTGGAGGCCAATAATGAGAATACTGTATACCAACTATAAAATCTTCTCTTTATTTCAAATGCTTTTCATTCAAGGATACACCATCCAACCCACAATTCCCTACTGGGGACTCTCCAGATGTACTGGATATATCCATTGCCATTAACATTAATCTTTATCTGGAGGTAAGAATGCTAGAATGCTCGATAGGTCACAAGTTTCCCAGTCTATATTTATGAAACACAGATCTTTCAAGTAGTTCAGTCACAATAACTAATCAAGGAAGCATGCTTAGCCTCTGTAATAGAAAATGTATTTCCCAGCTGACCTTTCTGGTTTTGGAAACAAAGAAGGACTGGACCTGATTAATACTTGGATGGAATACCATTAAGTTATAAGATAGACTGGGAAGTCAAAAAACATTCTGAAAGTATGCAGTGGCAAATTATTTTCACTTTGTTGTTAACAAAGCTACATGGAAATGTTTATGAAGTTACCAGAAGTAAAAGCTCAACTCAATGGAGACTCTGTGGAAATGGATATTTACCATTATTCTTCAATTTAACATGAAACATGATTCTTCAACCTAAATCATGCTTCAGATCAGTTAACAAATGCAATAATAATTTTAAAACATTGCAAATATTTATAGAGTTAAACAAATGTATCGATTTGCTTCCAGGTTTAACCTTAGAAAAAAGCTTAATCATTCTTAAACTCTTTGAAATTCTTCTCTCTTTTTTTGCCTAGTATTCTAGGAAGGACCCATTTTTAATTTAATTATGGCATTCCATTTTTCAGTTCTTGAACAACACTGATGGATACAGATGCCAGATTCTTACTCTACAACAAGGGTGTCAAACTTGCGGTGTCACGTTGCCGGCATGTGACATATTGCAACATTTTTTCCTTCGTGGAGCTGGGGTGGGCATGGCCTGTGCATGATGGATCTGGCCCACAGGCCACCAGTTTGACACCCTGTTCTGCAATAATGAGTTGTTTCAAATAAGCCTTCTTGATTGCTATATAATGTTCATTTGTATGTATACAGTACTATGAAAGCTTTAAACAAGCTTCAAGCAATCTCATCATAAAAATTAAATATGTGCACAACAGAAGTTGTGCAAAGTACTAATACACTAATATTTAATACTCAACAGCACTAAAATAAAAGGAACAAAAATCATTATTTATTGGGTTCCTTTTATTTTTTTTCTCAAAGAAATAAAGCAAAAATAAATTTCTTATTATGAGCCTATTTCCTTCCTTCCTTCCTTCCTTCCTTCCTTCCTTCCTTCCCTTTCCACTGCCACTAATTTTAGCTGCTAATTGTTCCAACTGCATTTTATAAAATTACTTCTTCTGAACTACATGATTCACTATGGCACTCCTAAGTATTTGCCAAGCCCTTCAGACCTTTGCTTTTTAATTTAAAAATTGGGAAAGGAAATAAATATGCTGGAGCAATTGGATATTCTGTTTTTCACAAATTCAATCAGCTTAAAGCTATTTTTGCAGTAAACACATTACTATATTTTGAGAGAGCAAGTATACTCGTACTATACTCCTACATTATCACCTCATTCTTAGCAACCATTCAACCCCTCAAGATGGAGCCAGATTGCTGCAGTGGTTAAGGCACCAGGCTAGAAAATGGGAGACCTTGCATTCTAATCTCATCCTGGCCATGAAACCATCTGGATGACCTTGGGCCAGGCACTTTCTCTAAACCTTAGGAAGGAGGCAAATGCAAAAAATCCCAACCTCTAGGATCGACTATAGGTAGTCCTTGACTTACAACCACAATTGAACCCAAAACTGATGTTGCTAAGTGAGAAATATGTTGAGTTTTGCCCCATTTTATGTTTTTTCTTGCTATATTTGTTAAGTGAATCATTACAGTTGTTAAATTAGTAACACAGTTGTTAAGTGAATCTGGCTTCCCCATTGACTTGGCTTGTTAGAAGATTGAAAAGCTGATCACATGACCTGGGACACTGCAACTGTCATAAATATGAACCAGTTGTCAAGCATTCAAATGTAAATCAAGTGACCAGGGGGATGCTGCAACAGTCATTAAGTGTGAAAAAATGGTCATTAGTCACTATTTTTTGACCCACTTTTCCACTATATCTAACAGATAAATGACCTACAGATGCAGAATTTCTGAAAGTATGTATTTGAAAATATGAATATCTTCTACTTTAGTACATTTTACTAGTTTTTCAATAAGCATTGCCTATCTTATTAGAAAATAAGATTGTAGGAATATTCAGTTCAAAGCAGACTTGACTGCTTTATTCCAAATTCAATAAAACTTCTCTTCAAAGCAAAAAATATCAAGAAAACTTTGTGCTTGTTTCAATTTCAATTATTGAACTGAACCATTTTGAATAGATTTAAGATGTTCTATACCAGGAATGTCAAAGTCAAGGCCCGCCAGCTGGATCCAGCCTGTGGAGTGCTTAGATCGGCCCATGGGGCCACCCTGGCAACAGCGAAGGACCGGCCCATGGTGCCTCTGCCAGTGAAAACAAGAGCTCAGGAAGACTGCACGTGCCCCCCCCCCCCAAGCTCTGTTTTCACTGGCAGAGGGCTGCAGGTGGCCATCGCAACTGAAAACGGAGCTTGGGAGCCTGTTTTCACTAACAGAGTGCTTGGACCACCACAGGCACCCCCAACATGTCAAGCTGGCCATGCCCATCCTGGCCACTCCCCACCTCAGGTCAAACACCACCCTAATGCAGTCCTCAATGAAATCAAGTTTGACACCCCTATTCT
>JAOYMU010000192.1:76091054-76101126 GCA_025802295.1 Psammodynastes pulverulentus
AGGACGAATTCTGGGAGTTGAAGTCCACAAGTGTTAAACTTGCCAAGTTTGAAGACCCCTGGTGTAGTGGTTAAGGTTTTTATTTCAAATCCATCTAGGCCCTTAGTCCATTGTAACTTTGCAAACTAATGTTCTGATCACCCTTTTGCTTTGTATTAAAAAAAATAAAGTTCTTAAACTTGTAGTTAAAACTTTTTTCTTTAGGATTGAAGGAAACTCACTCACTGCTATAAAACCTCGATTCAAAGGTGACTGATGATTGCAGATAGCAATCAATTTCTGAAAAACATTAAAAAAGAAGCATGCAAACCCTGGTGCTGATCATGGTTTGAATGAAGATGGCTTTCCCTCATTTCCTTGAGCTCTAAACCCACAGGATGCCACTGTCTTGCTGTGTCCCTATGAGAAGCACTTGTGGCCAATTTCAGATCTTTTCCTTGTCTGGGCAGGAATTAGGGGGAACTGGCCTACTCACCAGCTCTTAATTCTGTCAGTTGTCATCTCTTTACCATTTCTTCCCTGGAAATACTTCACCACTATACATTCTGTAAAATATCTGGATTCCTATTAAGGCCCAAGCCCAGAGATGAAGTCCAATCGAGTTCACTCATTTATTTGTTTACACCTAACAGACAGAATCTTGCCAAACTAAAGCTAGCTACTTAACCTTCTAATCTACTAGATATAACCAGAGGGATTATAAAGTGTGGCTATCCTGAATCCCCCTCTCCTCCCACCAATTTGGGACTGCACAGTCTCTTAATTCAGGCTTCTCTCTGGGAAAGCTGTGTGTTTCCAATACTTTCCCTCACTGTTCTTCCAGGTGCACATTCTGTTACATCCCTTCTATAAATAGCCATGATTTGCTTAACCACTCAGAGTATTCTCTATAACCAAATGGTCAAAGATGCTATAATTTGAAAACATCTATGATCATTTTTCATGAAAATGAATGTATTAAAAATTGATCCACGGAGAGATCATTCATATAGAAATCAACATTAAATTTTGAATAAAACAAAAACAAAATCTTGGGTGGCTTTCTCTTTGGAATAGCCAAAAACACCTCATTGGTTCCAGCATCTTCAACAAATAGCAAGGCTTTTTTTCGCCGAAGAAAGGTGGTGGAACGCACCCCCCGTCGTCGCGATAAATATACCGGAAACGATAGAGCGCGATTGGTGGAGACGGACCACGTAACACGGACTGTGAAAAGGTCCCGGAACGCCGTTCCGCCACGTTCCGGCAGAAAAAAAGCCCTGACAAATAGTATATAGTTCAAAAGGAATTGCAAAAAACAAGGTGGATTTGACTAAATTTGGAAAACTTATTAACAAATTTCAGAACAACTGTTGAGGTTCTTACATGACAACTGATATATAACAATGGACATACCAATGGAAGTTAAGTATCAAATTTAATGTGAATATGACATTAAAGGAAACTGGTACAAGATTTCCTCCCTTAGTATATAACTCCATTGCTGACTGTCCAATACATAATAGTTACTAACAATATTGTACTTAACGGCAATGTCTTCAAGCTCAATAATTTTAGAAGGTGATTCACCCTAGAATGAAATACTGATTTTTCTTTCCTGAAAGCTGTTTTTCTACTAAATATTACTTAGCCTTATATTTCTACAAAGTATACAGAGTACATTAATTCTCTACATGATAACAGCTATTATTTCTCTATATGATAACAGCTGTCAGGAAATGTTATGCTTTTTACTAGAAATTATGCGATTCTTAGAACAGGGTGTCAAACTTGCGGCCCATGGCCAGATGCATACATGTTGGCCACACCTACCCCCGGTTTAGCAAAGGGGGGAAAAGTAACAATATGTCACATGACGACAATGTGACAATGCGAGTTTGACACCCCTGTTTTAGAAGAATAGCAGACTAAGGCATAGGAGTATGCATCAATGTAAACAATGACTTTGTGGTTAAAAAACATTTAATATGGAATTTAATCTGGAAATTATGGACTATAATTCTACACATGGTTTTATAATGCATCCAAAGTCTGGATTTTTTTCAATTTAACTTGTTAAAGTATTTATTTTAATAAGGATAGGAATTGATTATAATAGAAATTTCTCTTATTTCTTCTGATTGATGGTTCTTATTATACCTTTGCTAATTAATGATTATTGGTGTAATTTCAGTAATAGTTAAAACTGATATTTTATCTTTATATGTAGTATTTATCTAATGCTAGTTTGAAAATTCTTGTCAATTTTATACAGCCTGTAAATCTATTTTTTATTTATTTCTTTTCTACCTGGTTGTCTTTTTAAATGTAACTGTTAAAATAAAATGGAAAATAAATAGTCTATGGTAATGGCTTATGGTAGTATTATTTCTCAAGGCTGCTTATGCTTCTCAAATATTGTAATTACTATTGCATTGTAATTAACATTACATCTATGCTTCTTTAGATAGCTTCTCTTTTGCATTTTTCCTGCTTTCTATGTCTTCCACATTACAAATCTGAAAAAGTAAACCACAAAGCTTCTGATTCAGACTTTCAGCTCCTCTGTCTATATAATAAAAATAAAAAGAAGAAAGCGTGGATAATTGATGTGACAATACCAGGGGACAGTAAAACAGAAGACAAAGAATGGAAGATCACAAAGTATCAAGGACTGAAAATCGAAGTGAAAAGATTATGGCATAAACTAACTGTTGGTCCTAGTGGTTTTTTGCACACTTGGTATCATATCAAAAAATCTTGGAGGACACTTGGAAAATCTGTAAATTTGACAAAATTTCCATCTGTCAATTACAAAAGGCCATAATGTTTGGATACATTACAACTTCCTAGTACAACACTAGCTAAAGAACTAGCTATTGTTATTTCATATTGTTGTATGCGTAACAACAATAATAATAATAGTTATAATAATTTATTAAACTTGTATGCAACTATCAATGACTTACAACAATAATTAATAATTAAATACTGTAATAGTTTCTCAAAGCAAATATTGCTGAATTTGGGTACATGGGGTATATATTGTACACATATTACTTATGATGTTGATTATCTGCCATTTTGTATTTATCACTGTCTTTCTAAAAATAGTTTATATATTCTTGCAAGCAGCTGTTGATGGTGAATATTTCTGTGGCACCATGACTGATATAATACTGCACTATTAAAATATTGAGTTCCTGCACTGAAACTTCAGACTAACTCCAGACTAATCCAGACTGAAGAGTTATTTTGTCAAAGCAGTCCTTCAGAATGAATTATTTAATCTTTTATACAACAGATTTACCAAGTACATTTCAACACACACACATGCATTACAATTCTCTTCTATCTAGTATCTTTACAGAGGTAGTGACTACTATGCCATTTATAGGAATAGATAGCTTCCTGTCAAAACAGGTTACATTCTGAAAATAAGAGGTGGTATTCAGCAGGTTCTGACCAGTTCTGGAGAAGCAGTAGTGGAAATTTTTAGTAGTTCGAAGAACCGGTGGTAACCTTCCCCCAGGAGTGGGGAGGGAATTGAGATTTTTACAGTATCCTTCCCTCAGGAGTGGGGTGGAAATGGAGATTTTACAGTATCCTTCCCCTGCCATGTCTACCAAGCCATGCCCACCAAGTCACGCCACGCCCATCAAGCCACGGCCACAGAACCGGTAGTAAAAAAAATTGAATCCCACCACTGCTGAAAATATAGCATTCCTCTCTAAGAATTATTGTAAAGCAATTGCAAATCTTTTAGTATAAATATCTATGGTGAAGTTTCATGTCACTAAAAGTTTTTAAATCTGAACAGAGGTTATTCAGCCATAATATAGCAGAAGAAGCAACAGTCAAACATGTCTTCTTAAAAATTAAGGGCTTATAAAGGTCTACCCCTTGAGATGCTTGAGAAATACTTAATAATATAAAATTGGTGACTTCTGGGATGAAATGGCTGCTTCACACATTGAGGTAAGCCATAATTGTAATTTGATTTGGGGTTAAATGATAAAAGAACCTAATCATTGACACTGATGTGTGAGTCTAGCCAAATGCAACTTTTGCTCAATAAGCTAAGAGGCACGCACCACTGTTAGGATGCAACTCTTATTTTCCACTGCAAAAGCTTGGAACTAAAAAAGTTTTAAAATAGATCTGATTTGACTCTGAATGCAAATCTTGTTTTACTTAACTCATAGTAAATAATAGGGTGCATGTATTTGTCAATTATAATAGTAAAATTATGATGGCATACCTATGAGGAAACTGTTGCATGACTATGAAAAAACATAATCCTCATTAACAACCAATACATGAAGCTGATATGTGGACCAGAATTACAATATATACAAGCTTTAAGAACTTTGGAAAAGAAAAACAAGATTAAAATATAGCTAGGATTTTGCTAGCTGCCTTCTTTATTTTATTAGCTGTAATATAGCTATTGAATTTGCATACAATATTCATAATATATATTTCCAGTTATAATTCCTTTTTATTAAAAGTTAAAGACCAACTGTTAAAGACTAATTTCAAGGGGGCAAGGGTAAATATTATAAAACCCCATAAGAAAACAAGATTTTTTTCTGTTCAAGAGTAATAATCTAGTCTGGGCTGTTTTTCTCTATACATAATGCTTTTTAAATCAAGATTCAGAGCAATACTGAGTATACAACTGTGCCCTGGTCCGATTAAATCCAGGCAACTTGAACCTGGTTTAAATAATTTAAATTACCAAGAAAAATGAACCAAATAATTTATGTTGGACAATTTTGTGCATTTTCTAACAAATAGTGATCCTAATTGAAAACATACCAAGTTACAGAGTTTATGCATAATTCAAAACCTCCAACAATGTAGTTTACAAAACTTTGCAACAAGGAATTTATATTTTAAGAAAAAAAACAATTGTAAATTGGCTTTAGACATATAAAAAACAATTTAATCAAAACTTAACTTTGGTGGCAGTATGGCAATAAAACAGGCAGATAATTCTCTTGGGAAGTGGGGTTATATAGATTTCAGGCTTATTTTTCTTTTGGTAAACATATCAGAAGGAAGTTGATTGACTTGAAAACCGAAACCAAAATCATTCTTTCATCATCCTGGCCACCACAATGGCCACCTTTTCCCTGGAATTGAATCCAATCAAATCACTAAACATAGTTTCTCCTTTCCTTATTTTTTTCAGCAGCGTTTTAAGTCTATTTAATCATTCATAATAACCTGGAGAATTTCTGTCTTTTAGAATGGATTGAGATCTAGTGAAGGGGTCTATTGCTGAAAGAGGAACTTGGGTAACAAAGAGCCCTTTCTGTGATACGAATTACCTTCATTTAAGAGTATAGGCCTACAATGCTTAAAACTTTTCACTTTGAGGCCTACTCTGCCCTTTGATTTCACCTTCTTGAACAAGAGGGATCATGCCAATAGTGAATGGGGCCCCTGGGTAAGAATCAATTGAAAAAGGGAGTCTAGAGCTCCCCAACATAAATTCCCATTGTCACAATTGTAACACATAGACAGCAGGCACCCACTGTAGGTTTTAATTTAAATGATCTGAATAGTCAAAGCGGTTTTCATTCAGGTGGGTTTTTTTTTATCCCAATCCATGGCAGTGAATAATAAGATTGGAAATCATTATGGTGTCTAGTCACCTCATGTCTTTCACAGTATCTGTGCCTTATGCATCCTTCAACTTTGTTTTTTTCATTTTATTTTTACAGAGAAGTCATAACTACAGGAAACTACTTTTGACATGCCAGGTGGGATTGTTCCCTCAACCCACCAGCCAAATCCCTGGAGATCTCCTCAGGCTAAATGAATGTTCGGAAATCATCACTAATCAACATAACACAGTTTTCAGGAAATTGCCTCTGGACATCTCTTTTCTTGTCTCAATAGATAACAAAACCACAGTGCAAATACTTGAAAAAGGTGGGCACAGGACAGTTCAAGTAGAAGCCTTAAGGAGGTCTGGCAAAATTTCATCCTGTCCCTTTCCCATCTCTTCCCCTGCCCCGATCAACATCTTTTAAAAATTTAATGGAGAAAATAATTTTGATATTGCATTTTTAAATTTTTAATATTAATAATTAAAATTAATATTTGCACTCTGCATTTCATAGATTATACATTAATTTTATGTAAGACACAAAATATTTGATAATATGCAGGGTACAGAATATATATTAAATTTAAAATGCAAAGAACAGAAAACTGAGAAAGAAGCCACTAAAGTTGGCTATTTATAAATCCAAGTAGTGATACAATGCTTTCCATCCTATTTCCCAACACATTTTAACACAACTCAACAATAACAACATAACAATGGAACCATTGGCAAAACAATCTAGATGTTATCCATTATTTTTTAATGCCAAAAGAGTATTGAATCATAAAATATTTTTGTGCAAAACAGGAGCCAGGAAAACAGACCCATTAAGCCAAAAATAAAAACCATTGTTTCCCTCTTTCCTCGGATACCAATCCTGCAGAAGAAACTAGCACAAGAAAAAGTGGAAGAAATGCTCGTCTTTTGCAAACTGCATCTTCACGCCTGAAGCATTTAAGTTATTTTCCAAGGTTTGACCCGCAATTTGGGTTAAGTTACGATCTGAGTATTACAGTAACCTTGTTTTCCTTTCCAATTACAGCATTCCCCACCCCCCAGGGGGACAGCCACGGGGATTAGAAACCTTCTCTCAAAATACATACACTGAGATTTTCCTCCAGTTTTAACCCCAGAGACTGGGAGGCCCCTCAAGACGAGAAACGGATCCAGATCCTCGCGCCGGTTTATGGGTCGCCCCCGACCCCCAAGCACTGCAAACAACCATCAAAGCCCCACATCGGAGCAACCAAGAAGCACTTCGGGAAACTAACTCCACGGGAGTTGTTTACTACAATTAGGCTCGGAAGGGCCCCCGAATCCCACACTTAAAACGAGACCGAGAAGTCGTCCGCCCGCAGACACGTCCGTACGCCAACCGCCCCGCTAGTTTGTGTGTGTGTATGGGGGGGAGGGGGATCAGTCACCCCGATTCCTCGCAGCGCCCCTTTCTTCACCTGAGATTTGTAGGCAGATGTCGCGCCTGGGGGCTCGGGGGGACTGTTCCTCTGCTTCGCCCAAGATCGGCAGGTTGGTGGAGCTCCGAGTTTTCTTAAATGCCGGCGGTGCCGTGGCCGGCAGAGTAGCCGGGGCCGAGTGTCTTCGGCTCCCCACCCCCGAAGTCTTCCGCTTCATGGCGGCGGTGGTAGCGGAGGAGACGGCGGCGGCTGCAGGGCACCCGGGCTCATCCCCGCCGCCTCACCCCCAGTAGGGGTATAAGCAGCCCAACGGGAGCCAAAGCAGGAGGAGGAGCAGGACCAGCAGGAGGAGGAGGAGGAAGAGGAGGGAAGGCAACTGCGGCCGCTTTCTGAAGCGCCGCCCCCCCGCCCCCCTCAGCTGCTCCCAACCTGCCACTTGCAGCCGCGGCTCCCGCTCTCAGGCAGCGCTCCCTCTTCGGCCTCCCCTCACGCTCGCTCCTCATTGGGCCGGGCCAGTGTGAAGTCACAATCGCAGAGTCTCTGACAGAGTGATGTCATAGCGATACACCTGAGCACCTGCGTCACAAAGGCGAACTAGTCCTGAGAGTGCCTACACGGCGCCTCTATTCTTCTCCCCCAAAAAGGAAATTGCAAAAAGGACCACTTCATTTATCAGGGAGTTGCAACCTCCCGCCCCATCCCCACCTGACACATGTAATATCTTCCCTTGTGAGCGGTTGGCCCAGTGTCTCAAAACCCAAATAAAACTAGAGGAAAAAATTTGAATAATTCCACTTTCCGTTGCTTCAAGCTTGTCATTTCTAAAGTGATAAAATATATCGAGCGTTTGTAATAACACACCACGCAAAAAGTTAAGCAGGGTATAAGAGGAGGCAAGAGTTAATATTTTGCCTGTCTGGAAGGCAGAAACAAAGAAGTTGTTACACATCAGGAAAGCCCCAATTCACTAGATGAGTCTCTTCCACATGGTAGCAGAGGGTATATTAAAAGTGACTTCTATAGAACAACTAGGATTGTACATTTATTTTATGCATGTTACTTAGCAGGAATTAGCATGGAACTGATAAAATGATTCCCAGGAAATTGTTAGATTCCACGGCTATCACAAGAGGAGAGCCTTCAGCTGGTTTATATCTTGATTCCTGGCATGCTTGTACTGAATAGTTAAAATAAGAATAACTGAATTTCTTGATTTTACATTTATTAAATTGCTTTAAATTTTGCAGATAGGCAGAGAACCAGGTTGGCAACTGAAAACTGATTAAAAATCAACAAAATAATAAATTGACTAGTAATAAGATACATGCACACATATCCATATTTGCTCAATCTCAATCACATTAGCCTCTATGAATTCTCACTGAAGACAATTCCAACAGCTGTCTTTTGAAAAATTCTGCCTGTCCAATAAAACTAGAGGGGGAATTTGAATAATTCTAGTTTCCCTTGCTTGAAGCTACATCTGCTAACAACTACACAGATGTGAGGAAAGAGCAATTAGAAAAGTACAGTACAAGGCAAACTGTTTTTGAACACACCTCGTAATTTGCATGGAGTTTTTGCATAGTGCATCTATAAAATGTTACCAGCTGTGCTCTTCCTTCTCAATTTTCCTGCCTGTTTTGGATGTGTGTAGAAATATTCACATACAGTACAGCTACTTACTATTGTGGCTTCCCTTTGGGGGAAGTATGCCATCTGCTGGATATTCACATTCTCACATTTCAAAGGCCATTTTTAATCCCCTATGTCCATTACGAATTTTCATGGGCAAAGAAAGTCAGGATGGTAGGTCTTTAGGAAAGCAGCCATTTCTAGTGTCACACCACAAACAAGATTCTTCAAAGGACAGGTTTTGTTTTACTAACTTATTTATAGGCAAATCCAGGGGACTTGGATATATTTTGTGGAACCCTAGAATTCCAAGTAAATTTGATAGGGTTCTGTCAGAGATGAAGAGGAAAACCACTCACCTTAATAACGCTTATTTTCTATAATCAAAACTTTACCTAAATTGATGTTCCAGGATTTTAGGCAGCTTCTGTGGCCTGAAAAACTTTGAAAACTCTTTGGTTAATTTGTTAAAACCAAAAAGGAATCATGTAGAATTGTAAAAAGTTAACATTTCTTGCAACGTAATTCGGTGTGTATTGATTGATGTACTCTACAGAACTTTCTGTGGAGTACACCCACACAGGAAAGTCACATACAGGCAGTGGAGATGAAAGATCTGAAAAAAAAGCCTCTGAAATTTCTATCACTGTTCAAATGCCTGGCCAGTTACAACAGTGATCAGTCGTACCTTACCCATAGTTATGTTTTCCCGACAGCAAGTCTGACATCTAGGTGATCCCTTAAACCGGGGGTGTCAAATTCATTTTCACAGAGGGCCACATCAGTGTAATGGTTGCCTTCAAAAGAGCCACATGTAACTGTAAGACAGTATAAATGTAACCAAATGTCCTAAAGAAAATCGGAACTTTGCAGCTCTCACGGGCAACATAAAATGACGTGGCGGGCCACATTTGGCCCCCGGGCCTTGAGTTTGACACCTGCGCCTTAAACTCTCACTCCTATAAGCTGCTTTTCTACTCTTGGTCACCAGATCTTTCCAATCAGTTGCAGAAGGGTGTTCTGTTCAAGTTCCCAAGATTTGTTCCAGTGGTGGTACTGACTGAAGAAGTGCCATGTGACATAGTATTGATGTTTCATTATGGTGGTCATGGATGGGGAGGTGTTCCTGGGAGGAATGAATGTATATGAAGAGTATTCCTAGCAGGTTCACCCAAGGTGTAAAACCATCTCAGTTGCCCCGCTAAAACAAGCAGGCAGCTATATCGGGCAGCAACAATATAGGAAGGTGCTGTAGGCAGGTGATCATTTTAATGGCAACGGTAAAGGCATCACTTTATATTATGCGGAAAAAGGCAATGGCAAATCACTCCTGCATTTTTTAAAAAATTTATTTATTTATTTATTTATTTATTTATTTATTTATTTATTTATTTATTTATTTATTTATCCAATTTATATACCG
>JAOYMU010000192.1:76122929-76139130 GCA_025802295.1 Psammodynastes pulverulentus
GTGACCAAGGGTTTTAGTTGGGGTTTTTAGGGGTGACCAAGGGGTTTTTAATGGGTTTTAAAAAGAAATGATATTAGGTTTATTAACTAGTATTTTAATTGTATATAGTCGTTGTTTTATTATGTTGTGAACCGCCCCGAGTCTTCGGAGGTGGGGCGGTATAGAAATTTAATTTAATAAATAATAAATAATAAATACTCAAACTTTCTGCTACCTGTTCTCCAGAACTGGTCAGAATCTGCTGAATACCATCTCTGCACAGGGAGGTGTGGCAGAAATGGCGAACTGGTACTTGTGAACTGACAGCATATATAAGGGTGGGGCTGAAGCATCAAAAAAGTTCTTGACAGCTGTTGACATGCATGACCAGGTGAAACTCAGCTGGTGAACATGCTCTGGACCATGAATGTGGTAAAGGTTATGGCAGACCATTGAGTGGACATTTACAAATCACTGACTGTTTGTAAACTGTACTTCAAGAATCACTGGTTTAGAAAATTGAAAATGTGTTTTTGTTGTTGAGAGCTGTACTCTGTTACAATCTGCAAGCATTAAATGCCCATCTTTTCCAAGCATTTAGTTTGCAAGCATAACATGTGTTGGGATTTGTTTTACCTGAAATGAATTGGATTTTGCAAAGTGAGTTAAACTTCAAGCATTATTGCTAATGTTCTCCTGTTTCATTACAACATATGATTAATTATTTTGCCTCAGTTTAATTGTTAGCTGCTCTGTTAAATTATTTTAGGGCTGAAGAGCATGGTATTAATATTTGCAGTTAAAATAACTAGCCAACAAAGCAGTCATATGCTTTTATAAATATAAAAGTATATTTATAGGTACTATATGTTACTTACCTTCCTTATGCCAAATAATGAGAGGCAAGGCGAAAAGACAGCTTTATTATGACCAGTAGAATATATGTTTGGAAAGAGATAAGGTCATACATTCTTTTATATATTTCTAGCAGTTCAAATCCTGGTTTTGTGGGAAGCTATTCAAATGGCTTATACAGTCCGCCTTCCTTAGACTCTCAGTATAGAAAGATACAGGTAGTTCTCGAGATAAGACGTCATTTAGAACTGGAATAGCCACCTCTAACTGGCATTGTTGTAAATTGTGATATCACCTTACTGTATCACTTACAAACAGCAATCAAGGCAGTCCCAATTGTCGCCATAACCCAAGACAAATGGGTCATTAAGCAGAAAGCAGCGGGAATCCCAGGTAAAAAATGTCAGGGTGCCATAGAAGTGTAGAGCAGACTCTGGGAGGCCTGGCAGAGGCTATGCATAAAATGAAGGTGCTACAGTGCAGCGCAAGCTCAGGAAGGCTGGGAAAAGAGGGTGAATGTGTGTGAGTGTGCAGGCAGGCCAGGGAAAGAAATGGAAGAATGCATGCATGTATGAGTGCATGTGAGCAAGACTAGGGAGGGCGCTGGTGGATGCATACTGGTATATAAGTGAAGGGAGGTCCAGGGAAGGACTGGGCTGATGGCGATGAGTGAGCAATGGCGGAAGGAGGATGTGGTGCATGCAAGCGAATGAGTGAACAAAGAAAGATGGGGGAGGGGAGATTTGCCCTCCCCTGTCAGTTTCCCCATTAACTTTGCAGAAAACTTTGGGGATTGGTCATAAATATCTTCATTCGATGCCATCATAAGTTTGAACAGTTGCAGAGAGAGAGGAGTTGTTACGTTATGCCCATCAGCCACCATTTACCTTAAAAGAAGGACATGTCCTCCTTGTCTTTAAATCCTCTATTGCAATTTTGTTACTAAATATATATATGTGCTGTGGTAAGCCAACTCATATAAAACTGAGAGAAATAAACGAAGAAATGATATCGATAAATATGGAAGAATAATATAAACTTGCAATAGCACTTGTACTTATATACCGCTTCATAGTGCTTTACAGCCCCCTCTAAGCAGCTTACAGAGTCGGCATATTGCCTCTAATAATCTGGGTCCTCATTTTACCGATCTTGGAAGGATGGAAGGCTGAGTCAACCTTGAGCCTGGTGAGACTCAAACTGCTGGCAGTCGGCAGAATTAGCCTGCAATACTGCATTTTAATATCACTGCACCACCATGGCTCATTATGTGTATTACATGCAATTATTCTATTCCTCCTTTTATTATTATATCTAACATACAGATAGTTCTTGACTAACAATCAGAGTTGGGACTGGAATCTCTCTTGCTAAGTGAGGGAGTCATTAAGTGAGATACACCCAATTTTATTATCTTTTTTGTTGTGGTTGTTAAGTGAATCACTGGTCATTAAACAAATGTAGCTTCCCCCATTGACTTTGCTTGTATGAAGTTGGCTGGCAAAGTTGCAAAGGGCCATCGTGTGATCTCGGAACTCTGCATCCATTGTAGCAAACACATGTCGGTTGCCAAGTGTCCAAATTTTGATCATGTATCTGATGAGATACTATGATGGCTGTAAGTGAAAGTCAGTCCTAAGTCCCTTTTTGCAGTGCCATTGTAACAGTCACCAAATGAATGTTCATAAGTTGAAGACTATCTCTATTGTTTACAATATATTAAATCCTAAAGGAAAAATAAAATACATCGTAAAATATATGTGAAAGAAGAGGGATACGATGATTTTTATTCTTTCCTTAACTTTCTCCATGCTTCATCTTACTGTTCTTAATGAGAACCAGGCATGGAAACAGGTCCTTTCACACAAATCAGGAATTGTGGAAGGATATAAAATGTGCATCCAACTACAAGTTAGGGCCTGGGGGCAACCAGGATATTCTACATTAAGTCCAGTGATCTTCAAGTACTAAACTCTGTACAAGTAAGTGAGAATATGGTGCCCATATGGAGCATGCATTTTGAAAGCAACCATTTTAGATTTCAGATCCTATCCTTCACTTAAACCTGTTTTCAGAGATGTTAGATTTTTACCCATATGATAATATGTGTGTTTATAGCCTGGGGTAAAGAAATAAAAATCTGAATACATGACATTTTCAGGACACAATTCTGCTTCATATTGACAACTTTGACAGATGCTTTCAAAAGACCCAGGATATATGTAAAATAATTGTATCAACGCAGTACATTCCCATTAGGATTGAAATATTGCAATGAAATCTATATGTGTGGAAGGATTCTGGCACTAACACGGTCCACTGCACCTGTTTTATCCAAAATGGAAGAGAATATAGATTTAATTTAATGTGCGGATATTTCAGTGTTGAGTAACATACTACCCCAATTAATTCAAGATTGAAAAACTGAAGAGACTTAGTCAAGAGACTGTACAAGACAGGAAAAATTAACATAAATGCCATGTTGCTTTGAAATAACTGAAATAATTTTTATCCATTTCATCTCTCAATTATAGGAAAAGTGGCCTTAGAATTTTGAATTGTAAACTCTTAGATCCACTAGATGGTGGTGTTTATTAAGAAGATATGTTCTTCTATGTAGTGGAGGACAAGTTTAAAATTTCCTACTAGTTTTTCTGGGGAAAAGTATATGGGAGTGATTCATCACAAAGCCATTAATTCAATCAATCCTGATTATGTTGCACAATGAATATTTGATATGGACGTATTTTAACAGATATATGCTCACAGAACTGGCGATTTTGCAAAATTCCTTTAAAAACATTATGGATCTTTACAGTGTTACTGCATCCACTTTGCATGATAGCAGCAATTTCAAGATCATGGTTAAAAAACTATTATAATTGAACTGGAGCATCAGCTATAGAAATACAAGCAAGTGAGTTATATTTTACAGTTTAAAGCTCAGAAAATTAACAGTGAAAAAGCCTTGGTAACTTGGAGAGGGGAAGATACTATATATTTAAAGTTGCTACTGTTCAATCACTAAGTCCTGCCTGGCTCTTTGCGACTCCATGGACCATAGCATGCCACTTAGTAGCACCTTCAATCTCATCTAATGATGCCTAATGTGGGATATGCAAGCAAGGGAACTTGTCTCACAATAGAGGGCCTAGCCCAGATGTGTCAAACATGCAGCCCGCGGGCTGAACTTGGCCCGTGATAGGTTGTGGAGTCAGCCCGCAGGGCTGTCCTGAAGATGGTGAGGGACCGTCCCCTGCCGCCCATCCATGACTACCAGGCCACGCCCATCCCTGCCCCCCAAGGGCAAACTCCTAATGTGGCCCGCGATGGGCTTCTGCAGCCTAGCCAGAATCAGAATCTAAACTTCTTCCCTCTGACAGTTGATAACCCATTCTAAGTCCTGCACTCATGACCATAATTGAGCCCAAAATTTCTGTTGCTAAGCGAGATGGTTGGTAATTGAATTTTGCCCTATTTTTTTATGACCTTTCTTGCCATAGTTGTTTAGGAAATCACTCCAATTGTTAAGTTAGTGCTACCATTGTTAAGTGAATCTGGCATCCCCATTGACTTTGCTTGTCAGAAAGTCACAAAAGGTGATCACATGATTCTGGGACATTGCAACCATTGTAAATATGATCCAGTTCTCAAGTGTTTGAATTTTGATCATGCTTCCATAAGGATGCTGCAATGGTCATAAGTGTGAAAAATTGTCACTTTTTTCAATGCTGTTGTAACTTTGAATGGTCACTAAATGAACTGTTGTTAAGTCGAGGACAATCTGTAAATCTGGATGGATGACAATTCTCCTATTTCTAAAAGAACCTGCCATCCTTGACAGGAGGATATACCAGCAACAGTCCATGAAGACCTTCCATGGAGCTACCACCTGGGGCTCAAAACACCCAGGTGGTCACAGGGGGTAGCCAGGAATTAGGGTTTCCTTCTTCTCTGTGCTTAATTTATTGGTTATCTGCATTTTTATATCCTAGATCTGGTCAGTTAAGTTTTTCTTTCCAAGTTATGAGGGCAAATTGTAGACCGAGGGCCACCGAGTGGATTATTAAGTCCTGGAACAAGATTTTGTGAGTGGAGTGTAACAAATTTCAAAGTAGATTAGCTATTCTTTCCTGGTACACACCCACAAAGTGCTGCCTCGATTAGTGGCCGGGAGTGGATCCCTGTCACAAACTTGGTCGTCAAACCTTCGCTGCTCTTTTTACCTCTGAGGTGGGGCGGGGGGAAAAGCAAGATGGTGGAACTAGGGAAAAAGTATTGTGTGTACTACTTGGCTGAGGTCCGCTCGCTTCGTTTCCGCTGCACTGAATGTACCGACATCAAGCTTTGCCCCGAAAGCTTTTTAAAAATTTGGTTTTGTAATTTTTTTTTAAAAGTTCCCCTTCATGGGGTTCCTTTGAGCTCCATGAGTCCTGAAACCCCCCTCTCCTCAGGCCTGTGTAGTCCAGCTTGCTGCCTCTTTTCCAACTATTTGTTATGTTTCCAGATCTGGCAATTGCTCCCATTTCTCCTGGCATTACCACAAAATATGATTTGTTAGTTTATGCTTTAGTGTAGTTGGAGACCAAGTCATTGTGGTTTATAGATCTTGGTTTATGGTATTAACATAATGTGTGAACAAGTCCACAGTGGCTTGTTCAATAATAATAATACTTTAAAAAATGGCTCAGTATAAGGGTTGAATTTAGGATGTCTGCATTCATGCAGATGTGTGGGGTAAAGCAGAGAGAGAAAAACTCTTTCCGTGGCACCGGTAGCATGCTGCAATACACTGATATTGTTTTTTGTAAGGTTTTCAAGCATTTAAACAGCCTTTAAAATATTTATGTACTCTACAAATACCCTTGTGATCTTTAATTTTAGATTTGATTTCTCAGAAGGTGTTCTAACTAGCCTCTTAAACACACAAACAATTTTGCAATCAGTCATCCAGAGATGTACTGTTGCTTTTCTGCCTTACAGTCGTGTCCGAAAGAAAACAGGCAGCATGCCAGCCATCAACCCAAAGCAGAAGCTTTAATTTACAGTTGAAAATGATGCAGCTTCAAAAGCACAAGCAACATATGTTGCTGAGCATATGAATAAATCAAATACCATCCTCAACTAATGAAACACGCTCCAATATGCTTAACACAAATTACTTTTGATTAAACAGCTTATTGGGGAGACAAATGTAAACCACTGGTAGGTATGCTCTCTTCAGAATGATGTGCTGCATCTAATTTGAAATGGATAAGAACTAATAATTCATTTTCTCTGCATATTTTTTTTACATATAAATAGCAATTTCAAGTGTGCCATTCGAAGTATACTGAGATTATTAGCACAGTCTGTATGTGTAGCACAAGTCACCACACAAATAAAGTTGAAATGATTTAATATGCTTACAGCCACAGATAGATAACTTGATCAATAATGTAAAGTTATGGAACAAACAGACTATGTCAGAAAGCTATTAAATTTCTCAGTGTAGAGAATATATAATTTCTCTCTCTCTCTCTCTCTCTTCAAATGGAAAATCTGATGAGCAGCTTTTTTTTAATAACAGCGTCAATTAAATAAAATAAATCAGTAAAGGAGTTTCAGTAATTGCAGAATTGTAAGAAACTGATCAAGACAGCAGGGAAAAAAAATATTGTAGCGTATTTGAATAGGTCATCTTCCTTAGTTAGTCCAGTACGTAGTGGTGTCTTTGAGATAGACAGATAAATAAATGCTAAGAATTTGATTTAAGAAAACACATTTCAAAGTTTCAAAAGGAGCTTTATATTGGAAACTTGATATCAAAATGACTAAAGTTCAATTCCCTTTGGGCTATTGGATCAATAGATAGTGAACACAGTCAGAGACTGGCCAGGATAACTACATCGTTCCAAGGATCAGTGACAGGCTAACCCCCAACCATTTAGCTGCCACAACCAGTAGGCAGAACATGAGGCTAAATTGACATGTCATAATATGACTTGAATGAAATTCCGCTCAATCTTGGAATAGTCTGGAAATCTTTCTGGGAAGTTTATGGTTTGTAAAAGCAGGCGTTTAGCATCTTAGTTTCAGATTCAAGTTCCAGATGTTGTTTCTTGAGAACAACCAATAACCTATACAGATCTGCCTATTTCCCATTATTTGAAGCTATGCTATAAACTTTGTTATTATTATTTTTAAACAAAGATGTCAGCATTGAATGGTGTTTTTCACAAAGAAATTAACTGATTAAAGCAGCCCTTAAACTTCCTATTTCAAGCAGCAGGCAACAAAAAGCTTTGGGCATGGAAATGAGCAGTAGACATAGGTTAATATTGTATTGTATTGTATTGTATCATATTGTATTGCACTCGAAAGAGAAAAGTTTTAGTCTCCACCATTGGATCCACTGTTTTTGAGTTATAACTATGGCGAAACCTGTATTGTGTCCAGGTAGAAATGAAAGAACATTGCCTTTATAGCTATGTTTATTAATGTCTTTTTACTAAGTTATTATACAAAATAACATGTCTTTGAGTTAAATGTTCAATTGGAAGTCTTAACATAATTCTTTTCACACCTGTCTGGAAAGCATAACCCATAAAAACATTAAAACATTTCCGTCATGAGTATCTTTGAACCTTTTCCAGAATTGCTCAAGGTCTGTTTCTTCTAGCAGAGAGCAAGTGATTGAAATGGATGGCTCCGTGGTTTTTTTTAACCTAATATAATGACTGTTGTGCAAATACCAAAGGTGGACAACATTGTAAGCCTCAAGTTAATTTCAAAAATCCTCTGACAATGATTAATACAGACCTCTGGCAGGAACAGTTTCTCCCAGGCAGAGAGAAAGATGGAAATGGGATGAAGTAAGAAGGAGAAGTAATGGAGGGTCATAAGCAAAAACCAGAGCTTAAGCTGTCTACTGTATATAGATATGTGGCTCTATCAAATTACTCATGAGGGAATGCAATCCTTGAAAGAAGGAAGGTTCTTCACCTTCCAATGCTGATTAAACTTTAAGCCATGAAGATCCTAACTGAGTCAGTCATGATCACATTCAAGACACCACCACATTAAAGTGTAATCCACAAAGCCTTGAGTTGACAGGAAAGTATTAATTGTGCTGCCCTGATGGCTGAGTCCTACTCTGTATTGTTGAAATGGTTGGTGACTTTGAAATGGTTGGTGATGCTTAGTGTTATTATTTCTTTAATGGGATACATTTCTCCTTCTATTGAGTGTCCCCAATGACAGAAACATCTACCACCAGGTGCTCTTTTTAACAAGGTGGGCAGTGCTGGATAACTGTAGGAGGATGCTTTGAAGGGGGGGGGGTTAGATTGCTACATTTCTCAATCCTAGATTGTCATAGTGTGGAGGCAAAGGGGGCATTTGTTCCCCCTTTATCTTTATCTTTATCAATATGGTGCTGACAGATCTAACTCTTTCCAGCATTGCTCCTGGAAAGACCTTCAGAAAGCACTGGAAAAGCATTTTGTGGGCAGTGCTTCTATGAAAGCTAGATTTCTTGTCTCTCCTTTTAACCCACTCAAACTGGCCAAGGAAGGTGTGTCCATAGCAACCTAAATTGGCCAATAGAAGCTAGGCAGTACCTGATCCCTGATAAGCCATCTGACTGGTGAAGCTTGTTAGATTATGTCCATGGCAGAAATGATGTCAAGAGAAGGGGGAACACACTAAATTAAAATTGGAACAGCCAAAGATGAGTTCAGTCTCTTCAGCCAATAGGGTGGGAAATAGATGAAGATGATTTCACAAAGATGTATCATATAAAAATGTTACTGGGACACTTGAGGCCTATCAGCAATCCAATTAGCACACAAGTAAATTATTCAGCAGGATTCATTTATAGAAGAAACTTGTTTATATACAATAATATAAAACATGGTGCATGTATACAATACCCATGCAGTTCTTGCAATGTGATAGCAAGGACAAGGACAAGAAGCAGAAGCAGAAGCAACCAGAACCAGTAGAACTGAAGCACAGAAACACAGAAGCTATATAAGTTAGCCTAAGCCATGCCCAGTCTCCAAGCCGTCTGGCATGGCTCACAACAGGTGCTGTTTCTTAGTCACCAAACAGTTCCCATTGGCTGACTTGTTGTTATGTCGATCCCAGGTCATAATTTCTTATATATTGACAAGGCCAATATTAAGGAAGTATCTGGACAGAGCTCTGTAGAGAAAGCAGAAAATGGACTTCAGTTTGCATCTTCTCAAGGCATTTTTAACATAGCAATCATAAAATTTGACATTGAATGCATTGCAGTTAAACATTTTTTAAAATCACCAGTAATAAAAATAACTTTTAAAATTGACAGAAATATTGTAAAAAAATTTATTCGAATGTTCATTAAACCAGACTTTTCACAATATGAAGACATATTTTAGCAAAATATCAGCCACATGGTATCAGAGAAGCAGACAGGAAAGGAATTTTTTTTCACCTGCTATTTTTATTTTCATCTTTCTTTGTTGCCTTATTGAAGAAAATACCTTGCATAACTGAGTAACAGTTTATCAGTTCTACTGACACTTAATTGATTAGTGAAATCACAGAGTATAACAGAATAGTCTTTTAGTCTTTGTTTGCAAATGGTTTAACTGGAGAACCCATCTGCAGATGTTTTCTTTTATTAGAAAAAAAGATAATGAAAAAATTGGAATTATAGAGGGTTGGATCAAGATTTGGTTATAGTCAAGACTGGACCCAATTAAATGAAAGGCACTTACCGGTATATTAATTCTGACTTAATAATCCCCATCAATTTCAGTTGGTTTGCTTTGAATGTGACATAATCCAGCTGATAGATTTTAATGCTCTTTCATTTTTCATTATAATATATTATCTTTTTATGACAGTATAAGACATCTATAATTACACTTTATTTTCTGTCTGTTGGAATTGCTTATGGCATTCAGCTTTTCCGCAAAGTAATTATATTAGTGTAGTGTGTTTTTTTAACAGCCAACACTTGCTATGTATTTTCCTAGGACTTTCCTCAATGTGCCTACAACCACAGCACAAACATGACTAGGGAATCTGCTTTTTCTGCCATGTTTCCCGTGAGCCAGGTTAAAACTGTATTGGTGCTAAAGTAGTAATTTTGCTCTTACTCTGACACTGTCCAAGGACAGCCTCAAGGTATGCAAAAATCTATTCATCACTTCAAATCTTGGAGATATGTTAGATGGCTCTGATGATTTGAACTAGAGGTGATAGGAGTGGGATCAGCAATGGGAGTACCATGGCATACCTTCTTTTCTGCTGACTCAAGGATGGTTGGGAAACAATTCAAGTCATCAATAGAAAAAAGGCTGTTTATAAATCAATAACAGGGAAAGGCCCATAGTGTCCTGCTGCTTCATAAGAGAAATCGGATTCCCATGCATCCTAAATTTGTCAGTATACGTCACTTAACTCCTAGTTGGTGGGTTATTATGTTGACTTGCAAGATAGTCTCTAGATCAGGGGTTCCCAAACTTGGCAACTTTAAGACTTGTGGACTTCAACTGCCAGAATTCTCCAGCTAGCATAGCTGACTGGAAAATTCTGGGAGTTGAAGTCCACAGGTCTTAAAGTTGCCAAGTTTGGAGACCTCTGTTCTAGATTAAAGAGCTTGGCTTACATAGAATAGCATGGTGATGTTAGAGATATGGTAGTTGGAGACATGAGCTGAATGTACATTTACCTTTGCTTGCAGGTAATGCCATGTGTTGGCTAAGAATTTAGATGAATTGTAACCACTTCCTCATTCCTCCATGGTCTATTGAGGAGCTGTTGGAGCGGAGGAATATTATGATCGCATAATGCCCTTATTTGCTATTTTAGCTTTGTGTTAAACCCTAAGGCACACAGAGTTAACATGCTTAACATTTCTGGAGAACCGGTAGTGGAAATTTTGCATAGTTCAGAGAAACTGTGGTAACTTTCCCCCTGGAGTGGGGAGGGAATGGAGATTTTACAGTATCCTTCCCCTGCCACTCCCACCAAGCCACTCCCACCAAGCCACACGCCACCCACTAAACCACGTCCACCAAGCCACATCCACAGAACCGGTAATAAAAATTTTGAATCCCATCATTGTAAAGCTTTTGTGTTGCATTAGAAGGACCTGGTTAGGGA
Organism: Psammodynastes pulverulentus; assembly: GCA_025802295.1. Taxonomy (NCBI): domain Eukaryota; kingdom Metazoa; phylum Chordata; class Lepidosauria; order Squamata; family Psammodynastidae; genus Psammodynastes; species Psammodynastes pulverulentus. The sequence goes on from JAOYMU010000192.1 coordinate 76,133,901, forward strand.
TAGCTCATTATTAAGAAAATATATGTAGTTGGTAAGAATTAATGCAACCAATCATTTCCAGCTTTTAGGAGGCAGCATCAGAATGGAGGCAGAAGAGGTTTCCCATGGTCCAGAAGGGCATTGCCCAGAGTTTAGAATAGATTAAGTATATCTCTAGCCTTACTAGACATTGACTTAGCCTCTGGTTTAAGCAATAATGAAACATGACATAATGCTTTCCCCCATTAGTCTCTCATAGATTCCCATCAAATTCTCACAGAATCCTAGAGTTTTGCAAAACACATACAAACCCTGATCATGAAGTCTTTTTGTCATTCATTGCATTCAAAGTGTGTCTGCACGCACATGTAAGTGATTTTCAAGCCATCTTCAAGAAAGTACAATGATAAACTAATTAAATAAATAAAACAATGGGTGAATACTTAAAGAAATGTTCTATATTGCTATTTTCCCTTCGTGTGCTTTCCACTTCCTGTAGGGGAATGGGGGTAACATCGTAATGTTTTATTTCTGTTGGGTGAAAGAGCTCTGGAAGCTGAATATATCCTTGGCTTGCTTGTTTTAATTAGCAACAGAGCTTCCGGGAAATAAGCAGACAGACTCTCTATGGCAGTCAATGGTTCTATTAGATGCTACAGTAGTTTTCCAGAGGACAGCTGTTGTCATTCCCTCTCTGGAGGCTGCACTTTGGTTGGGCCAACTTCAGCAGCTAAATTCTCATTTCTGCCTTTTCCAAATTAAAACTGAGCATCTGTTCATTTTAACAGATTGTTAGAACCACTCTCCATGTGTTGCTAATAGCTGCTGCCATTGGCAGTTGATCACTAGTCTTCCCATCACACCCCTTGGTAGAGAAAGAGACAAGAGAAACACAGCCAAAATGCAGGGGTCAATTTACATATCAATGTTTGTATCCCCTAAAAGCCCTCTGTCCATAAAACCTAGATACTGATACCCCAGCATGAAGCTTTGGCAAGATGCACACTTAAGGATCAGCCATCTCAGGGTTGGGTCTCTGAATTGTAGATAGTCCCCCCCCCAAAAAAAAAATAGTAGTGTGGTATATCATAAACAGAGGCATTCACAACACTTCCATTTTTTAAATAACAGAAATTAAGACAAGGAAAACAGAAAACCACCACTGAAAAGTACATGACACAGCCAGATGAGTGCAAGTCTTGAACTGGCAGAAAAGTCTTTTGGCATAAGATTTCATCTTATTCTGGTACAGGAACAAAGTGGCAACTCTTCTCGTCGTTGTTGTAGTGTAGAACAAGTTAAGGAAAGTAGTTGTTTGGGAGCTGAGGTCCAAGTATCTTAAAGTTGCCAAAGTTGAAAAGCACTGATCTAGACAGCCTGATTGCTAATTTTATTTTATTTTTATTTATAATTTGTCAAACAAAAACAAAAACACAAATAATATACAAATAAAATGACAGGGATGATAGACATGTTAGTGCACTTATGCGGACCTCTTAAATATGAAGTGAGGTCCACAGAAGTCTATTTGTGACTAAAACTGTGAAATTTACCACTCAAGAAGTGTCTTCTACTATTAAAAAACATTTAAGTCATTTTTGAGTCGCAAAGTCACTAATTCTAGCCTTGTCTGTGGAGCAATAGAGACCATTTATGCCTTGCATGCCTCCTTAGGATTCAGCTCTGAGTATAATGCTTATCTATATAAATTTTTCAGCCCAAAGACATAAAACTATTTACTATATTTGGTTCTTTGCTTTAAGTTGTTAAGCTGACTAACGGGCTTGTTGACTTTACATTCCTCTTCCTAATAATTACACATAGCACTAAGCAGTATTGTGGTTTCTAGGATTCTGATTTATTATGATTTGTGAATGCAGTCACTGTGGCTTGTAGACCATGTTTTATGGCTTGGTGCAGCGGATTCAAAATACATTAGATAAAGAAACATAGCTTCATGTAATATATGAACTCAGCCACATCTTATATTAATTATGTTGATAAACATGAAAATAAACATGTGCATGCACATTCTTCATTTCCATGTATTTGATGTTTACAAAAACAAGTTTCATTAACTGAGGGTGACATATCTTTTATGCCTACCACACACAATTGTAACTGATTTTCTGTGTCTCACAACACAGCATTTCATTGATGGATTTCTTGCAAAACTCTTTATTATTAAAAAAGAGGGTGTTTGAAATATAAAGAATTAATTCTGCTGAAATAAATAGAAAATAAAGTTCTTAATGCTTTTACAAAATTCAGGCACTGCCAGAACCTACAGATTCATATCTATAGTTCATATATAAAAATGAATGAATATGATATGAATGAAAATGAATAGATGTGTTATATTTAAAAAAAATATTAAGAAGGATTTGTAATATGCAAAACTGAACACAGATGTATGCTTAAAGAGATGGGATAGCTAATCTGGATTGGAAGAACAAAAAGTCATGATTACTATTGGGCTCACTTCCAAAATAAATTTATGAGCATCATCTAAAAAATGCTATTTCTTCAATGAAACACAAGAATGGATTCTGTATTTACGGGTAAGAAAATTCATATCATCAGGCCCATTTTCAGCAATTTGCAGTTTTATGTTTTCTAGGCAAGAAAGCCAGTAAAATGATGGCAAGTGATTTCTGAACTAACATACAGTGAAGTTTCTTTGTCTGTGTTGTGTGGGACTCAGTGTGAGACTCACACTCAATGGTTCTAAAAAGTATGCTTTTCCTTTGTATTTTATTGCATTTTTCCTTTTGTAATAATAATAGCAATGGTACTTAGACATACATACTGCTTCATAGTATTTACAGCCCTTTCTAAGCAATTTAAAGAGTCAGCATATCACCCCCAATCTGGATCCCCATTGTACCAACCTTGGAAGGATGGAAGGCTGAGTCAACCTTGAGCTGGTAAGAATTGAACTGTTGGAAGTCAGCAAAATTAGCCTGCAATACTGCATTCTAACCACAGTTCTAAGTACAATTAGTGAGACGTGGGATGAGCAAGGAAGAGTGCCAGTTGCCAAAGGATACCGACAACTAAACATCATGGGTCAAACATACTTTATGCAAATATGTGCCTGGTGCTCCAAGACTTCTTTGGGCCAGACTTAAAATAAGGAAAGAGTCACTTTAAATAGGGTTTGTATAGAGACATCAGCCCAGAAACTAGGAGACCATGAGTTCTAGTCTCACTTTAGACAGAAAGCCAGTTGGGTGACCTTGGGCTAGTTTTTCTATCTCATCCCTAGAAAGAAGGCGAGGGCTGGAATCTTGCCAAGAAAACTGCAAGGACTAGTCCTGGCAGACACCAGAAGTCAACACACACACTCATAGCACTTTAGATTTATATACCGCTTTACAGTGCTTTTTACAGCCCTCTCTAAGCGGTTTACAGAATAAGAGTGGCTAGTTGGAGAGGGCAAGAAAATGGATGTTTGTGAACATTAGCCAGCCCTGATTCCTACAATGTTTGATAAATGATAAATGGCTTTATCTGATGGAAATGTGAAAATGACAGAGCGGAGGTTAGGATCAATGCAAATTGGAGTATCACTGAGAGAAAATGTGTTACAGGTGAGGTTGCTGTCATGATGCAGAAATGATAGTGAAAAGCATTTTTCTTTTTTACATTTCTAAAACAGGGAACTTTACCTGGGGCAGTTTTTCTTAGGTTTATACAGATTAGGGTAAGACGTTGAACATTTTTCTTTATCACAACTGGGTACATGAGCTGAGATCTACTCAATCAAAGAGCTGTGGTTGCTGCTCACTCTGTTATTAGCATTCTGAGTTCACAAAATTTTGCTTCCAATACAATCATACAGTTGCCTACTAAAAATAAGTCTTAGTGTGAGCTCAGTAAGCTTATTCCAAGGAAACAGATTGAGGAATTCTTATCTAGGTTAATCCTTTTTGGTGGTTTACCATAACAAAAAAAATGAAACCGCTTTAAAATGCTTTACTACCAACTTTATATGTGCATTTGCTTCTTTCAATAAGTAGTGTGAGAAAATAGGTTTTTCAAGGCAACACAATATATTCTACCACATGGGAGAATGTGGTTTTCAGGAGACACTAACTCTTATGAAGAAAAAGGTGAGTCCCCTCCAAATGTTTTTAGATTATGCCCTTCAAATGACTTCTTTTGGAGAAAGCGCTTCACAATATTTTAACAGCTGCTGTATTTGTGTTGATGAATCTGTCATTTGGAGTGGAATGACGTTGAGCTGAATGGCTTCTCATGAAGTTTATTTTTAGCAGTCTAGTGGAGATTTTGTCTCATCAGAGGCCTTCAGAGAGAAATTTGTTACTGAAGGACCATAATCCTAAATTAAAGCATACAATTTTCTTCATCTTCTAAATTAACACTTACAAAAACATAACGGTTATACAGTTTCCAGCACTGGGAACCGAGCTGCCTATATACTGCTTGCTTTATTTTATTGTTGGATAGAGAGGAAACCAAATTTCAGAGGCTAGAGAAGTTTTGAACTGTGACTTTGAGTAAGTGATTGTTTAGATATGAACAAAGAAGCTAAGGATTTCAACTGATAATGAGTCAGAGTTAATCTTTTAGAAAAAATAGTTTGGGAAATATTTTGGATGCAACTTTGTTCTAGAGTTACAAGTTGCACCATAGTTTACCTTGTACTTTTACACCATCTTTTTCAAAGAACTGGCCTGGCCATGGCTATCCAAGGTCTTAACTTAGATTGGACAGCCCTATATACAGCTTCTCATGCAGAATTTCATCTACTGCAAATTCTAAGGATATTGACTAGTAATGAGTTCCAAGACAAGGGATTGTCTTCCTTTGCCACCAAATCGATTTTGTTACCTTTGGAACCCGCTGTGACCCGAGTGTAAGAGTTCACACAGTTAGCTGAAACAATCTTGTAATAGCATTTGTAATAGACCATCCCTGTCCTAATATTTCTTTTATTCGTACTCACTTACACTTATATGATTATATGTTATGTTCATATATACTTGTTTTTCTAATATATGCTTGACAAAATAAATGAATAAAATAAAAATTTGACATCATTCTTTGACATAAGAAAATAAAAAACCTGGAAGGTTTGAATATCTACTGGAATGTCTCTCACTGTTCCAGTGACCATTTCTTGTTATTATTATTATTATTATTTATTGCACTTCTATACCGCCCTTCTCCCGATAGGACTCAGGGCGGTGAACAGCCAGCAGTAAAAAACACAACATCATATACA
>JAOYMU010000192.1:76223844-76234693 GCA_025802295.1 Psammodynastes pulverulentus
GCTTTAAAAAGAGAACTGAGACAATCAGAAAAAGTCAGGATTTATTTCAAGTCACTATTAAATAAGGACTTTGATTTCCATTATATGCCAGCAGAACTCATTTTACTTTGACTTTTTTCTACTTTGGGAATGGGCCTTTTATAGTGATAAGTACTGAATTTCACAATTTGATGCTAACGGGTCACTCAGTACATAAGAGAAACACCAAAACTAAATGTTGGCTGCCCAAAGGCTGTGTCATTTCATGGCAGAGAAAAGAGCCCTAGTGAATAAGAGAGAATATTAAAAAGGAATAATTACAATTTAACAGTAGTCTTTATATTACTGGCTTGAACTGATGACACATTTATTAGATCAATAAAGACCTGATCATTTGAATTTATACAGAATAATCATACTGTAATCTTTAAAAGTAAGGAACTTAAAAGCAGTCTTTATTGAGCTATGTTTTTCTTCACTGTCATTCATTTTACCCAGGCTCTAGAATAGTATTTCTCAAACTCAGCAACTTTAGTTGTGGGTGCTTCAGTTCCCAGAATTCTCTCAACTCCCAGAATGGGGGAATTCTGGGAGATGAAATCTACACAAGTTAAAAATTGCTGAGATATTGAGAAGCATTGCTGGAGAGACCAATTGGTGGATCAGCTAAAGACTGCCCTCTCCCCTCCTGGTCATGACTAACCAGATGCCTGTTAAAAAGACATGAATACAGCAGTACCTCCTGCTTATAGTTAGAGGAAATTAGAATCACTCAGGAGAGATGGGTGGTGTAGAAATTCAATGAATAAAATAAAATAAAATTCAGAAAAAGTTGCTCTGGATCTGATGAAACTATTGCTGTTTTTACAAAACAACCCGCCCCCTTCATTTTATCCACATGCACTGTTGGAAAGTAGATAAAGAATAAGCAGAAATCAATCACCATCACAGGGACATTTTCCTGTTGTTTTTAACCTCAGTCATTCCTCATTTTCTCAGTAAGAAACAAGGAAACAAAACCACGCTTGGTCTACATGCATTTGTTATATGCAACAGCTACATTTTAAGACATGTTTTAGATGGCAACTAAATACTACTGATCAGTATTGCTCTGCCACGGAATAATTTACCAGCAAACCTTTGTATATTTGTAATGTACATATGCCTTTTGTGAAACAGACCAAGATATGTGTTTAGGAACAGACAAAAATTGTTCTTAAGATTCAGTACATAAATTTCATCTATGCATTGCAGTATCAAAACAACTGTTGAACACCCTGGCAACCAAGTATGCAACTCGATCTGATGTATCATTGTCTTGCTATTAAGTAATTTCTCATCTAAACATTATCTCACATATGGTAAAAATCAGTCAGGCATATACATTCTGCATGATTGTATCCATATAGGAAGTTTTGTGAAAATCTTTCTGAAAAAGAAATGTTTTTTTAAACTCCTCAGTTTATCAGTCTTGCAATTCAAGTCTTCTACTTATTGAGGATTCCACCGGCTTATTCATGTTTATCCAAATGTACTAAAGTCACTGCAAATTTGATAAATACAGTTGCAAAACATTTTCTTTTGGGATGTGTGTGTGTGTGTGTGTGTGTGTGTGTGTGTGTGTGTGTGTGTGGTGTATAGTGTTACAGTTCCAGGAAGAATCAGATGCATGTAAGAAACATTACAGCTAGGACCATGGACACAAAGCAAATATAACATTGTTCCAATTTTTCAACTTGGAGGCATTCTTTTTAAAAAAGACATGCTTGAGGAACTGAATGTATGACATATTGGATTTGTTAACTTTGATATTTCTCATCATGTAATAGAGGCTAAGACTATATTGGAACTATATATCAAATAACTAACAAATTAACTTAAACCAAAGATTTCTGACACATGAAGAAATTAGTGCCGTCAACTGGATTGTTACATGCAATTTCCAGATTTTCACCACCCCAAAGTTAATGACTCTCCTCCTGTACTGGCAACATGTGATCTCTGGTATCCCAAAATCAATTAAGAGATTTTTTTTCAAAAACAGGTGGGAGACTATCATTTCTTTTCTTTTTTTACACCGTTAGAAAATATATTTCTTTAAGGTCTCATTTTTGCAGGCCTCTAGAGACCAGTCTTACAAGAGCCCGTTAAAAGCTTCAATAAGTTATTCATGCTTCATGGTCCACAAGGATATTTGTTGGTCCTCTGGATTACTTTTATCATGTAGACAAGAAAACCAAACATAGTCAAACATGTGAACATAACCATCCATATGGTGGTTTGGAATAGAATGGATTGAAACAAACTTCCAGAATATAAGATTTTACCTCAGCTAGTGAGTACTGAAACATCTGCCTTTTATGAATTCTGATGTAAACCTAACAGATTCCAACATATTAATCTTGATTTACAAGCCTTTATATTTGCCAAATATACCAATTCTTGATTTCAAAGATGCATTAAAATACATTTAAAATTCATGCTTAGAGAAAGCAATTAGAATTGTGTAATTTATATTAATATAAATGTGTAAATTACATTAAATGCACACCTCCATGCAGATATTATGAAAAGAAACAAATTGTTTGTCTTTAATTTTACAGATTACAGCAGAGAATAGAGCTGATGTATCAATGAACATATTATGTTACCTGAATTAGAAACAGACCAATTTATACATTCTTAAAATGTAATAGCGATGTAATATAACTGATAGAATAGACTTCTAGTAAGAAATATTACAAAGTTGAAAAAGAGGAACCTCTAATAAATTGTTGCATTTATAGTTTGAATATACACTCATAAAGAGAGCTAAACAGACACACCATTTGAAAATATTTTAATGTCATAGAAATACCTAAGTTTTCTTCCACTGGAAGAGCCATTATTACAACAGAGAAAAGTTTTATACTGCTTAAATCTGATTCAAACAGGAGTACTGTATACTAGTTTTGATTAACAATAACTTAACCTTTGGTTTAACGTGGAGCCAATATGTGAAACACCACTGGTGTTGTTGGTTAATAATTGGATGGGAGAATGCTAGGAAATCTTCAGGGGGTAGGGAGGCTAAAATGGGAAGTTGGGGGAAAAGATATTAAGGTGGCAATTGAAAATTATTTTCATAGTGCCACAAAAAAAGAGTATATCTCTCATATCACTAGGAACTGAGTTCACTTAAAGATTTTGGTTTTACTTTTTATTGGTGCAGATTTGTTTACAACTAGGTACAGAAGCATTCTCAGTGTGGTGCTCTTGAAATATCTTAAGACTGTAATTTTTAACATGGGAGCTGAAATTCAACTATTTGAGGGGCAGCAGAAATGGCAAGGTTGAATTACGTCTTATACAAATCCTTAATAGCAAAACAACTGCATCTTTTCTCCTTGATATTATATAGAAAACACTATTGGAATGAGGTAATTAAGGGTGATTTCACCACAGAAAAGTAACTGGAATTTTATGAAAAGAAGTAAATACCCTAAAGCATTCCTGTTAAACAGGTAAATAAATAGATATGTAACAGCAGCCTTTGTTTCTAGCCTTCTTGCATTCTGCAGATCCATCTGCAGGATTTCCAGTCCATATAAGTGAGAGCTTCAAAGTTGATAGAAATTCTTTGTGCTGAACCAAATGAAAAAGCAGCCTAGTAGAATAAGAAAGCATATTGTTTGCTGTAATCTTGGACAATTTGAAGTTAAATAGATGAATTCCTCTTCATTCAAAGCTGAGAAAAAAAGGGGAGAAGGGCTAGTTAAGGAAATCTGCATACAAATTCTTTCAACAATACTTAGTAATTTCCTCTAAGCTCCTCTGGAAGTACTTAAGTAAAATACTAAACAAGACAGTATAGAAGTCAATGGCTGTTGAATTCTCAGAGGAGAGGTGCAAATGGGATCCATGGGAGACTTTGAAACCAATTAATAGTAACTCATCAGCATTAATCACATCATAATCAAAAGTAAATACAAATCACTAGTTAAGAAGCATTGCTAATAAAGAGAATTGTACTTCTTGGTCCTTCCGTCCCAGGTAAGGAAAACAGAAAACAAGATGAGATTAACACTTACAACTTGTTTACAAGACTCCATCAAATATTATATTGGAACTCACTAGCAATTATACACATTCCTAACATGATTACTGGAAGCAAGATTTAGATTAAGAAAAGTGGTGCTAGATAAATGGCTTACAAAAATGTTACATCATGATCCTATTTTTTTTTTGCTTTTATTTAACAATGATAACATATTGTTGACTAGCGATCCCAACAGATTTTGTTTCATATAAGGTGATTTGAGACAGTCAGTTTGGTGTGGTGGTGAAGTTATCAAGTTGGAAAGAAAGTTGGTTCTATTTTGCTTTAGGGATGAAGCTAACCTTGGGCCAATCTTTCTTCCTCTCAACTCTTAGAAGGAGCCAATAGCAAACCATTTCCAGAAAACCTTGGCAAGAAAAGTACAAGGACTGGTCAAGAGAGTTTCCAGGAGTGAACAATGACTTAAAGGCACAAAAAGGGTGTACTGCTTGACCTAATAATTGCCTGAACTGACCATATGATGCTAACACAAAATTAAATGATCCCATTTATGAGTGCACTGATGTTACCCAGTTTGGGTAATGAAACATCTACAAGAAAACAGTCAAGCTCAGAGAGCACCAAGGACTCTTCATTTCATCCCTGAGCTATATTCTCCTTTATTGATCTCATTTATGTAAAGTAGCAATAGGATAAATGTGGTATGAGACACAAAGTGTGTCCTGTCCCTTCCAGTATGCAAAGCTTCTGTGCCACAACAGCTGCAGGAGGGATAGAAAAATTAACAATTTCTCTTGCAAGAAGTCTGCTTCATCTGATGAATGTTTGCTTGTGATTTGTAAATGTAGATGGGGGGGAGTGAATGTTTTTTAAATGAACAATTGCAAGGAATATCTAGAAACACAGCTCTGTCACCTCAGTTATATAGAAAAAAATATTCTTAAGGGGTTTTTGCAGACAGGCATTCTCTCAGCATAGGAAGCAGGTAATGACAAACCACTTCTGGAATCTCCCAGGAAAAATGCAGGGATTTTTCTAGGAAATTACCAAAACTGACTTGAGGGTATTAAAAAAGAATACTCTTGTCCTACCTCCACCCAGGTTTAGGAATGCACAGTAAAACAAAAAAAAAATTGTGCACATTTTACATATAAATAGAAGGTAGGCATATAGTTCCTTTTCAAATCTAATTGCCAATGTATAGTGAAAAGACTATGGTATTTGAATTTGGGAGATATACTGTATAACTACCATTAAAAAACAATGAGTACTCAAACACCTGAAGGGATCATTATGATAATTGCTTCTCCCACATAGCCCTCGATTTACAACAGTTCATTTAGTGACCATTCGAAGTCACATCACTGAAAAAAGTGACTTATGATTGTTTTTCACACTTCTGTCACAACATCCCTATGGTCAGGTGATCAAAATTCAGATAGTTGGCAATTGACTCACATTTATGACAGTTGGTCCTGTGGTTACCTTTTGTGACCTTCTGAGAAGCAAAGTCAATGGGTAAACCAGATTCACTTAAGAAACATGTAACTGACTTAACAACTGCTTTGATTCACTTAACAACTGTGGCAAGAAAGGTCATAAAATGGGACAAAACTCCCTTAACAAATGTCTCACTTAGAAACATGAATTTTGGGCTCACTTGTAGTCGTATGTCAAAGACTACCTGTATTCATGTAAATCAGGTGGAGGCTTAGGGCCAGTGGTGGGATTCAAATATTTTTACTAACGGTTCCGTGGGTGTGGCTTAGTGGGCATGGCATGCTTGGTGGGTGTGGCTTGGTGGTGTGGCAGTGGAAGGATACTGTAAAATCTCCATTCCCTCCCCACTCCTGGGGAAAGGTTACCACCTGTTCTCTGAGCTACTCAAAATTTCTGCTACCCGTTCTCCAGAATTGGTCAGAACCTGCTGAATACCACCTCTGCTTAGGGCCATTGGGAGAGGTGGTTCTAAAAATTCAGTCCTAGGCCACCAACTATGAATCAGTGTCTACAACATCTGAGAAGGCCCTTTCTTGCCTAAACCTGATCTAGAAGGCCTGGCTACGCTAAACCCCCTGAGAAGAAGAAAAAATCATTGATATAGACCAATGACTGACATTTTAGAAATTGTTTCATATAAAGTGGATATATAGGACAAAGTGCTACCTCAACAAGCTCACAGAAACCATATTTGGATTTTAACTCGGTGAGACAAATTCAACAATTCAGAGGAGCCCATAAGAATTCATGTAGTCTTTAGTCTTTTGCAATGAGAAATACAAAACTGACTGACTACTGACATCTTAAAGGCTGACAATTAAATAACCTAAACTTCGCTGCAGAATAATTCGTCCCTTATAAATGTGTTCATGTTTCAGGTATAGGACTCTTTATTTCTTTTTTCTTTTTGCATTAACTACAGGCGTATTTTCCCTCAGTGATGTATGTCCTTACCACAGTTTTGTCTTTGTTCAGATAAACACTGAAGAACACCATAAGCACATCGACACAGCTGGCAACCCTTCCATATCCATTCTCCATGCACAAATGGGCCACAGTTGCTGCCAATGACAAATCAGAAGATGCAACCTTATTTCCAGGTTTCATTGACAAGCCACAATCACCCAAAATGTATGTATCTTCTATACCTTTTCCGTTCATCATGTTCACAGTATCTGCCAACAAAGTATTGGGGGCATGCACAGAAACTGCCCAGGATGCAAGTTCCTCCATTTTTACAACAGTGCCTGTTAAGGGTACGACCTGAAAAAGGAATAGTCCATAGTTGACAAAGAAACAGACTTCTTTGAACCTTCTTTTTCACTTGCTTTTGCCAAGTCTTCCTAGCTGCCAAAGGCCTAGTTCTATTGGCCTTAAGGGGACCATAAAATTAGCTGCCTGTTAAGGCTGTTTGTTCAGCTAAGCCCAGATTGTTTAGATAAGGATTAAAAGCAAACTGCTAGAGATTACTGCATGGCCAAACACCACCCCATGACTTGACTTGTTCTACTGCAGAAGCTTTGTGTCAAACTGCAGATTTCACTCCAGCAGAAGGTAATAACAATCATATTCGCTTTTGAAAATAGCAGTATTGATATTTACCCCCCCCAAAGAAAAGAAGCATTATCTTTTGCCAAATGTGCAAAAATGTATCATCTTTTTAGCTAAACTGTGCCTTCAAATAAAATAAGAATGTACCTATTTTTTTATCAATTTATGTTTTAACCATAATAAAATCATGATGCTGCAATATGCCTATCTCCTAATTTGCTTGGCAGAAAGAGTTATTGCAAATGGAACTGTAGAGCTGATGAATATTTTCTTTAAGGTCAGTCCTGGATAAATGGAGAGATCAACATTTCCCATAAGTAAGCAACTGGATCTTGCTTTTTGCCACAGCTCATTACAGAAATGGTGCCAGAAAAGTACAATAATTTGTCATCCCCATTATATTTTCAAGTGAAGAAATTTATGGATTATAATCCTAAAAATCCAAAAGTCTCAGGGTCTCGAAATATATAGAGGATTAATTTCTGGGTATTTATTTTAAAAAAATACACCACTGACTCAGTAGAATATAATTTAGTATATATAAGAATTGTAGCTTATAGCACAAGTCTTAGTAATAGTATTTACAAAGGTTTTATAATATTTTGGCCAGCCCCGCCAATGGAGTGTAAAGATAGGCTACGCTGGATTGCAGTTGAACTCTGCAGAGATTCTACTAACCAAAAGACAGTGCAGGATCCCATCTTATTGGGAGCAGGGCAATGCATACATTGAATAAAAAACAATTTAGAAAATCTCATTCTACCTTGCCTATTCTCCAGGGCAGATAAGAAGTTATTTTGGACAAACAAATTTTCCAATGGACATACTGTATATCCATTTGTTCATGTGTATTTATTGTATTTTTATTGTAAAATGTATATTTTATCCCTATCACATTCCTCAGAGGTGGGCAAAAGTAAAACTGAATGCTTGCTTTAATGACCTCATGCCTAGAATTAAAGGTAGTACAAAATGACTGTGGGATAGGACTGGCTAATAAATTTCATGGCAGAACAAGGATTTGAACCCAGACCTCTCTGCTAAGTTCATGTTAGTACAATGTCAGCTGACTGGTGTTACGGGCATTAGATTGGAGAAATCTGTTGCTTTAATAAATTCAGATATCAAGTTTTAGGGAGTGTGTAAACATAAAGAAAGTAACTTACTCTCTGTTAGCCCAGTGAAAGGTACAATTGGTCTCGAGTTGATCTGCTTTTTATACTCGGAGCTCTGATTCATAGCACTGAAGACTTTTAATGTGGTGGCTCGCTCTTTTGCACTGTGCTTTTGAATAATGACATCCATATTTCCTTCAGGGTCATCTTCTTTTCTAAGGCCTTGTACAGAAAAAGAAGAACATAAGAGAGTGCACTATTTCACAGTAAGCAAAAATTGGAATCAAATTATGGGAAAATTCCTCACCTTCTCCAAAATTAGTATTCTGCAAAACCAGAGTTATTGTTAAAAGAAACCTGGAGAGGCAAAGTATGCACAAGCATTAGTTCAGTATGAAAAAAGTAGGTGTGAGAACAGGGCATTCAGACCACCTCAAAAACTAGTACTATTAAAATTCATTGAATTTTAATACTTGGATAATTAGGATGGCAGACTTAATTACAGACAAAGCAATCTGATGCTAAATATGCTTAGGACAAAGTAAAGGCAAATTGAATTGCCTGAGACTTCTTTCTAAGAGCAACACAATCCTAGGGTATGGATAAGCCACTACAGCACAAAACATTATTATACATCGTTATAAAATCCCAGCTAAATAGTTCTATTCTTGTCTTTGTTACTGAGATAATTGCTTCAAAATCACATTTGTAGCCCTGTTACCAAAGCAAAGCACTGTTTTATAAAAAGACAATAGTTTTGGAAATTATATTTTACTCTCACTAGAGCCAAAATGTGCAATATGTTATATCTCTTGCTTTTACATGGATTACAATTTTGCCTTTGTGTATATAAAGAATAGAAGACGCATGACTGAATACAACTCGATTATAGGATATAAAAATGCAAACTTACCTCGTATTTTGCCTCCAATACATTTTCTTAAGTTGTTTTTCTCCTTCAAGCCCACTTCAATTCCAATGCTGTTTCCAAGTAAGTGTGGTCCAGACTCCTCACCCGAAACAGGAGCAGCTGTTTCACGTGATTAGACGGACGAATTAAAGCAGAAGAACCTTTTTTTTAGCTGTTTCTCATTTCCTCCAAGAGCACATGCCTTTTAGAAGCTCTTCTGTGGTTAGATTTTCAGAGAGGTATAGTCCACTCTAAAGTGAGATAGTTCCTACCCCTCCCTCCATAAACACATCTTGCTGGGGGAGGAGCAATCTTTCACACACACAGCAGGAGGTAGAGCTTCCCCTTCCCAACGAGTCTTCTAGCATTGGTCTTCAACTAGTAGGTTGGTGCTGATAAATTGCCCTATTTTACAGTAGAAAAAAGAATGGGCCACTACCTGTGCCAATAATATTTCATTCTTGCTTGCATTGAGGTTTTAAGAACGGGAGATGACAGTCAAGTTCAAAGGAGGACAAGGGGATTCTGCACTTTTAAATTGCTGAATATTGACAGGTAAGGTAACAGAGAGGAAAATGTCCTTTTCTATGTCCTTGTAAAAGACTGTTTGCCACTGGTTATCATAGAGATTAAGTAAGTTACTCCAGAAATTTATTCCAGATATGATAATAAAATATGGCCGTTGTTTGGTCATAGATCTGAAAAAAGGTGTCATGCTTTTCATCAAAGGAAACGATGGCTCAAAACTTGATTATTTATTTAGCCATCTGGTTTTTTAATATGTACAAAGAGTTTTAGAAGTGCTTGTAGTTTGTCTTTTTAAAAGAGTTGCATAAAATATAAACTATGCACTCATAATTTTTCTGCACTTAAGAAAAACACACCAGAAATTGAACTGATCCTGCTCTATAGTAGGAAAAAATGGACATGAAATTTACAGTCCTGCCTCTTTTGTTTCTATTTCAAACCACTGAGCCCTCTGACATCTTGAGATTTCCCTTGGACCATGCCAGAATAAGGGAGAAACAGTTAAAGAAGACTTAAGAAGATATGCAGAGAATGAGGGATTAGCACTGGAGAGACTGAAGTTCAAGTTGTCCCCCAGCTATGGAAGCTTACTGGATGATTTTGAGCCAACCACCATTCAAGAACCACCTCCTAGGTTTCCCATATAAACTATCTTGAACTCTTAGAGAAACGGTAGGGTCAAAATTTAGCACATGTCATGGGAAAACAATAGAGCATGTTTGTGCTGTGTGTAGCTACAGGCGTGGGAATGCTCAAAGACTTTATTCTGCTTGTGATTGAAAAATCAAGCTGCCATTTAAGAAACAGATACAAACTTTGTTCAACCTCTGTATTGCAGTAGCTTTTAAAATTCAATGTATCCTCAGTTTAACTTGGAAAAACTGGGACTGAGAATCTGGGCATCTTTTCCCATAGTAGAGTTCTGTCTGATGAATTATACTTGATGTATCTACAGGTAATCCTCTTCTCACAACAGTTTGTTTAGTGACCATTCAAAGTTACCATGGTACTGAAAAAAAATGACTTTTTCCACATGACTCTTGCACCGTCCCTGTGGTCCATGATTTAAAATGGGAGGTTTGGCGACTGGCTCATATTTATGACTGTTGCAGTGTCCTTGGGTCACATGGTCACTTTTTGTGAGTTTCTGACAAAGTCAATGGGGAAGCCAGATTCACTTAACAACTGTGTTACTAACTTAACAACTGCAGTGATTCACTTAACAAC
>JAOYMU010000192.1:76292172-76303875 GCA_025802295.1 Psammodynastes pulverulentus
GCCAGCAAAGCTTTAAACCAAAGCTTTGCTGGCTGAGGAATTCTGGGAGTTGAAGTCCACAAGTCTCAAAGTTGGCAAGTTTGGAGACCCCTGGCATAGAACCATAGGTAGAATACCAGAACCATGGTTCTGGTATTTATGACCAGGAATGTTCAGAATGTGAATATAATGATAGGGTCTTCCACTCTGATGTTTTAAAGGTTGGGATTACTGCATTTATTTTGTATATGGCTGCAGCAGGAAAGTCCTGGGTGCATGTGGATGAATGTGCACACGAGCCAGGATTCTGCATTGGCAGCCTCCTCCATTACAAGTAAATCCCACAACAACCACCAAGATCATTTCAATAACTGTGGCAGGTGAGTTACCTGGAGGTCTTGTGTGTTAAGAGCTCTGGACAATGGATTCTTTATCAAAGAGCCTATCAATCTGGATGTCTCATCTAAGAAGTGATGATAGAAGGGATTGAAAGCATCAAAGCTACTAGGACAAGGGTCTTCAAACTTGACAAGTTTAAGACTTGTGGACTGCAACTCCCAGAATTCCTGAGCTAACATGACTGGAGGAGGAATTCTGGGAGTTGATGTCCCCACGTCTTAAAGCTGTCAAATTTGAAGACCCCTGTACTAGGGTTTAACTTATGCCTAAACAGTAATTCTCTATTTCATTCAAGGTTTTGTATCTGAAATGGGTTATTTTGTTCCCTAATGCCTTAATGTATTACTTATTTAATGTAATTTAATTTAATTATTTATAACCTGATTATTATTTTACAAATAACACAAGGCAGTGAACTTATCCAACACAACTTTCTCCTATTTTCCCCACAACCATAACCCTGTGAAGTCAGTTGAGCGACCGGTCCAAGATCATCCAGTGGCTTTCATGGCTAAGGCGGGACTTGAACTGCCGGTCTCTTGCTTCGTAGCCTGGTCTCTTATCTTAAGCACTTGACCAAACTGTCTCATTATGTAACTATGTACCTATGTAATATCCCAGAATGAGTGGGATGTTGTAACCAGAATTGCGCCCATCTATGAACTCTTGAGGTATACATGTAAAATCAACTTCATTTTAAAAGTTTAAAAAATAAAACAAAACAAGATATTTTTTTTTAAAACTGTGATTCAACAAACACTGATTTAGCTGTCTTTTAATGAAAATTTGAACATTTGTGACCAGCCACCTTTCCAAAGTAACAAGTCTCTTCGTCCAAATCCTTATTCACCTCTGAATAAGTCAGGAACATTCTTGTTAATTTTATGGCACTATTTGTGCAAGTGGCATAAATTACCTAATAGGAGAACTGCACTGCAAATTTTGCTATTTGAAGACTTAGGCCATTTCCTTCAGAATATCATTATATAAACCAATGCAAATGATATCATTTGCAGATCAAGAGATATGTGAGAGTAACAGACACCTGCTTCCCCAAACTGGTTCATTAAGTTGAAGTTTCACTGTACATAAATTCACCAATCTCCTCTCCTTGTTACTATTTGGTTTAATTCTCTAATAAGAATTAGTTGCAATCCTTTTCAAGTTATAAATGTGTGTTGTCATCAACACCCAAAATAACAGTTTTTCATGACAGAAAATAAAAGGACAAACATCAAAATCAGATATGAATCAGAAAATAAAAGAACAGTTGTTTGCAAACAGCTCAGAAAGAAGTAAAGAAGAAAAGCAACTATATTTACCAAGCCCCTTGGCAGATAGAAAATTTGCCCTAGGCAGAAACAGAAGCACACAAGGAACTCTAGAGCTACTGCTTGGATAGATATTTGACTCACAGTAGATCTGCACTGCCTGCTCAGCCTATTACTTAAGGTGGGACGTTCACCGCTTCCTAAATGTGGGAATCCACAAATGTTGTCTTCCTCCTCCAGTCTATTGCAAAGACTCACCGTAGTCATGTTTTCCACCTTTGATTCCATACTGTAATTGTCTGCCTCAAGCTACCTTATGCCCTTTTAGAGCAGAGGGTCTCCAAGCATTTTATTCCATTCTAATAGCAACCCCCAAATTGATTTGGCTGCAGTACCTGATATGTCCCTTTCCCTCCCATGGTTAGTTGCTGTTCTGTGTGATAATTTTGTTCTGCACTGCTAGGCTGCTCAGTTCTCTGCCATTTGGCAGTTGCTATCTTTTCCCAAAATTAATTTTGCAATTGATCCCATGACAGCTCACTAAGTTAATGAACTGTCCTCAATCCTAGAAACTCATGCCTTACGTCTCCCAGCAGGTTACTCTTTTAGTTTTTGTCTAGAATAAGTGAAGCATGCTTTCCCAACCTTTGTCCACACTATGGCAAATCTTCTCTTCTAAGTCTTCAAATGGCAAAGTACAAATAAATACGACTATTCTGTTTCTAATGAAACAGATATCTGCTCTGTCTTGCTGCAAAGTTTCCATGGACCTACAAGGAATCTTGAAACAAAAGATCTGCCAATTCCCCCTTGCTTTGATTATTATAGCAAAAGTGGAACTGTAAAGGGGAGAGGGAACAAAAGTTCCTGTTCTAATGTTAAAGAGATAGTGTGGGAAGAGGGGGTGGGGGCATCCATATTTTTATTTATTTATTTGTATTGAATGGCAAGGTGGCCTATGGAACTCTCGCTCCAGGAATCTGGAGGCTCTGAGTTTGATCCTAGATAGCAGCAGATATTTCTCTCTCTGGCCACAAAGAGAAAATACCTGCTGTGAATCCCTCATAGGTGTCAGGAAGGGAATCCGGCCAGTAAACACTCAGCTCCATTCAGTTGTCCTGACTCCACCCTGATGCAAGGGATTACAGGGTTGTAAAAGAAAAAAATATTTATTTGTATCCTGCATTTATTATTTTTACAAATAACTCAACATATCCAACCACTTTCCTCCTATTTTCCCCACAACAGCAATCTGAGAGAGAGAGAGAGTGACTGACCCAAAGTCACCTAGTTGGCTTTTATGGCTAAGGTGGGACTAGAACCTGTGGTTTCTGGTTTCTAGCCTGGTGCCTTAACCACTAAACTAAACTGCTGGTTTCCCAACATCTGTGAAACTAAAGGAAAGGCACAAGGACTGATGATGAAAGAACAATCCCTATAACAAAAAAGCAGGCATTGATTGATAGGAGCCAACCAATGAGACTCACCTCCTCTGCATAGATGGGAAGAGCAAAAAGCAGGAGAATGACCAATCTTTTGGTGATTTTAGTTGGGACTGAACACCAGTGCAACCTTGTTCCCAACCTTCTGCCACCAGACTGGAATGTCAGGAGTTGGGTTAAAAAAACCAGCTGGAATAGCATGGGAGAGAAGCAGCTTCATCTGCAGTTTGGAATTTCCCTCCGTGATGGAAATGCTAGAACCCACTGGCTGTAGTAATCCATTAAGATAATATTTAATGAAGGAGGCTCTCTTTAACACTGATACTTTGTGGGCTCTCTGGTGTGTCAGGCACACAGAAGAAGCCTGTAAGAATAGGCATAAAATGAAACGGGAATGCTATAACCATTGCCTAAGTTTCTTCAAAGGAACAAACTTAAAATGTAACAAGTAAATAAATTGCTCATCTGCTATATTTCCATTGGCTTTTTAGCATTTTGTGAGTCCTTTGTTGGTTGTAAAATATTATTAAGATTAATTTTCTACATTTTGTTGTCTAGCAGTTGGCTTAGCAAAACAAAACAAAGGAAAGCTTTTAAACTGGCCTTTCTGGAAATAGATGTACAAATATTTTCTTAAAGAGAAAATGGACAACCAATTCACTGTAATCTGTTTGATGGAAAGATTATTTGTGTGACTGACTCTGATGTATATTTCTTTTTGATCAAATGTACAGATTTATACATTTGGAAGGGTCAACTCACTCACTCCATTAAGGGCCACATCCTGTTCAGCATAGAAATCTAAATAAAAGTATCCCTCATTACTTTCTAGCCTTTGTTGAAGGGGAGTTTAAGAACCTGGTTCAATTGTTGAATTCCTCTAACAGCTACAGAGTTGTTTTGTTTTTTTTAACATTCAGCCAGAATCTACCTTTTTATAATTTATTCTGAATTGGGTATTCCGAGTCGGCCTTCTTTCGTGGGACATCCCTTCTGAAATTTGTAGATTGCTATCATACTGCCAACAAAGGCATGTAAGTGGAAGCCACATGTCAGAGGTAACATATGGTTGACCATCAGAAATGAAGAAAAATCAATGCATTTGGACTGCAAATTGTTGAGAATTAGACAGCAGAGAGAACAAATCAGTCAGTACTTGTGCAGATAGACAACTCTATAAAAGCAGTAATGAGGAAGCTAAAATTTTGGACATATAACATGAAAGGAAGAGTTTTTGAAGTAGATTGATATTTGGAAAAGCTGACAGCCACAAAAAAGACAGCAGCAAAAGGCAATGTGGATGAATGCTATCACTAACATCACAACATGATCTTACAAGAAATCAAAACAGTTACTGACAAATACTCTTAGTGAAGTGTTGTCCATTGGAGTAGAAAAAGTCAGAATTGTCTGGACAACCAAACATCAAAAATGTATCTCCCTTCAGTCATCTTTTCTAAAAGTAAAGTATATGAAATTCACCCAGCCTTCTCTTCTTATTTTCAGTCTCCTCCTTTGCTTAGCTTCTTGTTTGACCAAAACTTCAAAGTACGGTATATAGTATTCAAGGTGAAGTTTGATCAACGAAGAAGACTGTGAAGCTATTATTTTTGTGATTTGGAACACTAACCCCACTCCTTTATCTGGATATTTAATTACATTTTTTAAATGACAAGGTATCTTTTTCACCCTCTTCCTTTACTGTATTATAAACATTCAGAATATTGTTTCTGCATTTTTGAATATTGTACAGCCCACCCAATTTTTATCTTGTGCAAATTTGATAAGAATGCTCTCTCTCTTGCCATCATTTTTCATAATAGTTTAAAACAAATCTTGAAAAGTCCTGCCCAGAGAACCAAACTTTGTGGATTGTTACTAGGTGCTTCATTCCAGTTTACCTGAAATCATATAATGAGCACTTTTGGAGTGGGTTTTTTTTGCCAGGTACAGTTCCATATAATTGTCATGCCATTCAGCATATTACTTTGCTAGCTTGTTAATCAGAATGTCAGGGGAATATCATTCAACATCAACTTAGAGAACTTTTTCTTGCGGTAAGAGTAATTGGCAGTGGAACCAATTAGCTAGAGAAATAGTGGTGCTTCATCAATGATTGTCCAGAAAGTTTATTATCCAGAATTTTTGAAGTAATTCAGCTTTCTACAACTTAGCAGCCACTAGATATGGTATGGGGGGGAGTTGTAACTCCAAGGATTTTGAAATTTCTGAAGAAATGAAAATACCAAAAAGAATCTATACATATAGCAATATTTGAATATTTTTGTTTGGTATGTGAACAATTCCCAGAAATTTAATTGCTTGAAAAGGATGTTATGTGACCTACAGGCATACAGGTATACTTCAAAATTGTGTAATAGCAACAAAAGTATTTGTGATGGTCCTTAAACTGTTGTACATGATACTTGGGTAGCATTGATGAACACAGTATATTCATCTCTAGAAAGAGTGCTGAGAAGAGCAACAAAGGTGATTAGGGGACTGGATGCTAAATGAACAGTTTCAGAAATTGGGTATATCTAGTTTAATGAAAAGAACGAATAGGGGTGACATGATAGCAATGTTCCAGCTGCAACAACCTATTCTCCAAGCATCTGAAGGAAAGGCAAGAAGCAATGGATGGAAACTTATCAAGGAGAGAAGCAACCTAGAACTAAGCAGAAATTTCCTGACAGAACAATTAATCAGTGGAACAACCTGCCTCAAGAATTTGTAGGTGCTCCAACACTGGTAGGTTTACGAAGAGATTGGATGGCCATTTGTCTGAGATAATATAAGGTTTCCTGCTTGAACAGGGTGGTGGATTAAAAGATCTCCAAGATCCCTTCCAACTCTGTTATTCTGTAACAGATGACTTATCTGTGTTTTCAGTATATACTGATCTTTGTAGAAAGGAATGAATAATACCAGATAACTCCAGATTGTGCTGAAATAAGGAAGTAGCATGTCTTGAAACAAACAGTTCAGAGAAGTCTGACAATTTTTAAATACTTTGTTAAATGTTCAAACCTACTTCTGTTATTCTTGATGGAAGAAAGAAAAGACCATCCACTTTTACAAAGCTTCCTTCAATTTATTCCCATAATAGAAACACTCTGAGGTAATCTGGGCTGAGAGACATTGAGTAGTCTAAAATCAGTGATTTCCTTTGGCAGAGGGTGAAATTGAATCTGAATTATTTTAGGTTCTAGTCCAGTATCTTCACATGATACCAGACTAGCTCTATTATTACTAATGTAATTCATGCATAATAGTAAACCCTTACACAGTTCTGATGGAACAGACTCAAAAGGACAATGAAAACATCTTTAGAATTTACCTGTTAAGAAGACTGAAATTGAAAGAAAAGGACGTGAAGTTAATTCTCAATTTTGTGTGTAAACTGAAATATGCCCACTTTGACAAGGTGTTCAAATGATTTTTAGTGTAAATTGATTTGATGCAAGTAGTCTTGCGTTATCCCAATGAAGCTTGGAATGAAGTGTTCTTCACCTTATGATTTAATGCAAGGCACTGTGGTATGTGTATTTATGGTAGGTCATTTGATGACTATTTGAAGTTATGACAGCCTTGGAAACAGCCTGTAAAGAACTTCCGGCCATTGTAAAATGGCACATTTTCTCCCTCTCTACAATTCAATGATCACTTTTTGTGTCCTTGGCAACAAGCTCAGATTTATGACTGGTTGCCAACATCTTGTGGTCACTGGTCACCAAACTGCAAAAATATTTGGTGGTTTCTAGCAAAAAATGCCCATTTGGAAGAAGAGATCCAGACTTAAGACTGAGATTCGCTTAACAACCATTGTGAAAATGGTTGTAAAATTGAGTCTAGTCACATGGTTGTCTTGAATTATGGCTGAAATTCTTGTCTCAATTGCAATTGTAAGTTGAGGACTACCTACATGAGAGAAAAAGAGAGAGACAAGCGAGTGAGACTTTCTAAGGTGTGAAAATTAAACTAGGAAAATGGACAGGAAACATGATAGTATGTAAATAGTTCTGAATTCAGGATGTCATATGCTTTGAAAGAGACTAAAATGCAGTATAACTACTGACAACTTCTGTTTATCTCATAAAAAAAATCTCATTATAGGAATTAGAAGATTGGTTGGACAGAATAAGGCAACAAGCATCTGGTGCATTGTTTTTCCCAAATATAATTCTAATAAATATAATGCATTCTTGTTAATGAATTCTGTAAACAAAGTAATTTTCTACTTTTGTCATTTCCATCACAGCAGCTAATTGACATTGGCTCTCAGGAAAGCCAAGGCTCAGATATTGTTAAGATTGAGAAATGAGAGCTCACCATCTCATGTAAATGTCACAGCTAAAGGCTAAAACATGAGCTTAAAAGCTCCCCCCCCCTCGAAAAAACCATGCCAAACTACTTATGCAGTATTTGTCGGCTTTAAAGATGTGTGGACTTCAACTCCCAGAATACCCCAGCCAGCAAGCTGGCTGGAG
Organism: Psammodynastes pulverulentus; assembly: GCA_025802295.1. Lineage (NCBI taxonomy): Eukaryota > Metazoa > Chordata > Lepidosauria > Squamata > Psammodynastidae > Psammodynastes > Psammodynastes pulverulentus. The sequence continues at coordinate 76,299,754 of JAOYMU010000192.1, forward strand.
AATACTGGAAGTTGAAGTCCATACATCTTAAAATTGCTAAGAAAGAGAAACTTAGCAGTTATAAATTGCTCCTCCAAAATCTATATGGAAAATTCCATGCAATTATGAGGAGACCTGCTCAGTTTAATTTGTTTTTGTTAAGCCTGCTTTAGGAAAAAATATTATTTGATATCTTGGCTCTAAGGTGTTGTTTTCTCTCAAGAAAAAGAATTACCTTGAAAGCAAAACATTATTTTATGCCAGTTAACAAAGAGCTGGAGATATTAACATTCCGATCCTTAATCTGTTTCCTGAGAGTAAACTCAATTGATTTTAATATAATGAATGTTATCCAGGATAAAAGAATCTACTTAGTGTCTTTTATGTCCCATTGGTCTCCATGGGGGAGAATTCAACATTTAATTAATGTATGCAAGTGAGCCACGCTAACTTTTTTATGTCTTAGCAATATGAAATATTAATGTATTAACCTATAATGGGACCATCTATTTCAGTATTTTGAAATACATTTAATAGAAGCCAACATATGTTTACTTCAAAACAAAACCTACTATATTCAATCTTGTTAATAGGCACAGGCTGCAACTTTATAGTGTTATTTAATAGATTGGAATTAAATTTAATCTTAATGTCATTGATTTCAATCAGATTATTTGACTAAAGAAGACTTCTGGGAGAGATATGACAAACTAAAGACGGCTCTGAGAAAATGGAGCCAATATCTGGAACAAAGACCAAGGACCGGTACATAGATTGGTTCATTAACACATCCCAGTATAAATAGAAGATAGGTGATTGCCCACATGTGCTCTGTATGGTTGGTACTCATAAGGAGGTGGTAGGACTAGGGGTGAGATCTTCCCAGATCGGCCAGGATCGGGTGAACCGGTAGCTCTGAAGAGTGGTAGCTCTGACGATCAATGTTTGGGTGGCGTTTGGGTTCTCCCACCTGGCCATGCTCTTTAGTGAGTTTTATCCTCTCAGCTAATTGATGCGGCAGAGCGGATTGCTGTTCTAAAGCAGCTGAGAGGTGCTTTAGCTGGGGTTTGTCCTAACTGCGCATGCGCATAGGCGATGACCGAACCAATAGCTAGATCCTACCCCTGGGTAGGACAGTAGTTTTTTTTACAGGTTTGAACATTGGGGACAATGGGATTATTCATTTTGCTCACAACTGTGGCACAGCCTTTTAAAGAACACTAAGTTCACAAACTTCACTTTCTAATCACTTTTGGAAATTGTCTATTAACTATCTTAAAGCTATTAAAGACCTTTTGACAGACAAGTTTTTATCAGGTGAGTTCATCTTCAATTTGAGGAAAAGAAAATGTATAAGCATGAGGACTTTTGATCTAAGGAAGTTATAAATGGAGGTTCCAGATAAATATTAAATATTTTTACTATATCACTATGGAATTAATTATAAGATATTCTTTATAAATTTCTTGTGGGAGATAGATTATTATTTATTATTGCAAGGCATTACAAATATAAATAATTTTATGATTTTAGAAAAGAGAGCACTAAAGTTTCTAATCAGAGGTGAAAAAAATCACTAGCTTTTATTTATATTTACAAATGATGAAAAAAAATGCTATAACGCTAGAAATAGTAAAGGAGATTTTTGAAGAAAGGATCCAGAAATTGTTAGCCATAATATGATGTCTACTTCTATGGATAGACTATATCTAAAAGGTTATTGAAGGAATGACAAAAATCAAACACCTTTTTTTTAATGAGAAGACAGACATGTACCAAAAGTTGCTTTACAAATGAAAGACCAGAGAATGACTGGATGCTTTAGTGCAGGGGTCTCCAACCTTGGTGACTTTAAGCCTGGAGGACTTCAACTCTCAGAATTCCCCAGCCAGCCAGCCAGCCAGCCAGCAAGCAAGTGAATTCACAAAAGAAGCTGGCTGGTGTTTTAAAAATCAAAAGAGAAGCACAAATGACAAAACGGAGATGTAGATGATTTTTTCTTTTTGAATTTATGAAAGAGGCTCAATAAAGCTTTGAAGAAATTTGTGCTATGAAGCAAAGAAGAACTGAAGAGAAATCAATCCTACAATATTTGAATGAACTAAAGACTATTTTTTAATGTTTTATTTTTATTTATTACACATTAAAAGAAAGGAATATAAAGTTGATTTATTTCATCAAGGTTAAAATAAGATCTATTGTTATAAAGCTGGCAACCCTTTATGATTTTGTTGTTGCTGTTTGGACTGAAAAGTCGATATGTTATGGATTTGCCTTTAGATAAGGGATGTAGAGAAATTTGTATCCTAATAGTGGAGAACCACTATATTTGTTTATATCTGTGATGAATGTTGGAAGTTACTTCTTGGTATTTTTTTCTCTTTATTATATTCTCATTTTCTCCTTTTTTCTTGCATTTTTTTTCTCTTTTTCCTTAAGTTTGTATGTTTTTACTATTATAATCAAAATTTTATTATAATCAAAATACTATTATAATTTTATTATAATCAAAATTTTTAAATCAAAATTATATCTTAAAAAGTGTACATTGACTAAACATGGGCCTAACTCTACACATTCTTTGAGGGGCAATTAATTGGGGGGCAATTAATTGGGGGGCAATTAATTGGGGGCAAACATGTCCTACGAAGCTGTAATTCTATAATCATTTATGTGGAATATATACTCCATTGAATTCAAATGGCTTTTATACAACTGATGTGTCACTGTTATAGTATTATGGAGCAATCCTGATTCCAAGATGTGCTGAGATCTAGCACAACTGAATGGATTGTATCAGAATAAGTCACTCCTGTTGGTAGTAATTGCTCTCCACCACCATATTTTTTTACTTCTGTTTGGAGAAAGTTAGCTGTTGGGATTTTGTGACTGAGGTTCTCTTTTCCAAATCATGATGGTAGCCAAACTATACCTGAAGAGAAACTGTCAAAGTGGCAGAGAAGATAGCAGAGGTAGAGAAGTAACATTGCAGACAAAGGTTCTCCTGGTTAAAGTCATACATATATCAGCATCCTCCCCCCAATTCCTTTTTTTGAGTCAGGGTCTGAATGGCTAAATGTCAAATCACCCAACCAGTTGGAGTTAGTTCAGCTAATCCTCAGCCATGGCCATGCTGCCTTTAAAGCTTGAAGAACAGTTTTAAATTCCACATGCCACTAATAAATCAACCAGATTACACTGTTAGGTTAGTATTTTTACCCTTCTTCTAACGACCATATATAAATAGTTTCATACATTTTTGACAATGGAAATTATTTTGTTTGAGTAAGAATAAAAACACTATTTCCTTTAATATCTGTTTTGGATTGGATAATTAATTTTGAATCCAGCAATATAGTTTTAAAAAAGACATGCTTTGGAAAACTGTTATTCAGGCAAAAGAATTTAGTGTACTACCATAAATCATTTTTATAGTAATAATAAAATGGGGCTACTTGCTGTGAGACTTTTCCTTCAAATATTTATTTCTAAAGTCGGTTAGCAGCTTCTTAGTCACATAACATTTCTCTCTGTCATCTTTTAAAGGACTATTGATATGTATCGTTTGGAGAGTCTCAATGTTTATGAAGGAATGTGCATGGTTTCTCATTTAGCATTGTCAACTGTTATCACCATAACTTTTAAGCTAATTGATTAAAGATAATGATTATAAATTCCCAGTAGGGAATCACCCCGTCTATGAGAAGAGGTACGATTTTGGGTTTTTACTACAAGAATATACTATTCAATAGCAATAGCAATAGCACTTAGACTTATATACTGCTTCATCGCCTCTCTAAGTGGTTTACAGAGTCGGCAAATTGCCCCCGACAATCTGGGCCCTCATTTTACCGACCTCAGAAGGATGAATGGCTGAGTCAACATTGAGCCAGTCAGGATCAAACTCTTGGCAGTGGGCAAGAGTTAACCTGCAATACTTCATTATAACCACTGTGCCAGCACCACTACTCAACCAGTCTGACCAGTCTTACCATGTCAATATGATAGTAAATATCCCAGTAAAAATATCTTTATGAGGTCCCCTACAGGAGAATTACCTTATATGGTTTTTAGTGTGTATACTTTTAAGTCTTTGTTTATATAACTTAATTTTAATTATGAATTTTAAAAAGTATAAGCTGG
>JAOYMU010000192.1:76437063-76448819 GCA_025802295.1 Psammodynastes pulverulentus
GCATTGACTGGCCGACGGCACCCGGAGGAGGCCCTCTCTGTGCGAGCGAATCGGTCTGCTGGATGTGATGGGTATGAACCAATATCTTCATTATCAGATTCACACCTGAATTCAAATTCAGAGTGGCAGCAGATTTCGCTTGACAACTAAATGGTGCAGCTAGGTAATTCTGAAGGAGAGATTGAATGGTCCTGCAGAGATCCTATTAGACAGCAATGATTGTTAGTTCAGTTGTGGAGTACACAGGTGTCATTTCTCTCTCCCATCTACTACCTTTTAATGTTTTATAATGGGTTCTACATTCTCAGGGAAACAATCAACAAAACCTATCAAACTCAAACGACTGTGACTAGGTCTGGGCAAATTGTCAAAAGATCCTTTTCTTCATTGAAAGCCTTAGTAAAGGACCCCTGTGAAGCCCAATCATGAACTGATGGTTCCTACCATTTTTATAATGGCAGAGCAGGATTCCTTCGAAACCTGTTTTTTCCCCAAAAAAGTTTTGGGGTGGAAATGTAGTGATCTAGTAATCGAGATATTAACAAAGGCAGCATTTCAGTTTCTTTTGGTGCTGTGTTTTGTATTATATAGTTGTCCATGTTTTAGACTTTATATCCTTTAATCTTAATTGCAAAAAGAGTACATACAAATTGTTCAGAGCTGATTTCTATTGGAATGGTTTATAAGCCTTGTGTATACTGTGCATATAACCTAGTTGTGATTAAAGGGGATGGAAGGAAATTTGCTTCTTCGGTCCTGATCTATGGCATGTTAAAAATAGGGCACGCTTATTGAAAAAGAAAAAAACCTCAATATGTCTTTTAAAGAAAAGCTAATTAAATAGGAAGGTCTGTATTTTTAAAAATAGTACTGCATTTAAAGTCCATGCATTTCTGAAGAGAAGTATGAGAAATATTTGAAACTGATTTATGCTTTCCATCCATGATATAGTATAGTATGTCTTGAAACATATCCTACTGCAGAGAACTCAGGCTAGAAGTTCCAATAACTTGTGATCTGCCATTGCATAAAACAGTAACACATGTTGTTTACATTTTAATTGCATTAAAGACATGAAGCAAACACATTCATGTCCACCTTTTTTAGACATACGATTGGAATCTTATTTTGAAAGATGCGCTCAGTACAAGGTGCTCACTTTTAAGTTGTTTTAAAAAATTGTTTTCTTTAGAAGAAATCCTTTTGAGAACACCTGCATTTTTTTCAGGATCATTTATTGTATTTCTTAGAAAATGGTCTTTTCATGTTTTGATTCCAAATTGCAACAATCATTTCTTCCATTCACTGGGTCCTTTTGCCAAATCCTTAGGAGCCTTAGTGAGCCATTCGTCTTTAATATAAATAATTTTATTGGAGCTTTTAATTATTTTCAGGTATATTTTTAACTGCATTATTTCAATTATTTATTTATTTAGAAAACGTATAAGACCACTCAACTCACAGAATCTCTGGGCAGTTTATAGAAATAAAACTCCAAACACAAAACTCAATAAAACCCCTCTCCTCTGAGGTACTAGAAAAAATTATCAGCCAAAAAAGAGAATAAAAATGTATTAAATATTAATAAAACTTTTTGAATTTCCTTATCCAGCCTAAAATATATTCAGTGCCCATTGAAATTATGACTGTAACAAGATTTTAAAAAAACCAACTCAACTTTTGAAATTTGAACGTAGTTTGAATTTTCAAAATATCTCAGGGCTAATTTCCAATAGTTTAAATTTAGAATCATAGAACCATAAATTTATAGAGTGGTGAACTTATTTAAGTAAACTCCTACTTTGGGGAATAATTAAAGTCAAACTTATTTCTATACTTGTGATGGAATGAAATTTGGTTGCTATCTGCTCTTTTCAAAAGTAATTGCAGTCATGCAGACAATCTTTATTTCCTACCGTCCCCCAGCCTTCCCTCAGGTATTCATTTACTCCCTCAGAACTGTACTCACACCTCAAGCCACTTAAATTTCCTGGCTAACTGAGCTATGTCCTGATGTTTTCAAGAACATGCTGAAAGGCTAAGTAGGTTGGCTTCCAGAGGCAGTCTCATCCCGCCTAGTCTTTTAATGTTATAAAAGCAAATGCTAAAACAGTGTGCAAAGAGGTATACATAGAGAAAAGGAGATAGAAAGTGGAATACAGGTTTATGAGATAAGCAGGTGCAGCTAGAAGGTTGGGTTAAATATGTCATTAGTTTGCCATCATTGTGCAGATGTAAGAGATCCAAGTCCAGTCCTCCAAGAATTTCACTGACCCTTATCTATCACCAATTTAGCTCTGACCATTAGTTGACCAGATGTTTGCATATAGATAACAATAATAAAGTCTTAAGTGCTTTGAACTCGGCAATTGTTCCTGGTTCTTTGTGCCTTACATTAGGCGATGAAGCAGGAGATGACATCTGAAGTTTGACAGCCATTACAAGAAGGCAAGATGACTATTACTCAATGGTGAAATGCAATTAGAAGAGGACCGACTGCATTGAAACAGCGTTTCATCCCAACTAGTGCAACAACATTTGGAAAAAGGCAAAGGTTTCCATGTTACTAGGAAGCTTTTGACACTTTTGTTGAACTGACTATTAAGAGGCTAAGTAGTGCTGGTTATTAAAGTTATATTCATGTGGCAACATCGCCTTGCAAAGTCCTAGCAGGGTAGAGTTGACTCAAAGCAACAACCTGTTCTTGGGGAAGGTATGTGGTACAATAAAGCTAAGTTGTGGTATGTCCAGTCCTTGGAAAACAAAGAACCTTCACAATACTAATAATAACAAATGATCTGCCACTTTAAATATCTATGTTCTGTATTACAACAAAAGCAATTTTTCATTTCATTTACTGGGGAGGTGAATAAAATATTCAGTCATTTTGAAACTGTTTTTTCCAGACTATAGTTGCTTCATTTTAGTTTTATATGGTAAGATCTTTTCTGTTGCCAATCATAGGATAATTTATAGGTGTACTGTATGCATGTATATTTTAGAAATCAAAGTATTAATAAAGCAACTTGTTTTAAATGGCATAAATCAACCAAACTGCTAAAAGCAACTATTAACTCAGGAGCTGAAAATAGGCACTTAACAGAAGTTGAATTTCAAGAATAGTGAATATATTGTAGGGGTTGGTATATCATAATGTGATAAAAATACAATATCATATGCTTAATCATGTCAGCCTTACATCCAACTAATATCTTTATTTTTTATTTAGAATTCCAGATTAATCGATTAGAATGAAAGGATAGACATGAAGTTTCAAGCAACATTTGACTCAATCTGAATATAATTATATGATTTAATAATATATGAAGCTTGGACATAATTTGAACATAAGACAGTATCCCTACTTACAGGTTGCTAAATAAGAGAGTAAATGCCTCTTCCCTCCAAAGCATGAGTAATGTTTGGTGTACAAGGTATACTAAAAATCAGGTCTCCTAGACAAAGTCAGCTCATTTATTATAAAAAATATATTAAATGTTTAAATTGGTTGCCAATTTCTTCTAAACACTTACATGCTAGTTTGACACATGACTTCTGAACATTCCTAAATGCAGCAATATGTTCTCTGAGAAAAATGCATTATTAAACACCTATAGGATCTGATTTATGGTACACCATGTACATATATGTATATATGTCTTATGTATGTGTGTATGAATATGCCTTAAGTAAAAATATAGGAGACTCCTCCTGGTGGCATTTATGTACACTAAGGTGGTACGGATGGCAATAACATGTCATAGGAGAAGACCAATGATTTCATGGATGCACCCATGTATCATTGCCTTCGTGGGGGAAGGTTTTATTGATTTTCCAACATAGCCTAGAGCTCTGATATTCCCTGATGGTTCTAGTGCTAGTCAGGCCTGACTCAGCTTAGCTTTCAAGGTCAGCCAAGACTTGTCACCTGCTGAGACAATTGTGTCTGATGCATCCCAACAATAAAAGCATGGCCACGCACCTCATCTTTCTCCCTTCCCTTGCCCTCTTCAATATCGCAGCCAGAGCAGTAATATTCCAAGCAGTTGTGCTCTTGCCAAGATAACTCTTTGCCATGCAAACCCATTTTGCATAAATGTATCTACTCAAGCGACTGGGTGAAACAAAGCAATCTCGTTATGAAGAGTGATTTTGTTACTCTTGCCAAGGTTGCCTCTCTTCTTGCCAAGAACCGGTAACAAAACAGACACCACCTGCCAGTTAAACTTATTTCCCAGCATTTTTATCTTGCAAACATACTCACTGAGATCCAGCAATTTGAAGACATTTTAATTGGGAAAAAAATAGTATCCCATGACAATTTCCCCTTCCATGCCCTTGGCTTGTTTGAATTGGAGATGTGGGACTGAACACTGGAGTTTCAACATGGAAAATACAAGTTCTAGCACTGAGTTGTTACAACAAATGTAGAGGGCAGGTTGCAACAGTTGTTAAGTGCATTATATCAGTGGCCAAGTTCTGGGAAGACCTATGCTAAAATGTACCGCCTAGCTTGAAAATTTGGATGAGTGGCAATGGATTCCTTCTCCCCCATTTTTTAACCTCCTTATATATTTTGACTGTTTAGTTAATAACCAGACATGAACATAATAGAAGATAAATGCTATCGTATGAATAACATAGATAATTGGCAGGAAGTGAAATGGTGTAATAACCCCTTCATGATGCTGATAGGAAAAAAAAAAACACTGGCCCACCCCACATGTAACATTTAGGTCATTCCAAAAATGAAAACCACACCACTATGTTCCATAAGCATTGGAGTTCTTTAAAAGCTGAAAAAATCCATTCTGGCTCAGCTCTGGCACTCATGGACATGTTGCCAATTGAGTTTTATAGTGTTAAAACTGGAGCTAATGTAGTTTCCCATAGATAAAAATTCTCATGTTGTTTCTGTCTCTGCTGAGTCAAGGTACTATCACTCTGTTAGGCTCTTGAGATGACTCAGCACCTTTTCTACCCCTCCTGCTGAAATCAAGAGATCGAGCACTACACTAACATGTCATTGGGCTTTTGAATGTGCAATGTTTTTCTTCTTTGCTGTGGACATAAATGCAGTGGAGACACAACAAGACAAGGAAGCTTTTGCCCTGCTGATTAGCTGGAAAGAGTAGGTTTGTGATAAATGCTGGCTTCTTGACGACCTTAGTGGCCAGGGTGTCTGCAAAAGGAGGTTGATAAACCCCTCCCCTTTACACACATGTACATGTGTGAAACATGTTAGTAATGGGCAGGGCATTGACCACAGAACACCATGCCTTTTTTTGACTCCGGAACCAGGGGTGGGATGTAACTGGCACAGCTACTGGGTCAGGAGTGTGCATGCACAAGGGAAAAACATGCGCGCGCCACTTCTCAGCCCCAACTGGGGCTTGCAGCAACTATCAGCTTGAACTGATAAAACCCAGGTAAGAACCAGGATGGGTGGGATAGATTTTTTCCTTCCTGTTCCTCTCCGCAGAACAGAGGCTTCAGGTAGCTACCGGTTTGCCCGATCCGGGAGACCCGGGTAAATCCCACCCCTGTCTGGAACCCTCTTGTACACAAAATTCTTTAGAAGACTTTAAGAATTTACTGTGTAAAGAAAGGAGGGAGTTGTCAATGAAACTGGAGTGAGGAAAAACTTAAAGAATCTGAATAGCAAAGAATGGTGAAATAAGCAAACCTCTTTTTTTAAAACTCTACAACTCTTAGAAACATGAGATTGTGAGCAGTTTGTTGACCTTTGTGAAGTCCAAATGTTGAACTCAACCATTACTATCTCCATAGCATCTCAAGGATCATATTTTCTGGAAAGTTGGGACTGTATGTTCACAACAGTTGCCTGAAAAAGCTTTAAATTACATGAAAAGATTCAATACAGCTCTGAATATTTCTGGCTGAGTTTTCCCTACCCCCAACAACAGACAGTCACACTTACAGCTGTTGGGAAAAGTGCATGTTCTCAGTCGATTCTTGATGTGGCTTGAGGGTTCCATATTTTTTTTTAAATAAAGATAGATAAATGTATTTGTGCATATTTTGTCAAGTTTGACATATTTTGTTTCTGATTTGTAGCCTAGACTGGACTCCTCAGCATTTTGGGCTTTATAAAAAACCATCTATTCCTTGCATTATTTTATGCTTTGGTCTTCTAGACACTTAACTCAATTGATAGTTGTGTATTGTGGCTTTTGAAATGTCAGTAGATTTGAGATGTTAAGTGGTACCATAACTTGCTGAAGAATAAAAAAATTAAGACAAACAACAAAAGTCTTTTTTTTCCTCTTCAAAAATATCTCAAAAATGGTATTTTACTGATTGCAATGTATACAAATATAGTCCATATGCCCCACATATATCTGCCTCAAATGATATAGCCACAATTTAAAATAAAAGAATGCTAGTTTCATAAAATAAGATACAACATAAGATGGTACAATCACATGCAATGGCACAAATGTTGCTTATAATTTTCTTTTAGCTAACATCAGAATGGTAAAAATAATTTTCTATATTTTACAATAGAAAGAAACTAAGTTAAGCATAGGGGTTGATGAATATTTCTCTCTATTCTATAATTCGAGGTCAGGATTTGATCTTTCTTGAAAGACGTGGGAACCTTTACCTCTCTTTTGAGATCATCCAATTATGATTGATTTTATAAACCATGGCCTCATAAAAATAAATTATCCCATCATTTATTACAAGATTATTCACTATGATTATTATATTCAACTACCTTGTTTGTCTATTTAGGGATATCTCAATAATGCTATCACTATATGCCTCAGTTTACATCCTGGTGGTGTTTGGGGTAGGAGACGGCTTGTCCTATAGCATGAATATGCATTAGTGTTCATACTGTAGTCTTTGTGCAGGTCAAAAACAAAAAATATTTGCATCGCTACCAAGCTAGCATATTTCTTTCAACAATTGAACAGACTTCTTTGCTAGTTGGCAAGCATAGTATCATTTTAGAATGCATATGCTTATCTGCGCTTATGACCCTTATGATTTACTTGGTCATGTTAGTCATTTCCCTTGTTTGTATGAGTTAGTAAATGCTGCTTTAAATGTAAATGAGTTTATTAGAGTCATTCTCTACAAGCATTCTAAATCAGTTATTAAAATGCCATATTTGAATTATATCTCCTCTCACAATCATTGTACAGAATATGTCAACTATATATATATTGACCTCTAAAGGACAGAAAGGATTAGTATAATTAAATCCTTTGAATTTAATTGGAGTGGGCACTTGGTTTTCTGAATATTGTGAACAGATAGCTTCTTAGTTGTTTGGTACTTCTGTAATATAGCCCATTGCTTTTCTTACGTAAACATTTTATATGCAAACATTTTCAAACATTTTCATTTTCTACCCTGACCTTAAGGGTAGAAATAATAATGCAATAGGAACCATAACAATGTGCTGAACTGCTGACAAGTCATGCATACTTGCAGACCCTCCGTTATAAAAGCCCAACTCTGCCAAAAGTTTTTTCCTGATTTGAATATATGTTTAGACTTTATCCTTCAGCAGGCTTTCCTTTCAGCAGGAAAACTATCCCTCCATTCCTGCAGAGATGCAAGCTTTCTGCCATAGAATGCAACTTCTTATTTTTTTAAAGGCTTCTTTGAACCTGAAGGATTTTTTTTTCTAGATAGTCCCAATGGGCTTCACCTAGGCTCTGATAAAATGCAGAAACCACAGAGTGAACTGGATAATTCTAAGCAGAGTGATCTCAACTTCAAAGGCTGATACTCCAATAGCCTTCTTGAACATTAACTAGCCTTAAATTTATATGGTAGTTAATGGCAAGGGTGGAGAATATTTGATCCTTATGGTACATAAATCATAGTTGTTTAGATTACCAATTGGAGGCAGCGAAAGAGAGTGTAAACACATCGATAGATTCAAGATATCATCTAGAATTCATGCTTTGAAAAAAAAAAGCTAGCGGAAGCCATTTTGAATAAAAAAAATTACAAAGGCAAGGTTAAGAATCTTACCTTTCATCTCCAAGCAGCTTACACTCAAAATAGTCACTTTTTCTAATTTTCACCTAGGCATTTTTGTGAATACAAGTAATCCTCGACATAGAACAGTTTGTTTAATGACTATTCAAAAATTACAACAACGTTGAAAAAAGTGATTTATGACCACTTTTCACACTTATGACCATTGTACCATCTCCATGGTCACATGATTCAAATTCAAATGCTTGGCAACTGATTCATATTTATGACAGTTGCACTCTTCCAGGGTCATGGGATCACCTTTTATGATCTTCCGACAATGGGAAACCAGATTTCTTTAACAACTGTGTTACTAACTGAACAACTGCAGTCTTTCACTTAACAACTGTGGCAAGAAAGGTTGTAAAATGGGGGTAAAACTTATTTAAGAGAAGTCTCACTAAGCAACAGAATTTTGGGGCTCAATTGTGGTCATAAATTGAGGGCTACCTGTTCATGAAGAGGAGTTAGGACTAAGGGAAGTTTGATTGCAATCCCCTATTGAACTGTTTCTATGCATGTGCAATATGTAGTCTACCCTTAGGAAACAAGGGGAATCCAAACACAATCCCTATTAGAACATACTGGATTTCCTAAACCTTTAAAACACTATTGTGAATATAAGATTGAAGGGTGAGTTTCACAGTTGATATAAGCATAGTTAAGAGATTAGTTAGAAGTTCATGGAATTTAATTCCAATGCAGCTTACAAAATTTAATGTCCCTTAAAGAAGAATGGATTTGTGCACAGTTATATTTAAGAGATGGATGGATCCTGCATCTTTTTCTCCTTCCAATTTAACATTAGCTTCCTCTGGTTTGAATTTACCATATTTTCAAGTGAAACGTTGCCTGGCTAGACCTGCCTCTTTTCCTTTTCAGTTCAATGTACATTTTTATAGCTGAAGCACTGAAATAGGATGTTAATGGGAAGTCTCGCAGGGCCTGGATTGCAGTAATATGAATGGCAGTGACACAATTCAATATTTGAGACTTTCAGCCATTTTGCAACAGTTTTGTTAAAAAGTGCTTTAAAGTACTTAAAATTCATTTCCCTCTCAAAATAGATTTAAACAGGGTCATGCCAGATTTTTCCCAAGCGAGTGTCACAAAATATTTATTTTACGTAGTCTGCCGATAATCGTAAATCACTTATCTGCATGCAGTATTCAGTTTGATTTGTATTCGACCTTTGCAGGCATACACTACCCTCTAAGCTAATACCATATCATGATTTCAGGAGTTAGTCATGAAGAAAATAGAGGAGAAATGAAGGAGAAGTAAAAAAAAGGGCAAAGCCACTCTTCAGAAGACTGTGAAATTATAGAAGCAAAGACCGCCATTTCATGTTGGAATAAAATTCACTGAGATGTGCATGAACCATTTTACTATTATTTTGTGAATACTTCCTGTGATCATTACTGGTAGTCCTTAACTTACAACCACAACTGAGCCCCCAATTGAGCCCCAAAAGGGAGACATCTGTCAATGAGTTTTGCCCCATTTTATAATCTTCCTTGCCATGGTTGTTAAGTGAATCACTGCAATTTGTTAAGTGACTCTAGCTTCCTCATTGATTTTGCTTGTCAGAAGTTTACAAAATATGATCACGTGACTCCGGGACACTTCAACCATCATACATTTAAATCAAGCAATTGCAAATTTTGATCACGTGACCATGGGGAGGATACAATGGTCATAAGTGTGAAAAATGGTCACTTTTTTTAAACACCATTGTAAATTTGAATGGTGACTAAATGAAATGTAAAGCGAGGCTGGCTGTATTTTGCAAGCCTCCTGCAAACTGATAGATGATTCAGAATTGCCAATTAAAAAGAGTCTGATTTTAAAACAGGTCAGAACTGCAGCAATTTTTCATGGATAAAGGAAACCCCTCCTCGCTACAAGGTATTAAACTGAAAAGAACCATCATGTCTGTGCATTAAATTATTAACTACTCAGATGAGCTGCTTATATATTTTACTGGATAACACATAACATGCTTATACTATAAAATATGATATATTAACATTGTTATTGTTTCTATCTAATGGTTGCTCTTATTGCATCATTTATGATAACATTCCTTTTATACCTTACCCAGACTGATTGACTGACTGACCGCAACATGCAGCACTGATGATAGGCAACTAATATTTCATGAGACACTCAGCTACTCCATCTCTTCTAGTTGAAAGAAACCCAACAACAATCACAACCGAAAGCACAAGATGTCTGACAATATCTTTGGCCTAAAGTTGGGGAATAGCAGAGGGTAGCTTTGCTTGTAGTGGTACAATAGATCTTTTTAAAAAAATTGTTTCTACTCTTCTGTGGAAATACATGGTCTGTTTAAAGAAATCAAGTGCTTGTTATCATTCAGGGTTCACTGAAATGCCACTGTCTGGAAAACATTTGGGAAGCCAAGATGTTTGGAACAACGTCTGTTGCTGTCTTGTCCCCTTTGGTGCCTGAGACATGCATTCACAGATCAATTACAATCTCTGCCTTCCATGTTTCCTTGACTGAAAGCGTTCCTTTTCTTTGCAGTGAGCAAACATTCTGTAAATGTTGTTCCTGATCACTACAATTACTAGCTTTTCTCCTTGAACCTTTGACATTCTTCTCATTGAGTCTGTAAAGGACTACAAAGATTACTTTGAAACAAGAATTTAGCTACCATTATATACTGTAACCCAGGGGTTCCCAATCTGTGCGCCGCGGCTCCCTGGGGAGCCACGCTACTGTCGTAAGGGCGCCGCACCATTTCTGAAACGCTAGTGCGCCTGCGCAGTTACAAGTAAAAAATGAAAAAAAACCCGGATGTACCTATTAAGGGAGCCGCGGAAAAACTCCGTAATTTTTAAGGGAGCCGCGGACAAAATCGGAAGTACTTAAGGGAGCCGCGAACCGGAAAAGATTGGGAACCCCTACTGTAACCTTTTCCTTACTTCAGATGGACAGGAGAAGATGTGAAAAAGACTGAGCCACTTTAATTATTATTATTATTTTTAGTAGATGACTACCATAAAAAGTCTCCTTTATGTTTTAAAGATTCTTTTACTGTATCCTATAATAATAGATTCTGGTATTTCATGTGGTATCTGTTCCCTGCCCTGGTGTACCTCAGAAAACATGCATTAGCTTTGCAAAAACAGTCATTCAGAGCTTTCCTATTCTTTCTTCTAGCTCTTTTCTCCATTTTTTCTTTTGTGCCCCACTAAGATATTTCTTATTTGGAGTTATCATTTTAATTTTAACCTAGCTGACTTTTCCAGTTCTAACTTTGGTTTTTAAAACTCTACAAGATACCGGATTTATTCAAACCCTGCACCTTGGAGGAATCCATGAATGATCTGTTTTATATTAGCATTGGATACAACATGTTTTTTTTAAACTTTATTTATTTATGCAATTAAGAGGCCATCCAACTCTTAAATCAACTCTGGACAATTTACATTAAAAAAATAAGAATTAAAAAAACAGTAAAAAGGAAGCAATAGAAATAAAATTCCATTGTGCAGCAAGCCCATTACCTCAAATAGAAAATGTAACCCACAAGGCTCCACAAAACCCCTACCCTAAAGTTTGGAAGAACAACCATGTATATAAAGACTTCTAGAAGAGAGGTGTCCAAACTTGGCAATTTTAAGCCCTGTAGACTTCAAATCCCAGAAGTCCCCAGCCACCCATGCTGACTGGGGAATTCTGGAAGTTGAAGTCCACAAGTCTTA
>JAOYMU010000192.1:76460923-76471730 GCA_025802295.1 Psammodynastes pulverulentus
CGCGACGACGGGAGTGCGTTCCGGCACCTTTCTTCAGAGAAGAAAAGCCCTGGATAAGAGTATAAGTACTTTACCTCATGCATTTGCGTTTGGTTAGTTTCATTCCAGTGTTATCTGCAATCATGCTTTGGGCCATTGCTAAGTAATTGTTCTTTCTCATTCTTCACAGATTTTAAATGTATGGAGCCTGTTAGGATTATGTAATCTCTAGCTATTATGCATCAAGGCTCCAAATCCTTTTTACTTTCTGCATCCACCTTATACAAAAATCATTTAAAATTCATAAACTCTTTGTTTTTCCTTATGAATTCTTTCCATTACATTTCCTATTAGCCTCATATAGATTCTGACATGAAGAAAGGTTAAATTTACAAGAACAATGTCTAACATACAACAATCTATCTCTAGATTCTTTTCAGGTTAAAATTTACCAAGTAGTTAGCTGTGATAAATAACTTATACAAAGCCTCTAAGTATCTCAATCACTCTTTATTTTCAATGTGCTAAATTTTATATACTTGTTTTAGTGATTG
Source organism: Psammodynastes pulverulentus (assembly GCA_025802295.1). NCBI lineage: Eukaryota > Metazoa > Chordata > Lepidosauria > Squamata > Psammodynastidae > Psammodynastes > Psammodynastes pulverulentus. Next base: position 76,461,457 of record JAOYMU010000192.1, read on the forward strand.
AGATTTGCATAGGTCAACTGCAGACTGTTTAAAAGAAAAACTTAAGAGAAATACCCTACTTTGAAAAAAAATCATTCAGGGATTAGTATGGGATTAGAAATACTGTGGGGTTTGGTTTTTTTAGTACAGGTAGTCCTTAACTTACCACCATTCTTTTAATGTTAAGGTTACAACAACAATGAAAAAGTGACATGATCATGTTTCACACTTATGATTGTTGCAGCATCCTCATGGCCAATATGATCAAAATTCAGGTGCTTTGCAGCTGGTATTTGGTATTTAGAATGTTTGTCCTGTTAGTTGGTCATGTGATCACCATTTGTAGCAAAGGTGGTATTCAGCAGGTTCTGACCAGTTCTGGAGAACAGGTAGTGGAAATTTTGAGTAGTTCAGAGAACTGGGAAATATCACCTCTAACTGACCTCAACCCCATCTATTCTCTGCCTCCCAAGTCCCAGCTAATCAGCTGGATCTTCTTTTGTTGCCCTGCACAGGAGAACGGATCTAGAAAGCATGTTAGTGGGGGGAGGAGGGAATGGGATTTTACAGTGACTTTCCCCCAGAAGTAGGGTGGGAATGGAGATTTTACAGTATCCTTCCCCTGCCACACCCACCAAGCCACGGCCACCAAGCCACACCACACCCATCAAGCCATGCCTTCAGAACTGGTAGCAAAACATTTTGAATCCCACCACTGTTGTAGCCTCCCTAGATCAAACCCATGCAACTCCTGCCTTGCTTAGCCACAGACATTTTGGGCTCAGTTGTGGTCATAAGTCAAGGACTACCTGTATACCCTTGGTCTATGAATTTCAAGATCATCATAATGTCAGCTGGCATCTCATTTCAACATTTTTAAGCAGGAGATGCTCCCTCCTGCACTTTTGAACTCATACTTTTTTTTGTGAGTTCAAATTGAGAAGTCCAAGTGAAAAAAGCCTGAAGATAGCGCTTTATAAAAACATGCCAGCAACATACCCTGCATTGAAAAAAAAAATCATTCAGGGGTTAGTATGTTGGAATATAAGAGCCAGTTCGATATAGCATGGGGTAGAAGCTAAGAGTCCATGAATTCTAGTCCTACCTTAAGTACAAAGTCAGTTTGGTGACCCGGGCCATTCTCTCTCAGCCTAAGGAAGAAAGCAGCTCACTTTTGAAAAAAAAAAAAACTTGGCAAGAAAAGTGCAAAAAGTAGTTTAGATTGTCACCAGGAGTCAACCCCACCCCCCCAAAAGTTGTAGTATATTCTGCAAAGTCATTCAAATCAATCTTCTCAATTTACAATAATAAAAGTGATTAGAAAAATTGGAGCCTTTATACATTTACCCAGAGCCATTCTAAAATGTACTTTTCTTAAGGACAGCATGATCTAACACGATGTATGGACCAAGCTTTTATCTGAACTAAGACAATGAGTGAGAGTTGGAGTTAGGAGATCCAGAAATTTTTGCTTTTATTTGCTGTGTGCCTACTGTCTGTTTATGAAAAAAAGCAATGTATACAGACACTTATGTCTGCTCCAAATATAGAATATGGGCAAGGACTATACAGATAGTTTTTGACTTACAACAGTTTGTTTAGTGTCTGTTCAAAGTTATAATGCACTGAAAAAAGAGACTTATGACCATTTTCAAACTTATTACTGTTGTAGCATTCCCATTGTCATGTGATCAAAATTCATATGCTTGGCAACCGGTTCATATTTATGATGGTTACAGTGTCCTGAGGTCATGTGATCCCCTTTTGTGACCTTCTGAGAAGCAAATTCAGTGGGGAAGCCAGATTCACTTAACAATCATGTATGTGCATTATATGTACATTTACTTATATTTAATCTTATTTTTATAATTTTCCAAGCAATGTTTTGTTCCCCTAGCTAAAACAATGAAGTGATCAGAATGGCTTTAAAGTATATTTATTGTATTGTTTCCATAGTTCTCTGCTGGAGAATTGTAAGGATGTCTAAAATGTAGAAGGTAAGAGATTTTTTTTAAAAAACACATAAACCCAAAATGCAAAGATGAAAAATGTTATATATTGATGAAGAAGACTGTGAATCAGTGAAGTCTTCCTTATTTTACCTGAGAGAAATGCTTTAGAATAATAGCAATAGCACTTAGACTTGTACACCACTTTACAGCCCTCTCTAAACAGTTTACAGAGTCAGCATATTGCCCCCAACAATTTTGGTCCTCATTTTACCTGAGTCAAGGCTGAGTCAACCTTGAGCCTGGTGGGATTCGAACTTCCAAATTGTAGGCAGCCGGCAGTCAGCAGAAGTAGCTTGCAGTACTGCACTCTAACCACCGCATCACCATGGCTCAATGTATGCATTTTCCTATTCAATTTTTTTTTATTTTTTTGCTTTTTAGCAGTATACTTTTAATGGAGATAATCTCAGTCATGACTGGGTCTCAATTTTTCACAATGTTTTGTGGTGAAACATTGGATTTAAAAATGACTATCTGAGAAAATAATTTAATTTAATTAATTCTAATAAAGTTCTAAATAATTTGCATGGATAGTGTAGTAAATGTAAATGACTATTTATAAATGAGAATACATTAATCAAGCTATTGATCCATGCTGATGCTCTTTCTATGTTATATGTATAGCTGAATCTTCCCAGAATCTAGACAGCAGAATAAATGTGCAATATTTTAGGATTTTCTCACCTACAGGCAACACACTGTGAATCAATAATATAACTTTGATACAACTTCATTTGCTTTTCATACTAGAAGATGAAACAATGTTACTAGAGGCCTTTCGTGTAAGCATTCTGTGTTAAAATTTGCTTATGTATTTGATATATAAAGCTGTTTAGTCAAAAGAGTTCTGGTAAGGATATGGTGAGTTGGGCATCCCTGAACAACTGTGGATGGTATTATGGTTGAAGTCAACTACCAAAGGACAGATCCTGGTTATTGAAATCTTTTCAGAGAAAGGAAAGATTGTGGGATTGCCTCCATGTGCTTTGGATAGCTGTTATCCATGGGTTTTTGTTGTCCGCTGGTGAATGGAGCAGCTGGGAACTGAGGGATTCCATCTACATCTACAACCATAATACAGCCTATACAGATTTAAAGCTCAACTGAGCCTCATTTCTTAATCACTTTGCAGTTGTTTTTTAAAATACTGTTTTTCAAATATTAAATGCCAAGTTTGGTGACTGGATGAATTTCCTTCAATTCTGAACAAAAAAAATTCAAATGTAACTTTAAGGACTTAATAGTTTGGGAGAATAAGTGGTAAAAGGGTGATTAAAGTGTTGTTTTCAAAAAAGTTATAAATGGATTAAGAGTCAAGATCAGGAGTGTCAAACTCACACCCCACAGGCCAGATGCATCACGCACTGGCCACCCCCACCCCCGGCTTAGCAATGGGGGAAAAAGTTGCAATATGTCATGTGATGACAATGTGTCATCGTGAGTTTGACACGCCTGGTCTAGGTGGACTTTAAAATTAATTGAATAAATCTTTTCTGTAATCAAACAGCTTGGGTTTTGAACAACAAAATAAACCATGATAGGATAGAACTTTGAAAATTAAAGGAAAACATATATTTAACAGAATGGAATAAAATACCCTTAAACATGAAATGTACTGAAGGATAAATGCATTTCAGAAGTTAATTTTAAAAGTACCTGACATAATAGATAGACTTGGTGAATGAAATTATGGATAAGAAACAAGTTCTACTAGATAAGACCAAACATTTTTCAGAAAGATCTGGAAAATGATGAAACTATACATACAAATGAAAATAGCTCACGTTTTAAGAGTTAAAGGGACAAACAAATAATTAAACAGGAGAGTGATTTGTATAATTTCCAAAAATTTTGGAAAAATTGTGACAGCAGAATAAGTCATTAAAACCCAAAGCAGTTGAGGATCTTGAGCGTAATCTGTAAGATATTACATGACAATGGTGGATGGAGCCACCATATTAGGCGTGGTCAGCATGAAATGTGACTTCTTTTCTGGCTTCTTTTTTTGGTTTGTGAAGACAGTTTGGGTTTTTCTCTGCCTTTGCCCTTTTGGAACATGCAGAAATAAATTGCTATTTCCAGTGTTTGATTGACCTATTTGTAGAAAGCTTGTTAAGTTAAGCAAAAAAGTGCAGGATCTTAGACTCCTGAAGCTTCAAGTTCATAGATTGCCTACCCAGACCCAATTTAAGACCCTGCTAATGTAATTTTAAGGAATGGGACAAGCTCTACTTTAAAAACAATGACCTAACTATAATAAAAATGAATTATCTTAATGGGAATTCATATTTATTTTAAATTCCTATCTTTTTAATATTTAATGTGCAATTTTTAAATGAATTTATCTACATTATAGATAGCTAGAATCTTGAGACTGGAATTACCTTTGAACAGAATTAGCATCAAACTTATAGATATTGTCAGCAGAAAGAACAGAGACACATTTTTGGCCCTGAAAGAAGCTCTCTTTTGGACCCAAGGAAGACCTGAGGAACTTTCTGAAGCAGGGGAATCTAAAGAGTTGGGGAATGGCAAAATCATTTCTTCCCATTAATCAGTTGGATCTTAGAATGGATCCCATGAGTGGAACTGCTTTTTCTGTTTCACTCTAGTCACTAACTTCATTTATCTAGACAATATATATATGTAAAATGTCCTCCCCCCCATCTATGCAACATTTTGGAGGCAATGCAACTTTCACTGAAATTGAAGCATGTATTCTTGGGGGAAAAGAATAGAAAAAAAGTAGAAGCAAACTTTTTTTTTAAAAAAAAAGCCATTTAGAAGTATTTTATCAGCTTAGCAATACTTTTGTGCTAGGATGACTATACCATAGAATTCTGTGCCCCTGCTGTTTGTAAAATCAAGCTGCATTGTGTTATGAATGAATGCATTATCATTTACCATTTGCCCATCCAGTTAAATCAAAGTTATGGCTTTCAGAGTTCAGAGCAGCAGAACAAAGGAGAAATTGATCTCTTTATCTTAATCGGTATTTTTAACTATGAATTGAAACATCTTCCTTCATTGCCACCATTTGTCAGGAAAATTTGTCAATTCGGTTGCGTGCTGGGAAACATTATTTTTGGGAAAGGGTGAGAGAGGACAATTGTTCTGGTTTATTTGAAAGCTGTTAAAAATCTGTTCAAATGTTGAGTGGAAAAAAATGAGCATAACACATTTCAAATTTATTAGCATATTACAAAATGTGTTCATTACACAAAGTGTGCTGCTATTGCTAATGATGCAGTGTTTTGAAATACATTATTGAATGTTTAAATAAATCACAGGGGGAGTTAAACTACTGTCCAATCAGCTTCTTCTTGTGTCATATAATTAAGCAGAGATGGTTTAGATAGAATCCAAAATGGCCTATGAAATATTGATTTGAGTCTATATGGCATAATTAAACTTTAGCCAGACAATGTGGTTTATATTGAACGGAGGGGACAAAATAAGCAATCATTAATACCAAGGACCTTTGATTTCAATTAGTCCAAAACCAAAATTAACATAAAATGATTGTCTCAGATTGATTTGGAAATGCTGGATTTTCAAAGTTTTTATTTTGCATTCAACATTTATTGTTACTGATTTTTTTTTGCAACATTACATAAAGCAAAAATCATGTCAAATGAGACAATTCTAGTATCTTTTAAAATTCATAAACATTTTTAATCTTCATGATATTTTGGGTAAAAAAATCTCATTAGGCTTTGTGACATTATATATTGGTTAGCAAAGTATAAATGGTAAAAGTTTTCACATGCAAATATATTATAAAGCCATAAATTGGAAGATATACCTGAATTAATCTAATTCAACATTTTATTCAGTACAAGATAAATAGGTTTTCAAAAAAAAAAAAAGGAACTGTGAGATCTTTGCTAAACGGTTCTGTAGAGAATTGTTGGAAAGTCTTTGCAAAATACTATTACTATTAGAATGTCTATGGAGCTTCTCAGTCATCCAAATCATGGTAATCCCAAAAGATGCAACTGGACTTTCTGGTTTTTTTTGAAGAAGTTTCACTTCTCATCCAAGAAGAGTCTTCAGTTCTGGCTGGATGGTAGAGAATGGAAGGATTCAGCAGTCCATCTGCATTTAAAAAACAGAAGCTTCTTGGATGAGAAGCGAAACATCTTCAAGGAAAAAATAGAAAGTCCAGTTGCCTCTTGAAAAAGCACTGGTGGGATTACCATTTGAAGTAGGTGAGCTGTGGAAAATAACATGGGAAATAACATTGGCATCAAAAGAGTGAGAAAATACCTGAGAAATCCAACTTGCCTAAAAGATGGATGCTATCCACCAAGCCTGGCATTCATCTCAGAACTGGTAGTAGTTGATTATTCATAGAAGTGTTATAATTGACTGCAATACCTTTTCCTCTAATTCCTCATCTATGGGCTTTAGTTCCAATTTGACCAAAAACAGTACCAAAGGATATAATAGAAATGTTTTTCTTTACATCTTAAAAGGAAGAGTTCAGCCATAACTGAACAGGATATGAAAATGTATATAACAAACCTTGGATTTCCATTCATTCCACTCATTCTTGAACTACGTGCTTGGAGCAGAGAGATCTGAAGTCACCTAACTGTCATTTTTACTAGGGGTGGGTTCCTACCCATGTTACTACTGTTTGGTGATCACGCGCACACGTGCACCTAATGCACATGTGCGCGCGTGCACCTAACCCGCGGCACGACAATCAGCTGTGAGGATAAAAAAGAGTGAAGCATAGGAACAACCCTCCAACCCCCCCAATCCGCTTTGCTCTTCTTTTATCCTCTCAGCTGATCGTTGGAGGAACCAGTTTGGCCGATCCATTAACTTCCGGTTTGACCAAACTGGTAACTTTTTTTTGGCCACCAGTTCACCAAAACTGGGTCGAACCGGTAGCATACCAGCACTGATTTTTACTTATATGCCATTAAAAACCATACATAACTTGTTAAAACGGAAAAGGGGAACTTTATCTTCCATGGAAATTTTCCTTCAGTTTGTACCATTTCAATCTGGCCAGATTGGGAGTGCCTTGGATGACCTCCAAGTGGATAATGAACAAGGTCTCTCAGATAATTAAAAACACCATTATCACATTTTCTGGTTGCAGTAATAGCAATTTCCATAGTGAATAAACAGTTGTCAGGGTAAAACACAAAGTGCCGGATTTGCAGACAGAATTAGCATCTGGATCTGTGGTTAATTTAAGGCCATTTATTGGTGTCTGCCTGCTTCCTCCAATGACATTTATCTTTTCAGTACATCTACTATTTAAATTTGACATTTATGTAGTACTTCTAAATATGCAACAAGCTTAAGAATATATATTATTTTACTTTTATACGCAATTGGGATACAATGAATTACCTAAGGTTAATTAATAACTTTATTCTATTACATACAGTATTAAGTTATCGGGGAAAATTCAAAGTTCCAAGAGAAGCCTACTGAAAAATATTGGTTTAGCACCATAGGAACTGAAGAAGCTTTGGAAATAATAAAGCAATAAATAGCAACAATATCTGGAAAAATTGAACACAACGAGATGCAAATCATCCAATTTAAGCAAAATCAGCTATTTCAATCAGAGCAGAGATGATTCTACCAAAGTATAAATGACAATAGAAATTCTGAAAATGGAAAATCAAATAAAAAGGAAACAATCCAGTTTTGGAAAGGTCTATGGGAAACTCAAAAAGACTATAAGAAAAGTACTGGATGGGTAAAAGAATTTGAAGATGAATTTATTAGCACTCAAATAGGAGACCTAATAATAAAAGCAGAAATAGTTAAAATTAAATGAAAAGAATTAAAAAGCTGTCTGACTAGCTTACATCTAATTATATCTAAACAGCTTAAAGGAGACATCAGAGACAGGTTAATAACTGCCAAACGTATCTGACTCAAAAAGATCCAGCAAAAAGGACATCAGAAAAGTATAAATCAACAGCTGCTTGTCTACAATATTTAAATTACTCACAGGCATAATAGACAACATCCAAAATTATTTAAAAGAAACTAATATAATTCCAGTAGAAAAGAAAGGAAATAATAGGAAAAACAGAGGTATGAAAGATCAACTTCTGATTGATAAAACAGTTCTGGAGAATTGCAAAAGAAAAAAAAGCCAATCAACGTATGGTTTATATTTATTATAAAAAATTTTAATTGATAGCTTGAATCATCAAATGTTTGGAAACTGTAGAAAGCAGTTTATTTTAGGTCAAACGAACAGTCAAAGAAGAAAAGTGCTCATTGGCTGATTACATAAAAGAAAGACAAGAACAAGCATTGAGACAAGTTAAAATTGGAATTTACTAAATGTACAGAAATCAGAAAGTAAAAATGGAAATAATGTAATAAAACATTGTTAGATTGTTGGCAAGAAATGGATTTACATCAGGGCTGCCCAAAGCGTCGATCGCGATCGACTGGCCGATCGTGATCGGAGCTTTGGTAGATCGCCGGAGTGCCGGCGAGGAGCAGGGGGAGCATGCGCAGAAGGATGGGGGAGCACACAAGCGTGCATAGAAGGGTGGGGGAAGGAGCCTGCGTATGCGCAGAAGGGTGGGGGACAATGGCTTACAACAAGCTATTCAAAGTAATAAAATCAAGGCCACAAATGAAAAAATCATCAAATGATTCAAATTGTAGATTGTGCAAAGATGCAGAAGAAATAATAGATCATTTACTCAGTTCATCCAAGAAGATTGTAAAGAATGACATAACACAGGTGCCATTAATAAAAAAAATTGGTGGGAGCATTTTTAACAATTTGAAGATGAGCAGCTTAAGATACTATGAGATTTCTGAATACAGACTGGTAAAACTTTGGCTTATAACACACCAGATATAAATGTGGTTAAAAAAAAGAAAGTGGGGTAATTGATGTGACAATACCAGGGGAGAGCAGAATAGAAGACAAAGAACCAGAGAAAAATCACAAAATATTAATTGAAAATTGAAATTGAAAGATTATGGCATAAACCATCTGTGGTGGTCCCAAAGGTTATTGGCACTTAGAAAATTTGCACATTGATAAAATTTCCATCTGTCAATTATATAAAACTATACTACTTGGATCTGCATATATACCACCTATTGCACTACAACAATCCTAAGTCCCCTTCCTCTCTCTCACACACACATGTATACACATGTACACACATACACACACAAGTAAAATACAGCCCTCACATATTCATTAGCAGTTTAATTAAGTTATTATTAATACTACTAATTTATCACCTTTATAAAACTCAAGAAGGTATACACGATACTTCTGCCTTCAGTATGCTGTATTTCCTAGAGAAATACATGCCAGAAGAGAGAAATAAATATGACAGATAAAAGCAAAATAAAATAAGAAAACCATCCATTAATTTACATGAAATACAGTTGCAACTTTGAATTGTATCTTAAAATTACAGTTTCTTTATAGAATTCTTGCTTATTGATTCAGAATATTTGTAATTCTATGCATTTGGTAGGGATATTTAAAAAAAAATCTTTCTGGATTTGTTTTGAAGTAACTGTTTTAAATAAAACTATGTCTCTTGTTCTATATTCAGTGGCATGAACATGATCCTGATATTCTTAGCTGAAAAATAATGCCTAAAACAGATTGCATGTTTGTATGGGAAATAAATATATAAAGTAAATCTATTCTGGGGTAGTGTTAAAAACAGCATATATTAAGGATATTTCTTTTATTATTATTATGGAAAGATGAAGATGAAAATACATGTGGATTTTCTTTCAGGTTTTTAAAAAATTTCTTCATAGAAAAATGAACAGAATAGAATAGTAAGGGAATAGATACGATTTGCTATGCTATATATTAATCTGTCTGTGGAATGACTGTCTGCTAGGGAATTTACTCTATATTTGGAATAAGGTACATGGCTTAGTTTTGAATCATTTACGTAATTTGAAAAGCCAGATTTTTTTGAAAAAAAACTTATAATAGTGTAATCCAGATTTGGGACAAATCCAGGCACTGATGTGAATGATATAAAGAAGTTGGAACATACTGCAGTGAGAGGAGGCTAAGTACACCTTGTTCAACAATATTTAGGAGAATGGTCAATAGTAGGGAATGCTCACAATGTCGATAAAAACATCTTCTCTTTTGCAAAAGAAATATGATAAAAATGGCTAATAGCAAGCTGGAAGTGTAGGAACATCCCAGAGCGATGTCTCTGCTAAGTCAAATAAATCTTGTGCTGCATTGTGTTAGTACACAAGAGGTTTGTAAAAAACCATGGCTGAGATACT
>JAOYMU010000192.1:76563132-76574941 GCA_025802295.1 Psammodynastes pulverulentus
AGGTTCTGCGACCCAAGCCCAATTCCTGCTAACGGTTCTTGAGAGGTGGTGCGAACCGGCTGAATTTCACCACTGATTATCACAGAGAAGACTGATATATACATTATAAAAAGTTCCAAAAATCTATATTTTCTTTTCTATTGATCCCTAAAATCATAATCTATTGATGGTAATATTGACTGAGGAAATTGAAACTGTTCTTACTCAAAAACATAAAAAATATGATCAATCAATAAAGCTTAGCTAATTGTATAGATCCTCCCAGTTGATTATCAGATATTTGTCTGTTTATAGATGGTGTGTACCACACTTGAGTGGGTTTCCCAAATCTGATGCCTTTAGATATATTGGGTTTCAACTCCCATGATTGCTAACTAGCATAGCTTTTGAAAGTTGAAGTTCAATAAATTAGGAGGAGGCCAAGTTGAAAAAAAATTAGCATAGGACTGCAGGATGCACGTATCTATATGATATTTGTAAAGGGTAATAATAATTTTCTTTAAAAAATATGTTCCAGGAAGTAAGATACTTATTATACTAACCATTTAAAAAAAGTTTGTCATGAATGATACACAATAGTTTATAGGAACAATCAACAATAAAAGCAGCCGAAGAACAAGATCAAAATTAAAACTTCTGGAATAAAGTATAAAATAGAAATAAATGAACAACATACTATTCAAATCACTATTGCTATTAATGAAATAAAGAGAATAAGGTGAAATCAAGATAAAGATTCAACAACAAAACATCCTGCAATGCTTTTTAGAAATTTCTGACGTGAATAAAGAAATTTATTTTTTTTCTGTCTTCAGTCATTTCTGGAAAGTAAGACAAAGATAGAGCAGGAATTCTATGAGGAACTATTTCACAAAACTAGAGCTGAAAGAAATGTCCCTTTACCTCTCTTCCTTTTGAAATGCCAAGTGAGTACCACAAAAGACCAATTCTTCATGATTAATAATATGATATTTTTGCATCCTTCAATCCTTATGGTCTTTGAAAGGATTATGCAGCACTTTGGCTAAGTTAAACTCTTTATTTTTTTAGGTGAGATGGCAGCATTTTAATAATCAGCATCTATATAAAACTGCCATTTTCTCACAGTGGTACTGAGTTAATATTAAGTGGGACAACAGGGGGTCAAAGGAGATGCTCCCGATTTAAAGCTTTTTTATTGTTTAGTGAATAAAATAATATGGAAAAACAAATCGCTGGGACCTCCATTCACAGCTGGGATAAATACAAATCTTCAAAGAATGTGTGTAAATTATAGAGCACGGCAAGAGGCCTGTTTCTCATTTAAACAAATAGTCCCCCCTACCACCTTTTCCTAATCATGTGAGCGACAAAGTAGGCATTTCCATACAGATGACTCACTGATGATCTGAGGGGAAGTCCTCTAGAAATTGATTTAGTATGGGGGTGGAGAAAATCCCCATGTCTGCTGTAATTTGTTAATGTTCTCCAAAACAGAGTAGCGTTGTTTTCTCTCATTCTGTTTCTCTGAAGTCTAGGGCTATCTGAACTGGGCTTTAAAATGCCAGATGATCACAAGATGCTGCCAAGAGAGGTGGAAAACTCTTAACTCCTTGCTGCCCTCTGATGGTGGCTGGATTATTGTAGCTCTTCCTATCACTGCCTTGAAAATAATATTACACAAATGTTGTCAGGCTTTGATAAAAAAAAAAACACATGCCCACTGCTAAGAACAAATGATTACTAGATTTCTTTGCTTCCTTTCTTCCATCAAGCAATCAGCTAGATTTTGGAAGTTCAGATCAGTCTTGTCTATCATAAACTAAGTGTAATGAAGGTCATGTTTATACTCACAATTGTGCCCATGAAGTAAGGCAGTTCTGTATACTTTTAATATGATTTTTCTCTTTTCTGTTTTCTCCTCATAAATCTAATGAAAGCAGCCAAGAGGAAACTTAAAGGCAACTTGTGGGCCACTAAAGAATGACTATAACCTGTATTTCTCTCCCTTCCCTGCCACTATTATACCCACTCATTTTGGCTCAGATATTGTTCTGGAAAGCAATATTATGCTCTATTTAAACTTTGTCTAATCCTCTATCTTGATGGCAAGGTGTCCCTACCAAGCTGTTCTGTCAAACATCACCCTGGTGCAGTGCTAACATCTCAACAGACTGTGCTTTACAGAAAAAAAGAGGAAATCCTATAATTATCTGCTGCTAAAAAGCATCAACTGGTTACTTCTAATGATCAGTGTAGCAAAATGCTAAATTACATGGTGTGATGTAGTTCATTTTTTAATGTTTATAAAACATATACAGCCTTGATTGGGCTAGTTCAAAAGTAAGTTAAATAATTAAATAAAAGAAAGGTTACACTTATATTTTGATTGAATCAGTGTCATATTTTTAAAAAGCTGATTCTGAAAGCCCAAGCTAATTGGGAAATCTTAAAAACGCAAGGGTCTTTTATGCGCTAGAATGTATCAGATGTATCAAATTCAAATCACTCTTAAAACATGCAATCATCTGACCCAGACCTCAGTTTAGAGTCACAATTCAATTGAAATATTGTCCTTGAATGATGATAGAAACATCCTCTAATTTAAGGTTTTGACTGAATGAATCTGTGCAACATCATTTCAAATATGATGTATTTGCAATTAGGATTAAATTCATGACATCTTTCCTAGAGCCATTCAGGGATACTGTCATTCATTCAGAAGGTGTTAGGTGGGACATTTTGTAAAGCCATTTGAGATTTTGTGTGACCTATAACTGTCATTTCCTAGGTCACGAGTGTCAAACTCAAGGCCTGGGGGCTGGATCCAGCACATGGGGTGCTTAGATCTGGGCTGCGGGGCCACCCTGGAAACAGTGAAGGACCAGCCTGGAAACAGTGAAGGACCATTGGTAGAGGCAGAAGTGTCTCTGCCAGTGAAAAAGGAACTTGGGAGGGCTCTGTTTTCACTGGCAGTGGCTTGCAGGAGGCCTTTGGGAGCCCCTTTTCACTGGCAGACCACTCGGGCCACCACAGGTGCCCCTGACACGAGTGACATCAAGCTGACCATGCCCACCCTGGCCACACCCACCCCAGCCTCCCAAGGCCAAATATAACCCTGATATGATCCTCAATGAAATCGAGTTTGACACCCCTGTCCTAGGTGAATTACATGAATGCACATGTTTGATTTCAAAACATGAATGTTGAGAATGGCATTGTCAGCACTACACAAGTAGTGATAATCAGTAACATATAACTTTTTTTTAGTAGGTGCTGGATAACAGTATCACTGCTTCCCCTTTGTTTTCTTGTTCACATGAAAATTGTGAGTTGCTCTGAGTGTATGTGGACGGTGTCTAAATTCCATATAAAATTAAAAAAAATAAATTTTAAAAGGTGATTGAATGCTTTTGCTTCTTGCCACAATACTTAATTTATTGTCCATCCAAATGTGGTACCAATTCAACATTGACTCTTTTTGCAAACCAGAGTTAAATAGCCACAGATCTATATCTTCTTCTGTTTTTGAAAATGAAAGGAAATGCTGACTAATTTCTTAATGTACACCAAATGAGTCTTCCTCACTTGGTGCTGAGCTGAAGCTTTGGACTGCAGCTTCTATCATCTGGTCTTATTGAATGAAGTTTGTATGCTCTAGTTCAGTGATTTAACAGATAATCAGAGTTGGAAGGGACCTTGTAGGTCATCTAGTCCAACCCCCCGCACAAGCAGGAGACAAGTGGCAGTCCAATCTCTTCTTGAAGGTCTCAAGTGATGATGCTCCCACAACTTCCGGGGGCAAGCTGTTCTATTGGTTGGTTGTTCTCACTGTCAGAAAGTTTCTCCTTGTTTCCAGGTTAAATCTCTCCTTGTTCAGTTTCCATCCATTATTCCTTGTCTGACCTACAGGTGCTTTAGAAAATAGCTTGACCCCTTCCTCTCTGCCGAATGAAATTTGGTGAGGTGTTTTATATCATAGAGGGAACTCCATTCTGCTCATCAAAGCAAGGCAGCAATGAGATTTTCTTCAATGAGGCACGTGAGGTCTCATCAAAGCTTCTCCCGCAGTTGCAATAGCTGAAAGAGGCTTCAATATTATATGGATTGTGCATGTACAAAGCCTCTTCTACACTCCTAAACTGGGTCTTCTGTGGCAAAGCATTTTGTCAAAACAAAATTATAAGTTGCATTCTAAAGATATCATAAACTGGTTGTCATCAGTTCTAATGGCCAGCTTTCCTTAGTTATTGCTATCCAATAGCTGTTGTTGTCTTTTTCCCTAGTTCTGGCTGCCTTAAAACCAAGATTGTGTTCATATCCTTAATACCCACTCTTGAAAACAAGGCTCATTTTGCTGAGAAGTGTCTCCCACGGAGGGCATACTTAACGTTACCATAATGGAAACTTACGGCAGAGATTTTGTATCATCTGCAATGGCACATTTTTGAGAAATAATTTGCTGGACCTGGATGTGACTTGGTCCCCCTGTGTACATTGCCATCTGTTTTTAAAAGAGGAATATACATGCTTAGCCTTCAGCTATTTTGCCAGTGATTCAGGAAATTGGATGCAGGAGCCAACAGCTTGACACAGATAGTGCCACTTTCTGCTTTTGCCATAAGTACAAACTGCAGGCTTTTAAAATTACAAGGCAGGATGGTTTTCCTCCACAGGAGCCCACAGCTTAAACTGCTATGGTCTGTAAGGACCATATCAAGGGATATCAAATATCAGAGTAGTTTGTATATCGCAGAACCTTCAGTCAAGTGTGACACACATTCAAGAATTGGGGATCTGGATGAAAATTCAGCTGTGTGTAACAATGATTTATAGAAGAGCCAGCAGTTCTCTGCCTGCTGTTCAAAGTGTGTAAAGATAAACATAAGGACAGCATGAGTGAGTTTTAGACTATAATGATGCAGGATATTATTGGGCACCAGATACTTTACCAGCATATTCAACCTTAACATGTCCCATTCGCATGTTGACTCTAAAGACAGCAGTGGTACATGCACACCTATTTCACATCTAATGACTGGAATTGCCCATTAGATTTTATAACAAATATAATAGCAAAAATGCTTAGACTTATATGCCACTTCACAGTGTTTTACAGCCCTCTCTAAGTGGTTTACAGAGTCAGCTTCTTGCCCCCAACAATCTGGGTCCTCACTTTACCCACCTTGGAAGGATGGAAGGCTGAGCCAACCTTGAGCCTGGTGGGATTCGAACTGCCAAATTGCAGTCAGCTGGCAGTCAGCAGAAATAGCCTGCAGTACTGCACTTTAACCACTGCACCACCTCGGCTCTTATGTATATTTAGTGTTATTATATTTAACAATAATACATCCTCGTTGCATTATTTTTCTCTCTGCATATACTTTCTTCAGAATGGTATAGCTACAGGAAGTCCTTGAGATATGACCACAACTGAGTCTAACATTTCTGTTGCTAAGTGAAACAGTTGTTTTTCCTCATTTTATGGCCTTTCTTGCCACCGTTAAGTGAATTACTACAGTTATTAAGTTGGTAACACATTGGTTAAGTGAGTCTGACTGCCCCATTGACTTTGCTTGTCAGAAGGTCTCAAAATCTTGACTACATGATCCTGGGACATTGCAATCGTCATAAATATGAGTCAGTTGCCAAGCATCGGAATTTTAATCACATGATCATAGAGATGCTGTAATGGTCATAAGTGTGAAAAATGGCCGTAAGTCACTTGTTCCAGTGCTGTTGTAACTTTGAAGGGTCCCTAAATGAACTTTTGTAAATGATAAATTATAAACTTTTGTAAAATATAAATTGTTTTTATATTTTACACTATTAAGTAGGACATAAAGTCCTTTTGAATGGCTCCAGCAAACATGTGGAGAGAAAAGAATGGTGGGTAATAGCACCAAATGTTGCCAGTTGGAAGAAGAAATGTTCCATTTCTTTAGTTTCCTTTAGTAAAAAGGATAAGCATCATTGCTAAAGAAAACCCAGTGGAAAGCATTCCTTTCTCATGGGTCCCCCTGGAATTCAATCAAAGTGGAGTGAGGATTGCACAGTAAACGATAGGATATTCATCCCTGCTTTTTTTTTTTTTTTGCCACTCATAACTAAATAAGTGCAAGAGCATTTCATTCAACCCTTAAGAATTTCTCTGGGATCCTTCACCCCTTTGAAAGAGCCTCTAAAGCAAATTCTCTTTCATCATATTGTATGAGAACTGGGAGCACAGAAATGCAGGAGAGCTGTTTATTATATTACAGCGGATGAAAAACAAATCTTCCCTCTGGTTTTTGGCCAAGGGCAAACTGAGCAGTCTTTTCTCGGTGAGAAGATGTTGAATTCTATGCCAAAATATTACCATGGTTCAGGAAGTAAGGATATTTTAAAAAAGCGAAGATTCAACTAAGCGATTAGCTTCTTGATTCTTTATTATCTACAGATAATGTATATTAAAAAGAGCATGGCTTTGATCCAGGGGTGGGATTCAAAAATCCCAGCAATCGGTTCACTGCTCAGTTGCTGGGTGGGCATGGCTGTAGCCAACTGTAACTTCCGGGAGGGCTGTTTTTTGCCTTCCCCAGGGCCTGAAGGCTTTCCTTGGGCCTCTGGGAGGGTGAAAACTGCCTCCCCTGGTCTCTGGAGGCCTCCCAGAAGCCAGAAACAGGCCCCTTTCCACACTTCCGGAAGGCCTGTTTTTCGCCCTCCCAGAGCCTCCGTGTGGACTTTGCACTTACCTGCTTCCAAGTGCACTTACCTGTACTTACCTGACTTGTGGGATGGGTGGGGCCAGCTGCTTGATTCAACTATGGGTTCGGCGAACCAGATGTAACTTTAACATCCGGTTCGCTTGGACCAGGCCGAACAAACAGGCTGAAAAACAGCTTCTATCCCAGGGCAGTAACTCTGTTGAATTCGATTGTATAGTGCAATATTAATGCAATATCAGGCGGTTTCAATTCAATGGATAGAATGTGAAGGATGTGTGTTTGTATTTGTATTTTATTTTATATTCATGTACACTGCAGAAGGTATTTAATTTCGTTGTACAAGGTACAATGACAATAAAGTGAACTAACTAATGTTGCTCCCTAAACATCAGCTTCATCTCCCTTATTTGAGCCATTGCACATTATTTTAAATTTGTTTATTTACCAAACTTATAGGATGCCCATCACATGACAGTGTCTCTATGCAGCTAAATTTATGGACAACAGATGCCATAAATCATAGCATCTTCTGCCTTAAATACACAGAGTTTCAAAGCAAGACCAATACACTTCTAGTGGGAAGTGTATGGATATTCTACTGGCAGCATGTTAGTGATATTCAGTATTACACTAGTAAAAACATGAAACAACACAATGAATAAGATTGGGCCTTTAAAGCTGTTTTCAATAAACATATGAGATACATCTCCAGTCCTGGATAGTGAAGTCCTACTTTGAACCTTTTCAATACACATTTTAAAAGCATCTTTCAAATTTTCACAGACTAAAAGACACTGATGAACTTAAGTACTTCCACTTCTTATCCTTATGCTATATTATTAATAGTCTCTGTTTTTCATTTCCCTATTTCTTACTTAAAAGTATGAATCATATAATAACATGGAGAAGGAGTGGGGTAGGAAGTAAAAAAAGAAAATAGAAAAGTGGTATGGAAAAATTGCAGAACGTTCAAACCACTTTCCTATCTGTCAAATTGACCAAGTAATATTCTCCTCCACTTAATTACATATCAAATGCAAAGATGAAAATTTTCTGTGATTTGGCTTTTGAGGGATGCGTGCTTGCGGGCTTAGCTTGTAAATACAAAAATCAAACCTTGGACAACTTATTTGTCATTCCATGAAAGGTCCTTACTTTTATTAAATGTTGAAACGATTCTATTTTTAAGAGAACATTTTAAGTTCCTCATCACATATTGGTCTGTACTATGTGTAATTAAAAACAGTATGAAGTTTCACGTTGACACTGATTGCTAAGCTCCTATGATAATACGTATGTTGTCAGGGTCTGTATTTTGCTCTTAAATTAAAAAGAAATGAATCAACAGCTAAAGTAGCTTTTAATTTAGGGAAATGCTACTTCAAAGGAAAATTGCTATTGAACTACATTAGAGTAGGCCATAATTCCTTTCCTTTAATCAGGATGTGTAATTTACTTAATGTCAGTCTCAACCACTGTGTTGTGTACCAGTGAAGATCTACAATTGCTTTCTCTTTATGAATTTTTCCTACTATTCAGGGTAGACTTTATATGCAATTTGGCAAATATTGCATCAAACCCAGCAGATTTTTCATATATGATTGACAAAAAACCCCAAAATCAAATAAGGGGAAATCAACGTATTTTTCAATACAAAAGATTATATGTATCTCAGCAAGCAAACACCAAGATCAGAGAGTAGCAAGGAGTCTATAATTTATGTTACCTTGCTAGTGAGTTTATTCCTTCTTTATTTCCTTATTTTCTATTTGTTGATAGATGTTTCCAAAATGGGAGAAGAAATGAATGGTGAACAGAAAAATTCCACTTAACAACCAGAAGACATATCAAGCTGGCAAGTATTGGCAAGATCCATACACCTTGGGGAAAAATCCTGCCAATCTCCATCCATAGAATAGAATAAATGTAGACATTTATAAATGGAGTTAAAACAATGTATTATTCTGTTTAAGTTCAGAGCAGAAAGCACATACTCCTTTACTTTCTTCGGCGACATATTCTGCATTATTTCAAGCCACAGGCAGAATAGAACATTTATATTCAATCCTTTTTCAAAAGAGCTTATTCAGACCTTTGCTTTAAAAAGTTATGCTTCCTTTATGGCAGGAAATGTACTCATGCAAATACTGACAGTTCAAAAGAGTTCCTTCAAATTTAAAAAATTGGGGGAACTAATGGGGACATTTGAAGGTATGTTATTTTTTTTTCTGTTTGCACAGATGAGGGAGAAGAATTTAACCCTGTATATCTTTTCTTTGGTGGAATTATTGTACGAAACATTTCCTGAATGAATCCATGAATTGGTATTGACGTTGGAACACTTTCAAATTACATGAATTCATTCAGGTTTTGATATTAAACCTGAAGGCGATTATCAGAGCCGAGGGCAGCATATTTATGTGAAAACAAACAGTGTTATGAGTATTTGCTAGAGGCATGATTCCTCAGTCTGAAAGGGAGAGTGATCGTGATGGACGGCTACACAGACTGCATGATCTCGGTGGAACTCCAGTGTAAAGGTGACTTAATACACGTATTCCATCTCTATCTGGGATTTTGATGTTTTCTCTGTTCTCTAAATTACACACTCAAAGGATTCTATCCTGTCCTACAAGTTCAGGGTCATATTCATAATATGGATGATATTCATAATGTAGAGATGGAAAATAAACTTTACTCGCCATGAACAAAAAATCTCATTTAGAAAGCAATATGCTTCCATTGGTATGCATATGTTCAATTTATCCTGAATCTGAAGAGCAAGCTTTGGGCTTTGTTGGACAGATCTTCTGAGATTAAAACAGTGCTTTTGTGTCACTATCTTTAATAAACTTTTATAGTTTTAAATAATCTGAATGGAAACGTCAAAGAGGGTGAGCACTGAATCCATTGCATTATTCAAATCCTAACTCTCTTGGGGAACGATGCATAGGTCCAACTGATTGTGAACACTGCTTTCTTTTGGACTTCCTATGGAGACATGTATAGTTTGGAGAGAGAGGGCAGAATTGCCTGATCTTTTCTCCTCCCCATTAATATATTTCCCAACTTTCAGACAGATGCCTGAAAGGGATCAAAATTTTCCCGCATAGTTCCTTTCAGATGTAGAACATTTTTATTTCTCATCAGTATTTGATGAAGATTTTGATAACATATTATGTACAAACTGCATGTATCTTGTGTCATTCAAGATTCCAAGTTGTGGAATTCATTTATTCATTATTCTCTCCATCGACTTCAGTTGGGCCTTTTGATTTGGTTGATTATGATTGTAAGCCTTATTTAGGCATTTAAAAAATTGCTTTTAATTGTTTTACATTAGTTTGTGCTTTTGTGTCTGTTAATCGCCATAGGTTCCTAGTTTGGAAAACCAAATTACAAATGAAATAAAAAAGTTTCATTTATGTTCTGATCTCTGACACGGATTTTTTCTACCCTAATCATTGCTTTTAAACAAAACAAGATAAATACAGCTGTAGATGAATAAACTCTATAGCATTTTCTGCAGAAAACCAAACAAATGGGTCATTGAACAAATCAAGGTAGAGTTCTCAATCAAGACAGAAATGATCAGGCTTAAATCTCCTGCATTGGACACATCATGAAACTCTCTGGAGAAGATTCAAATACTGGGCTTTCTCAGAAGTAAAGAAAAGAAAAGAAAAGAAAAGAAAAAAAAGAAAAGAAAAGATGATGATCAGCAGCAAGGCTGCCTGTTGAGAAGACCCGATGAACCAGATCAGAGATTATCTTGGAGAAAATCCATGTTCTCACAAAGAATTGACACTGACTTGATGGCACGTAGTCATTATCATAAATTACGTATTGTTAGCATATGGAATTCTGTTCTAAGGGAATACAATTTACCATTTATTGATATGCCTTTAGGCCTTCCATAATACAACAGTCACATTTTTCAAAGCACTGGACATGTTGTCATTAGGATAATATTTAATAACTACAAGGGAAAGTAACTCTCTTTTTAAAGGCATATATTTATGTAAAAACATTAAGGGTCTCCTTGCTGGATTATACATATAGTTCATTCTGTCAAATGTTTGCCTTGTTTCAGTAACCAGTCCAGTGGTGTATTCTACTGGTTCGGCCCGGTTTGGGCAAACAGGTAGCAAAAGATGCTACCAGTCCGGTAGAACTGGTAGCAAAAAAACCTGCTACCAGTTCGGTAGAACTAGTAGTTAAAAATGCTAACAGTTGGGCAGAACTGGTAGTTAATATACTACTTCCTTTTTCCAATGATCAGATGTTTTCCTCCATCAGCTGTGCAGCATGATTTAGCTTAGCTAGAAAGCAGGAAATGATTGGATTTCTTGCTTTCTAGCAAATCTAAATTGTGCAGCACAGTTGATCCCCCCCGCTTCTCCCAGAAGGCTTCCCTGAGGCCTAGGAGGCAACAAAAAGGGAGCACGGGAGGGGGGGTGCTGCAAAAGAAAAAAAGAAAAAGAAAGAGAGGGTGGGTGGGTTGGTTTTAGTTTTAGTGTTGCAACCTCCTGGGTTTTGTGATGTAGTGTCATGGGCAGATGGCTGTGCTGCAACATTATGGGTCTTGATTTGGCTCCGGGTTTGAGGTCCAGCCTTGTGTTCATGGCGTGTGTCAGTTTGCTTTGTGTGGGGATCGGAGGGGGATGTAGTGGCTGGGGATGTAGTCACCGTCAGGCTTCTGGATGGTCATTGCATTTTGTCCATGGGATGGGTCTGGCTTTGAATCTGGTGAGGGTGGGTGATGGTGTCATGTGTTATCTTGTGTTCAGTGTCAATTTTCGTGGCTGGGACTCGTTTGTTGACTAGGGCTAATTTCCAGATGTGTGGTAGGCGGGAGGTGTTGTCACATTTATTCATGTTATGGGGGTGTTTCTCTATTTCGATGGCTTCCATGATTATTCTCGTGTTGGAGTGTTCTGTTTTGGCGATTAATTTGGTTCCTTCAAAATCAATTTCATGTCCTGTTGCTTTGAGGTGTTGGAAAAGGGATGAGGTTTTTTCTTCTTTTCTGACTGCATTCTTGTATTCTGCGATGCGTGCATTTATTCTCCTATTAGTTTGTCCAATGTATGTGGCTGGGCAGATTTTGCATGGTATTTCAT
>JAOYMU010000192.1:76580293-76595463 GCA_025802295.1 Psammodynastes pulverulentus
AATGGTATTCTTCCCCAAGATCTTTTCTGTTTGGTGACAGTGAAACACAACCTTTCATAAGTCTTCGTTAGGTCTGTGGCTCCTGGCAGATTAACAAGAAATCATATGGCTGTTTTACTTTAAAAAAAAAATTCACAGTTTCGTTAAACTATGGAATTAATTACTATTGCAAGTGGGGAAGGCAACCAATTTAGGAGATTTTGGAAATCAGACTCATGGATTGTAAGGCTCTCTATGTTTATCATATAACTTCCAGACAGAAACCCAAAATGGCTAAAAAGAAGGAGACCGTGAGTTCAAGTCCTGCTTTAACCAGGAAATCCAGCTGGTTAACTTTGGCCAATCACTCTCTCCCAGCTCAAGCCCTCTCACAGGATAGTTGTGGAGAAAATAGAAGGACAAAGGTGTATCAGATATATTCATCACCTTGAGTTATTTGTAAAAATAATAGAGACAGGATACAAACAAACAAACAAACAAACAAAATATAGTTCCTAGGAAGCAACAGTTAAAGAAGCTAGTGCTATCTATCTATTTGTGAGCTTTTCAAATGCATTTGGTTGATCATTGTGTGATCAAAATGCAGAACTAGATTATGCCCTATCCAATAGAGCTGTTATGTTTTTACAGGAATCTGAACTTGGTAAGATGAACAAACAAAGGAGTAGTTTTATGATAATGCAGCATCACGGTTTGGTTTGGTTTGGTTTGGTTTGGTGGCAGCAGTGCCTCAGATAGAAGGTCCATACAAAGAGTTGGGAAGATTATAGGAAGCGTCCCATTATTCAGGATGCTGCTTATAAGCGCTACATGCTTAGAGCGCAAAGCATTGTTAGAGACCTCACATACCCACTTCATGGTCTGTTTCTGTTGCTTCCCTCTTGGAGAAGGTTTCAAAATATTTCTAGCAGGACTACCAGATTCTGTAACAGCTTTGTTCCCTATGCCATCTGTCTGGTAAACCCGCAAGATTCATTTTTCTCGCCATGTACATGTATACGTACGAATTAGACTGTGTTGTTTCTCTGTGTGATAGAATATATGTGGGTATGTGGATACATGCTTATTGATTTGTTTATTTATTTATTTATTTGTTTATTTATTTTTGTCATGTTTATGTAGTGTTTATAGGAGGTGGTGACCCTTTGAGAGTTGTATGCAGCAAAATTTCATTTTAATATATGTTGATTAGTGTACATTTAAAATGACAAAGTTATTCTAAGTCTATTCTAAGTATAAGGGGATCAATATATTTTTAATGCATAACTATAAAGACAGCAGTACAACTCCCTTGTATTTGCAATATATATTGTATATCTATACTTCACCCTGCATGCCAAAATCCTTACATGCACATTATTAGTAGTACATAACTCCCCTCCCCACTATTGCAGCTGTAACATTTGTGAAACTTCTGCATATGACTTGTATACCATAAGGATGTCCCCATACTCCTAGAACATAGGGACAGAGTTTTCATCTGTAATGTTTCTCAGTATCAACTATTTGTTGATACATTGCAAGCTATTATTTTCCAAACTGTAAACACGTGTACGCAAGGAAGGTAGGAAAGGAGAAGTAATTCTTCAGCTTTTTCTCTTTTTCATCACCAGTTCACAAGATTTATCCCTATGGATAAGTACTGAAAGGAAAAAACAGGTTTTGGCCCCATAAGACGTGGTCTCAACAGCATTACACAAATGCAGAGCAAACCATATTTTGTTTTTATTATTTGTTCATCCTAATGTTTTAATTTGAATAAAACATTCCATTTTCCCAATCCTTTCATGTAAACATAGCCTCCTTAATAGTTTCTCCCTATCAAATGATGGTTCTACTTCCATTGCTGGTATCAGAAATGAATGGTAACAAAAACTGAATATATATCTAGACTAGGCGAAGGGAATTATTTTTAGCACTTGAGGACTTAATCACAGCTTCTTTTGTCTGATAGATTATTAATGGGCTAGGGTTTTTTTTTAATTAATTGGCAAAAAAGAAAAGTTTAGAAGCTGCCAGGACTATCAATGTCTAGGCTACAATGTGCTTGAAATGTTCAGCCAGGGCATGCTTTAATATTCATTCCCTATTTTTCTGTGAAGTTTTACATGGCCTGTTGTGGGCTATAATGTGGTCAGGAAGAATATATTTTCACTTGCAGGTTGTAATACAATTTGTAACACATTAAAGCAATGATCCTTCAATGTGCTGCCTCTGATAGTGGTTCCAATATAATAACACAGCATGGCATTGAGGGAAGCGTTGGCAGTACGTTCCATTGGTATTAAATTAACCATGAATAGTCAAGGCTATTTGGTTCAGTCCTATTATTCATGCATATTTTTTGCTGTATTGTCTTTTTATCTCTTTGAAGTTATACATATACGGTATTAATTTAATAAGCGTGACAAAAATCCTACAGTGCTACAAAGAAGGAATTACTGAGAGATTTTTTTTTTCCCTTCCCTGCTGAAGAAGCATTCTTGTCCATTCATATATTGGATGCTTTGTGAGCCTTAACAACAAAGCGACAGCTTTTTGCTTTCTGGATTTTATGCTACTTTGTTTTTCGGTAGATGTGAATAATATTAATATTAATAACAAAAGAAGATGGGATTGTATTATATGTAAAGAATGACTATATCTGTAAAGAAATTTTTGGTACTAAAGATGAACATCCTGATGAAAGCGTTTGGGTGAATATTAAACTCGACAGTAGAACTTGCGAATAGATCACAAGTTAAGCATCAAATAGTAAGTCTTGAAATTTTGCAAACGTGATCAAGAAATCATCCCTTGAGAATTCAGAGGGAGCTAAAAGAGCTGAACTGGAAGGATTACATTATGTACAAGGTCATAAAAGCCATCGCTTCTACAAGGGTTATTGTTCGTGCTCTTGGTCCTCAATTGCTGCTCTCAACCTGGCTCTCTCCATTAAAGTCTGTGTACATCTTTCAGTCCAAGTTTTGTGCCTGGACTTGTGCTTGGGAAGATCCTGTGAGACCCTGTTTTATCATTTCAGATAACAAAATAATTCTACTCTCTGCTTTTCCCCTGAAATAGAAATTTAGTACTGTATCACTTTCTGACATTAGTACTATATTCCATATCAAACACTCTGACATTAAGAAGAAAGTTAGCTCACAATATGGAGGCTACAACTGAAAAGAGCTACCTGAGATCCTTCATCCATTGACTTCTTTGGTTTGGATCCATCAGAAGATGTCGACAGGTTTACAGTATATCTTGGGCAAGTTAGGCATTTCTACATGGAGAAGGCAGTCCTATAAATACTTAGGTGTGAAACCCTAACAGCTTTAAAACCCACATTTCAAATTGTACCAGGAAACATTCTGGCATCCAATGGTGTGGTCACAAACTTTAGTAATGCGATTAGGGTTTCCTGAAAGCCCTGCTTGACCATGTAATTATCAACTGAATGCCAGTAAAATAATGTTATTCCTCTTTCCTGAATCCATTACAAATTAAAGCCTAGCATCTTTAGGGAATTTTTCTCTTCACTTGCATTTACCCAGCCTACACCACAAATAATTAGATAATCATTTGGTTTTCCTGATGATCATTACAATATTTTTTTTTCAGTGGTGGGATTCAAAAATTTTCACTACTGGTTTGGTGGGTGTGCCTTGGTGGGCATGGCAGGGGAAGGATACTGCAAAATCTCCATTCCCACCCCACTCCTGGGGGAACGATACTGCAAAATCCCATTCCCCTCTACTAACCTGCTTTCTAGCTCCGTTCTCCTTTGCAGGGTAACAAAAGAAGAGCCAGCCAATCAGCTGGGACTTGGGATGCAGAGAATAGATAGTGGCAGGGCGAGTCAGAGGTGGTATTTGCCAGTTCTCCGAATTACTCAAAATTTCTGCTACCCATTCTCCAGAACTGGTCAGAACCTGCTGAATACCACCTATGCCTTTTTTTAATCTTGGAATTTGAAAGCTAGGTTAATATTTTACCTCAGAGTGAGATGTATCTTCCCCAAAAACTATTTTTTTTCAATCAAGATTTCCAGGAATGGTTCCACATGCAAAGCCATACATTCTTTCATACATATAGCATATGGTTGTAAAGTCTGCTTTTCATACAAAAAGAAAAAGAAAAGTTATTGATACTTAAGGGAAGTTTGCCTGTTAGCCACAACTTTTCTTGACATCTAGGTGTGTTTTTTGAAAGAGTTTTCTCCTTGGCTCTTTGCCAATGACCTTTGTTCTTGTGATGGCTGCTGAGAGGGAAAGAGGAGCGAGAAGCAGCAGTTGTCCTTTTCCTCTTCACTTCTTCTGGTGAGCTTTTTTGGCTGATGTTCCAGAACATGCGGTGAAAGAGGATTAAGGCCCATAATAGTGGATGGAACTGAATCACACTTTTATGATTTCTTCTTTCTTCACTGTGTTTCATACTGAGCTTTGTTCCACTCTAGTAACTGTTGGCAATGAGCTGGAGAATGTGACCACTGAAGCTTCTCTGAGGAAAGCGGATGTGTAAAAAAATTATGGTGGCAAATATATGCCAAATTAATATGACTTCTTGAACAGAATGCTAATGAAGTGCAAGGCTGCAGTGGAGTAAATACAATCTCTATAGGCACATTAAGCATTCTGTTCAGAAAAGAAGATTTCTTAAGAATAGGGATTTTGAAGCATGTATCATCCTAAACACCAGTTGGCGGTGGGGGGGGGACCTATATCTTTTTTTGGTCTGAGACTGTATCCCAGCTTAGTCACCTATGCTGAACAAAGGCAGAGGAAATAGGAAAAGAAAGAGAGGGAAGGATTGAGAGCAACTATTACCAGCTGTTTTGATTTAACCAGAATCTCTGCCATATTGCTCTGTTAAAATACTGAAGCAGGGACCTTTTTCTATATAAGTTTACATTTAATAAAATATGTGAATACAACAAATATGTTGACAAACAGATTAATTACACAGGTATGTTCATCAGGGACCTGTGATTAGTGGAATCATTGTTCATATTTTCTCTTGCTGATCCCTTCCGAATATTAAACTAGCTGGTTATTTTGGTAATTTAACATATCATCCAGTGCTGTTGTGCTATAGTGCTGTTGTGCTATGTTTTTTTCATATTAGAAATAAAATTTTAAGTTAAATATCTTACTCTTATCATTATATCAAAAAATAACAAATGTTTGGTTGGATCAAGCAAAGAAAAATGGAAGTCCCTGACACTATTTTGTACAAATGGCACCAGTTAGAAATTATTTATGCTTTGAAAATGGATGATTTGTAATATTTTAATCTGTAATGTTTTCATTTATTTATTTATTATTAGATTTTTATCCCATATGTATTACTTTATAAATATTTCAAGGTAACGAACATACATAGTATGTTAAGAGCCATGGTGGTGCAGTGGTTAGAATGCAGTACTGCAGGCTACTTCTGCTAACTGCTGGCTGCCAGCAGTTCAATTCTCACTGGTTCCAGGTTGACTTAGCCTTCCATCCTTCTGAGGTTGGTAAAATGAGGACCCAGATTTTGGGGAAAATATTCTGACTCTATAAACCACTTAGACAGGGCTGTAAAGCACTGTGAAACAATATATTAATCTAAGTGCTATTGCTATAGCTATACTGTAATGCTTCATCCTCCTATTTTCCTCAGAAAAACAAACCCATGAGTTGGGCTGGGCTGAGACAGAGTGACTGGCCCAAGGTCACATAGCTGGTTCAATAAGGCCAAGGACATTTCTTTTACATTAGGTATTTCACATGGCCTGTAACCTTGCAGGGCTTCATTCTTTTTCTAACACATATATAATATATAACCAGAAGGGATAGTTGGGTTTGTAATAAGAAAAGGAACCATAAAGTTCAGAGTGTATTTTATAGAGTATACCAGTTTGGCAGATGATGTTGGGGACATGAGTTAGTAGCCTAGCCCTACTCCTTGAAGAAGGATTCAGAAAGACATGTGACAAAATAATATGCTGACTGTTTTCTAATTAAAACTCTAGTGCAATTATCTGAAGGACCATCTATTTCCATTGCCTGATATGTTCAAGCAGAGTAGGGATGGTCCAGGTCCCATGTGATAAATGTTGTCATCTTGTGGGACTGAGGTAGTATGTTTCCTTTGTCATTGCCCCTGCCTTCAGAGATATGGATGCCATTCACTCTTTTGAGGTTCTGGAAATCTCTTAAAACCAGGCTCTGTTTCAGTATTTGGGGGGCCTTGTATTTTTTATTATAGAGGCTGTTTTAATTCTAGGTTGTATCATTTTGTTATGTTTTTAACAATTTTAATCATGTCCTAGATTTTGAAAGCCACCCATGATCTATTGGAGTGGTGCTATAATACAGTAAAATGAACGAATGAATAAAAAAGAAAGAAAAAGAAGAAATGTTAGCTATATATCATCACAATGGATAGGTAGAGAAATCCTTATTATTACCTTCCACTTGAAGCAATCCTAGATGAAAGTGTGTTTTATTATAAACAAATTTGTTATAAAAATAATCTGTGTACTTGGATAAATAAAAAGGGGCATACATAATAGGATCTTACTTAATTATTTATTTACATGGTTGCTCATCTAACACAAGTGACTCTGGATGGCATAAAAAGATTAAAAGCACATACATATTATAAAAAAGCACATACATATCTTGTACACGTTTGACAAATAAATAAATAAATAAATAAATAAATAAATAAATAAACAAACAAATAAATACCCAACATATAACCCCTGGCACCCAAAGATTGACAATAACTCCACTCAAAGAAAAATGAAATAATTAAATAACCGGAAGATCTCATCTAACCTCATCACCCAAAGACCTGGGAATCAACCAGGACTGCAGCCATCGAAATATCCTTGGGAATGCTATTCCATAGGGAAGGTGCTACACACAGAAACCCAACTCTGGGGTTCAACAACAAGGGATCCAGAGCATAGCTTGCTTACTCTATCTTATGGGATGAGCAGAAACATTTGGAGAAAGGGCATTCAATATATAGCTTTATACCACAGGTAATATACAAAATCTCATCTGGAATTCTTCTGGGAGTGAATACAACCCATGGAGCAGCTATGATACACAGTCATAACAAAAAAATTCCAAAACCTGCCCACACTGCTCATGATGGTACAATAAGGATCTCTTATGCATTGGATAAATATTGGTATGAAAAGTGATAATAAAACTATGGACCCACCTTTTGTTATAAGAACTATAATATAAGAACTATATGCCATGGTTGTTGTTGTGGGTTTTTTGCACTCCTGTCAGAAGTACTGAGGTCTTCTGGGTTAAAAGGATTAGCTGGTGAAACCCTGGGGATGCCCAGTTGGAAGCTCCTTTCATGTCCCTGGCAGAAGCTGGAGTGAAGGACTCAACCCTGTGTCAGCGTTCCAGAAAACAAGTTCCAACTCAAAAACAGGCATTTTCTCAGATTTCCATTTTATTAGAGTTGTCATATTGGCACATCTGGGAAAACCCAAATTTGAGAGTTCCAGGTTTTTCCTCAGTAACTGAAAATCAAAGACCCATCCCCTGCACCTCTCAGTCCATCACATGGCCCAATCACCATCCGTCCCAACTGGAGACATTCCACTAACCTTGACCAGGTGGAGGATGACATGACCTTGACTGAAAAGAAGAATGCTATCATGTCAAACTACATACATTCTACGAAATTCCCCCCTCCCAATTTCCCAGGCACAGGAATGTGGCAGTGTGGAAGCTGCTGGTGCTAATACAGCTTCCAAAGATGATACCTAGCCCCATAGTAGCTCTCTGGTCTCAAATGTGGGCTTACTAACCCCCTGCCCAGTATTCCAACTACTCAAACCACTTTGTTCCAAAATGCCATGGGTGGTTTTGTGTTTTTAATCTATGTGAATTACCCTTATGTGAGATTGGCACCCATACAAATTATATAAACCAATAAAGAAATATTCAGGGAAAATATTGATGCCAACATTTTGTCTATAGATATTGTAACGGGTCAGGTATACTTAGCTGGCACAAATTAAGATGGGATATTCTATCTTTTAAAAAAGGTCTCTACTGTATCAAACAGATACTTTATTTTTCTTGTCTTCAACCACCAATTGGGTTCCACTTTAATTGCTTCATTAAACTATTTGAAAGTCCATCTGAAAACCTCATTTGTTCCTCCTTAACTTCATTTCCCTTCTGATACTCTGCTCTGAGAATGAATTATGGAAATTGGAGAAAAAATAATTGGTTGCCAGACGAAAAACTGGTGGGAATATGTAAGGAATGCTGTATATGAATAATAGCTCACAGGCATTAAATAATAGCAGAAGAGAGAAAAGTATAGGTCATTGAAGAGATGAATCTTGTTAATACTTCTTCAGTGTTAAAGAAAAGAATGTTAGGGCTTTTCAATTAAGTGTTTATAGACATATCATTTTGGGTTTAATTAAAAAAACTAAATATATTATGTAATAACTTTAATTGATTTTTTTGCACTAAGAAAAATTTAAAGTAATCAATGAAAGCAAATGCTTAACTTAAATTGGTTTTATGAAAATGTTAATCATTTGACTGAATGGATCACAAATGAATGCATAAAAAATGCATGGTACTCAAAGGATGTTCATAATCTCCCCAAGAATTGGTTAATATTAAAATACTTAAAGCATTTAGATTAGGTTATAATCAGATCAGAAAGTTTTGATTTAATTTCTGACAATTACTGTTAGCTTGCATTAAAAGGAAACTTGAAAATTCCAAGGCATCAGCTAAAATTTCATTTTGATGGAAAAATCAATTTACACAATGAAAGTCTGAGACTTTAACAATGTTATCAAAACATTATTATTTTAAAACAGTGCATTTTTTTTGCTGTGGCTGCAAAGCATAACTCTGCTATATAAATATGACCCCATCTCTGCTTTTGTTGGGCAGCTTTTGCTTCACAAATATTTGTTTGGAATCCATCCAAAGTGAAGTTAAAATCTTGATTCTTCAGGAATGCACTTTTAAAAATATATCCAGCTTCTATTCAGGTATACATGATCGAATGGAGCAATGCATCTGCTTGTAGAAAAATGATGAACAGATGGACAATATCAAATCAGGAAACTGAACAGCAGGCCATACAACCACCATGCAATATCTCATCATCATTAATATTGTACAGATAGTTCTTGCATCACCTCTAAGTATCACAATTATAGCATTTCTGAACTTAACATAAATAAGGAATATGACCAATCAATTGTGATCTTAAGTCAAGGACTATCTGAATAGAGCTCTGGTATGAGTTTCATAGCCATTCATAGAAAATAAAAATGCTGCATTTTGAAGAATATCTTGCCTAGGGGATGGCAATGGGGAAAGAAAAGAAAATTCTGGAGAATTAGGAATGGTGATATGCAATCCCCAGTGAACTGATGATTTGTCAGAGTCTCTCTCTCTCTCTCTCTCTCTCTCTCTCTCTCTCTCTCTCTCTCTCTCTCTCTCTCTCTCTCTCTCTCTTAGTTTTGTTTTCCTAATATTTAACATTACATAAATGGAAGATGTTTTTCATGATAGTCTGAAACTCAGTGGGGAAAATAGTGTGGGGTATGAATTTTTCACTGTGGGGTATGGATTTTTCATAATGATAACGGGAGATCGAACCCTTTCCCTTCTAATGCCTTTAGAAATCACAAGACACTCTGCTATCCATTATCTACCCATACTCATTGGGTGCCACAGCACATGCTTTGCGTGTAAAGAATTTAAGCAGATATTGAAATTTTGACTGTTCCAGATAGTGAGTTAATCTTCAATGAGCCACATTCATTATTCTTTAAAGAAAAACTGGTTCTTTACTGCACTGCAGTTCTTTAATACATTACATTGGCCCATTCCAACAATTGTAGGGAGAGCTCAAGGACATTGAGATGACTCAGGAAAGCAATAAGTAATTTGGGCCAGTTTTCCTATAATTATCAAACAATAGCCATGGTACCATGTTTGCCTCTAAGCAGACTTTGGGTCTCATAGGCTGTCGGAGCATGCTGTATGTTACCCATTGCTATCCTAGAAGATAGTACCATAATGCATTTTCATATCGGCAGCATTGCTATGATGATCAAGAACTTAGATGTGGGGTTTGATACTCCTGCCAAAAAGAAAAATTAATCTAAGCTTATATTTTAGACGGGAAGTCTAAAATATACTTTTTATATATTGTCCTTAGAGTAGCGGGTAGTGCTTTATTAGTAATGTAGTTTATGCGGCTGAAATGGATTCCTGTGACTGATAACTATTAACTGTTAACTATTCTTTTTAAAAAATCCTTTTTATTGAAGAGTTTAACGATATTAAAAGATAAACCAAAATTAGAACAAGAAAATAAAGTAAAAAGAAATGAAATATAAAGTGCAAAAAAAGAAAGGAAAAAGAAAAAAAAGAAAAGAAATATTAAAAATATTTAAAGAAGTAATTCCTGATTTTCCTTGCAACAAGTGCAGGAATACTTAATATATCCCCATCCACATAAAATTACACATTTAACAATTTTCTATAAGATCTATCATCTGGTGACCAAAGAAAAGAAACTTCACAGAACTGTTAAATCTACCATTCAATCTTTAGAGCATGAGGTTTTAATGCATTGGAATAGAGTCACAATGTTTTAGATATGGACAGATAACATATATGCCTCCTTCCACTGTGGTTTGATATACCAGATTCAGATGGTGAAGCCACTCCCAGCCCGAATTGTTTTTACTGATGTCATAAGACTTTATAATGGAATGCCGAACATATCATATACAATTTTAACTTTGAATATTATTCCATAGTCATACATTGTTATAATATATAAATAATTCAAATATTTGACTGTTTATTATTAGACCATGGTGCAGTTGTAACTGGTAATTGCATACATTATTTGATCTTTGCTGGTGATTTGTTTCCTTTTCGTGCTTTACTTAGCTCATGTTTCTTGCAGGGCTTGGAAAATTGCTCTTCAGGATGCCAGAACAAATGAAGTGAGTATTTCTGTTGTTGTTGTTGTTGTTATCTGTGGTGAGAGACCTAATTATTTATTTGTTTGAGTCTAATTCCATTTCAGTAATATAATTCTAGGCTGCTTATAAACTTTACTGTCACTAATATTTTAATAATTGATAAAAATGTAATAATGTATAAATAAATACATTTATTATTGTTCCCAATGTGTATATCATGCCTCAATTCTAATAGGCTTTGGTTGGGCAACTATAAGATAAACTTACAGTACAAAGATAAAAACAAAAGTTAAACATAACAAATGGCCAAGAAGGAAGAAAACTTCTTTGGACAAGATAATGTTTTATTTGTTTGCGAAATGCAAGCAGGGCTAAGACCTGCATATCTAGGAGAGAGTATTTCAGAGGGTCTTGGGAGCAGTATTATCACTTGGTTCTTATTCCAATTGAACCCCATAAAAAGGAGGAACCTTTAACAAGGCTTTGCCAGAGATACCCTGGAACTGCACTGAGAATTCTTTCAGTAGTAATTGGGTTGCTGTATTTTGTATTACTTGTAGCGTCTGGGTCACTTCCAATGGCAAGCTACCTATAAAGTCTTTTGGTAATCCAGTCAAGTGATGAGGAAGACTTGATCTACTGATACCAGGGCATCCTGGCATAAATAGGGCATTAAATGGCACAGCAATTCATACTTGGTAGAAGTTCCCATGGCTGTGGCTTCTACTGTTATTTAAAGCACAGTTCCTTTAACGGGGAGTCCAGTAGTATCTCCAAATTGCAGATCCCTCCTTTAGGAAGAGCACAACTCCATCAAGAGTAACTTTTGGGCCAAAGACATTGGATCATTTTGCTGTGTCTTGATGAATAATAACTCACTCAATTAACTCACTTTTCCATTTGGTGCTGTTGAGAAAGAACTTGCAGAGCAGGTTAGTTAGTTACTTAGGTTACTTAGTTGTATGACTAAGGATAAGTCTTTCAAAAGCAACACACTGGGCAATATCTGAGCAATGCTAGTTGACAATGTGTATTGTGTCTTTGAAGAAAACCAGACTATTGGCAAATTGCAAGGACCAATGCCACATTTGACATTGTTCATTATTGTATTTATTGAGTAACCCAATCTGAGGGGGGGGGGGGAACCAGTAGAACATAATGATGCTGCTTACCACTTTTTATCATGTTTGTTACAGATTGTGATTAAAAGGGATTATTTAAATGCAAATAAGAGCAGAATCTGCAACCCAAGCCCCCTGTATTTATTTAATAAAACAATCTTTCAGGAATAAAAGAAAAAGCGAACATCCATATATGGCCAATTATTTACTTTCCCAAAGTTAAAGTGTAAGGATTTTTTAAAAGAAGTATTTCCCTTCCCTCCGCTTCCCTTCCCTTTTCATGCTCTAAAGTAAACCTGGGGGAATATTCAAGACAATGGAGGCAGAGCTAAGTTCATGAATAGATCTGTTCTACCAAGTCAAGCAGCTTTGGTGGCTGGTGCATTCAAGGTTTGTTGGATTACAATTCCTATCACTTTTGCTGGATGAGGTGGTGGGACCTGTAATCCAATGTACTTGAAAGGAGCACCAGGATTATGCAAGCAGACTTCAGAGTCAGTTGAGTGAGAGGTTTGTAAGCAATTTGTTTTATAAAAAGCCACAATTCGTTTGTAGAAGTGAAAAGAGGGAAAGAATTAGCCGCAGGGAGAGCAAAATAGCAAGAGCCTTTTTAAAATAAACTGGGTTATGTAATACTTTAAAAACAAACAGAATCCAATCACTACCTGCACAAAGCCAAAAAAAATCAAGTTGTTTTTGAATAAAAAACAATTTTTCAAAATTTGGTGGGACTCCTGATTGGGATTCTTATTCTCATTCTTATGATACTTATCTGAATGGCAGAATGGGCTCTTGAAAATAGTTTCCTATGCAGTGCCATTCATTGTGGTATTTCTCAACTGCTGAAAGAATTGAGTAATTAAAGACTATCTAGAATTTTCAAGTTCTTTTTTCCTTTTTTGTAAGAAGTCGGTTGTGTGGTCAATAGGATTAAGTTTACTACCACAACTACTAGCCAACCTGATCTGTGTTATTACATTACACCAGCATCTCCTATTATGTTCCTCTGGAATTTTGTATGCACTGTTTTCATTTGTCATCTCTCTGATATTAAATAGAAAGCAAAACCGAGAGATGTAACTTGTATAATATTCATAATAAATATTAAATTATCAAACTATTGGTTAGAAACATTGTTTTAAAAAAACTCCCTATCTTTGTCTTTTTCAACAAACACCACCTTTGTGCAAAATATGTTAGTGTCTTTGCCTTTCTTAGGTTTGAACTGCTCAGTTGCAGTTGTCATTTAATAACATGACCGACTTTTGCTGTATTTTTATGCTGATGTGTCTAGGCTTATGTTGCTTCTGAGGTGATGTATGATGACAATGCGATTTCTTCAGCACCCCCTCCATATACAGCTTATGCGACACCATCACCTGAGGTACATCAAATCAAATGTGTAAATGATTTAAAATGGCAGTAATTGACATGTTTTATATCATCATGCATTAAACTTACTATCAGTATTTCTGACCTGAAGCAGGACTGTTAGGAAGTACTGTTTATTTTTTCATACTGATGTATTATGTCCCCACTCCTAATTAAAGCATAGCTTGTGGTTTCCTAGTCCTGGGACCTCACCCAGACACTTGTGAGCACCGCTGGATATAACTTAGCCTTCCCTTCCCTGTCTATTTGATTATTTTGACTGAAAGCAAATAAATGCAAAGTTAAGCTGAGCAAAGTATTTATCTCAAGTTTATCTTTTGTTTCTGAGGATTAATCTGGTACCCATTAGATCCTAAAAGCATTCTTAATTAAATTAAATTAAATTGAATGGTAATCTTTGTGTATGCTAGCCAGTTCTGGGGAAAAAAAAGAGAGACATAGATAGCTAATGACAGAGAGAACATCCTGAGAAGGTACAAGTGGTGCTGGGGAAAAGCCTAACCACGGGCATCAAACTCGGGTCACGTCACGCGATGTATCATAACGTATTGTGACTTTTTTGCCTTTGTGGAGCTGGGTGTGGCCTGCGTGTGATGCATTTGGTCTGTGGGCTGCCAGTTTGACACCCCTGGCCTAAACTGTTTGACTTTCTGGTAAATAAGTGTTTTGTAATTGGTCTTATTCACTCTCACCATTGCTTTCCCAAATACTTCTAATGTTACTATAATTCTCTTAGGTTTATGGTTATCCACAATACAATGGCGCATATCCAGGATCTCAGATCATCTACACTTCTAATGGACAGACATATGCTGTACCGTACCAATACCCAAACCAAGGTACTTACCCTTTTTATTTTTCTCTTGAGATGATTCAAAGTTTAGAGTCATTTTTAATGTAAAAATTATGTACAAGCAGTTTTTATGCTACATTAGGAGCAAGCAATCCTTTTGCAATCCAAAGCTGTAACCCCTGCCCCCTTGCTTGTTTTAAGCAAAATAGTTGATTAGGTTTATTAAGACACTTAATACTCTTATTTTAGGGTTATTGGTTTTTTAATGAGCAATTGACTATTGAAATTTGAGCCATGTGATCTTGGTGATGCAACACCAGGCAAGGAATCCTATGTACCCTAAAGGTTGTCTGCTTTTGCCATTTATTAAGAAATGGGGAGAAAGTGTGGTGAAATTTCCAACCGGAGTGGGGAGAAGGGTGGAATAAAGAGATTGGCAAGCTTGGAATCGCCCCAGGGGAGAAAGTAGCTGAGGCCAGACCCTTTCTAAAATTCCTGAAGCCTTTATCTGCTGTTCCCAAGAGAATGCAGTTAGTCTGGCAAGATTCTTGTAAATAGGCTAGCAACAATAAGGAAGCAGCTTTGTTCAGCTCATGGTGTCTTTCTGGTTCCTTGCACCTGAAAGAAAGTATTTTATTTATCCTATTTTATATCTTGTGTCTTTGCACTAAATCAGTAAGTTATTTTGGAAGCAGTTCTATACATACTTACGTGGAAGTAAATGCTACTGAACTTAGTGGGACTCATTTATGAGTAGTTGTTTAGAAGATTGCACTACTGAGCATATCCTGTTTGTATCTACTCACAGCGAAATACAGTGGGGCAAAAAAGTATTTAGTCAGCCACCAATTGTGCAAGTTCTCCCACTTAAAAAGATGAGAGAGGC
>JAOYMU010000192.1:76697495-76715184 GCA_025802295.1 Psammodynastes pulverulentus
CTGTGGGAACGGGGCGGAACTGCGTTCCGGATCCTTTTCAGAGTCCGGATCACGTGGTCCGTCTCCACCAATCGCGCACTATCACTTCCGGGTTTTTTAGCGCGATGAGGGTGGGTGCGTTCCGGCACCTTTCTCAGAAGAAAAAAAGCCCTGCTTAATATATAAATATCTATGCAAGGTTATATTATATCATTGGCAGATTGCTGTCCTAAAAGAGTCATATCACTTTCATTCTGCATAAACATTCTTTACAGATAATCCTCAACTTACAACAGTTCATTTAGTGATCATTCAAAATTACAACGGCACTGAAAAAAGGGATTCATTATAGTTTTTCATACATCCATTGCTGCATCCCCATAGTCACATGATCAAAATTTAGATGCTTGACAAGTGATTCGTATTTATGACTGTTGCAGTGTCCCAGGGTCACGTGACCACCTTTTGTGATGTTCTAGCAGGCAAAATCAATGGGGAAGCCAGTTTCACTTGTTACTAACTGAACAACTGTAGTGATTCACTTAAAAACTGTGGCAAGAGAGATCATAAAATGGGACATTACTCTTTTAACAAATGTCTCACTTAACAACAGAAATTTTGAGCTCAATTGTGGTCATAAGTCGAGGTCTACCTGTAT
This sequence comes from Psammodynastes pulverulentus, assembly GCA_025802295.1. NCBI lineage: Eukaryota > Metazoa > Chordata > Lepidosauria > Squamata > Psammodynastidae > Psammodynastes > Psammodynastes pulverulentus. Next base: position 76,698,133 of record JAOYMU010000192.1, read on the forward strand.
AGAGATGAATTTTGATGAGTTTTGGACTAAGGTAGTTATGCCAACTCCGGTTATTACTGTTTACTTTCTTTAAATCTAGGTAAATTCCTTTTTGCATATACTCCTTGCTTCATATATTTCTCTTTATTAACTAAGCTCACTCCATACGGTATATGTTGCCCCTTATGACCCACTACAGGAACTATTAGTGTTTTCCAAATGACAGAGGTCATGAAGTTCAGCTCTTCTGTGATCTAAAGTGTGATTTCATTTCAAATGATCAAAGCTATCAGAATTGAAGCAGTTCCTTCACTTTAAAGAAGTGAACCACTTCATTTTGATTCCTCTAATCAAAGCAGCACGACTCCATTAAAAACCTTTAAGTCAAGACTGTTTCAGCAAGGCTTTGAGGTCTGAAAAGTAAGATGGCTCTCCTATAAAGAGATGTTTGAGATCATGGGATTTTCAGGAGCTTTGCTTTACTTTTAGTTAGTTTGTTATTTGTGGAAGTTTTATAAGATTTTGACTTTTTTTTAAAGCTAGTTCCTGAATGAGGTGTGTGAGCTGCTCAGAGGCAATTATTGATTGGAGTGGTATATAAACCCACTAAGCAAAATCAATCAATCAATAGTGAATAAAATGATTCAGTAAACATTTCACTCTGGAGAAAAGCAAATGTTTCCATGAATGTGTGCACCCACAAAGTCCTCTTTTATAATCCAGATCAAATAAACTATTAGGGCATTGTTTCAATGCAGCATTTGGCTTCACTTCTTCAAATTAAAGTACTATTTTGAAGCTCAACATGCCTGAAAGCATGCACGCGCACACCCACACCCACACACATCCCATAGCATCATCCTTAAACAATTCATAAGGAATCCCACACAGCAGTCTTCAATGCTGTGATACCTTCTAGATAGTTTAGCTTACAATATTCATCGGCCCTGACCATTGATCATGATGGCTCAGAACAATGAGTGTTGTAGTCCAATACTTTTACAAGGTAACAAGTTGGGGAGATATCCAATCCATAGGTGATGTTTATTTTAGGAAACATCAATGCTTCTGTTCTTCCACCCATTTCCCCCTAAATGTATAAATATGGTAAGTATGTATTGCATTCATTATGCGATTCCGATTTTTAAGTTAAGGACCAATTTCTCCCAAGCAGACAAATTCTAAGGTGTGTTAGACTAAAACTCCGAAAACTCTTATCTGGATATATTATCTGGGATAATAGAAGTAGCTATGTACTGCAACTGGAAGAAATTATGTTATGTTATGGAGGAAATTATATGTATTTGTAATATATGCTGCATTGTACATACATTGAAAACTAGAGTATTCTGGAATATTAGTAAAAAAATGAAATAGATTGGTGTTTAAGTGGATGCATGATTGAATGTGCCAATCTGTCAATAAGAGAAGAGTGAAACCTGGCATCTTCCGAATTCTCTTTCCATTGCCCATTCTGGCCTAGATTGATGAAAGAGCCAAAAAATGTCTACTAAAAGTATTACAAAATATATACTGGAATGCAATTAGTATATTGGTGATAGTTTCAGATCAGTTTTAAACTTTTAATTATAACAAATCTGGACCAGGTAAAACAGGACATGTTGATTTGTTAGGAGAAAAATGTGTTTAGTTTGTCAGCTTAAATGGCTTTTATTTTTCTTTAGGCTACCTTGAGCTCCTGAAATCTAAATAGTTTATTGAGTTTTTGTGCTCTTTAATAATGCATGATATTGTATTATAGTGCATGGTTTATTCTCTTTTCTGCTTAATTTTTGTTTATGAATATTAAAACATCTATTCATTTTTTACTATGACCTGAGGGACACCTTCAGCTTTCTTTTTGCAATGCATGCCCCAAACTTGACCTTGGAGATAAAATACTCAAATGCTTTTGGAATTGTGTAGTAATTCAAAAAAGCAGGAAAATAACTAGATTTTATGGCACTCAATCTTTTTAAACACGCTGGTTTTGAATAAGGCTTGTTTTTCAGTATAAAAAGGCTCATACAACTGAAATGTATGACAAGAAGTTTAAGTCAATTTATCTGTTTATTCTCAAGAAGTTTGCAATATGAGTTTCAAATGCAATAGAAGAAGATGATTCATCAGGTAAGCAGCCTGCTTCATAGAAAATGTATTTCTTTTATTGCATTTCCCAATAAAAGAGATACATTCAAAGCATTAGACAAATAACTAGCACTAGGGAGATCTAAGGACCACATTTGATACTTTAACAAAATAACAAATGCTCCTTGTACATTTTATCAAAACAAAACAAATGTCACAGTTTAAGTTGTGTTAAAAACTAATACTGAAATTGCTTTCCACAGAATCAGAACATTACATTAAAATGGTGTATTCTTGTTCTAAAGTTTCTAACAAGAAACTTAACAAGATTCTGGCATCCCAGAAACTTTAGTAGAAGAATACACAGTTTTAATATAATGTACTGATTCTGTGGAAAGTAATTTCAGTATCTTGTACTAAAGTTTCTGGGATATGTGTGTGTGGGTGTGTGTTGAACATGCCTCATGCTCCTTTCTTCTCTTACTTTCCCTCAACCCTGTGAGATGAATTGGACTGACAGAAAATGACTGCCCAAAGTCACCCACCTGGCTTTCATGACTGAGGTGGGACTAGAACTCTTACAACCTGTATAAGTCTTATAGTCTTATAACTTGTGTAATATTATGATTCCTATAACTCGTGTAATATTAGGATTCAGCAATTTTATCACTTACATCTGAGATTAAGCCTGTTTTGTCATTGGTTCAAACTAGAGCTCAAGTTCCCTACTTAAAGAGATCACCTCATTTTGAAACAAAGAAATTAAGTAAAAATAAATATTCTCCAGGAAAAAAGGGCAAATAATTTTTACTAGTAGATATGCTTAGAAGTCTAGCATCATAGTCAAGCAAGTACGTAACTTGTTCGACTTACATTTTTATATTATGCAGTGTCTAAATCTAATTTCCAAAGTAGAGTATATGTTTATATTAAATTCATTTCTGATTAAGTAGATTTATTTTAAGCCTCCCCCATCCCAAATCAATAGATAAATTTATTACATCTAACTTAAGACTCAATTATTGTACCTTGTGTTTTACTGAAATCCATTTATTAAGAGTCTCCATTAATCTTAATGTCTCCTTTATTGCAGTCTGATCACAGGTGTCTGCAGAGAGGCAAGTGACAAAATATGTGCTGTATTGCTGCACTGAAAACTTGTATTATATACTTGTATGTGGCATTATGAAAATACCAGTTTGCAGAGGGTGTAATTTTTTATCATAATGCACATTTTGTCAATATGGTAAGGAATAGACTGTACAGGCCAGTTTAAGAAGGAGTTATTAACCATGGATGGATTTCAAGGGAAAAAATATAATGTTATTTTTACATATATCTCCATATTACATATTTGTTCTTTTTTATAACTGCGACCCATATATCATCAGACTTTCAAAGTGGTACAAAAAGGTGAAAAAGCTCTACTCTAGGGAGTGGACCATTGTACATTGAGCATTGTTAAAGTATCAGTGGTGTGTTCCTGCATATGTGGGTAAAAAATGTTGGTAATAAATGTTTGATAGAAACCCAATATTTTCTTTATCGGTGTCGATGATCATGTATCTACAAAGAGGTTGGATTTCAATTGCACAATGATTCCACTCTCTTGCCTTTGTAACTCTGTATCTGCAGTGTATATGAAATACTCTTTCCTCTTTTTTTATCACAATAGAACCTTGAATGATAGGTTGGGTTGTGAGATGGTGACCAGGCCAAAATCATCAGTACGTTTCACAGTCAACAAGAGGTGTCAATCTATTGTCTGATCCCAATCTTATATTCTGAGTAACAATAGTAATAAAACACCTACTTAATAGCAAGAACAGACACCTTGAAACATTCCAGAAGTTCTAGAGCAGTGCTTCTGAACACTGACAACTTTAATATGTGTTGACTTCAATTCCTAAAATTCATGCTGGTGGGAGAATTCTAGGAATTGGAGTCCACAGATCTTGAGCATTGTTAAAGTATCAATCTCAAGACTAATGAAAAAATATTTTAGAACATCTCCCTTTGGCCCAGTTAGCCTGTCTCATGTTTATGTCCTGAAGAGTTATAGTCACATTACATGGATCACCCTAACTGCTTATTCCTTCTAATCTTCTCTCTGAATCACAGAGATAATACCCACTGAAAAATTAATCTGATCTGATATGTGCAATATAAAGGAATACACTTTTCTCTCTTGTATTGCAAGTTGGATTATTTTGAAAACTTTGAATAGTTTCTTTTGCTGAGAAAGTCCTTTGGTTTCACCACCAATTAAAATTCATCAATATTTAATGTTTTTTTTTTAAATTGAATTGAATACATGTGTGTGTGTGTGGGGGGGGGGGGGTAAATACATAACTGCCAAAGATGCAGATTGATGAATGTAAGTTAAAGTTACTTTGGATACTTTTGCAGTCAGCTTATGCTATGCTTAGCTGAAATAAATGAAAGAAGCTGACATCCTCAGTTCTGAACCTTCCATGTGAATATAGAGTAGCCTAAATTGCTGGATCTCTTCCTTCTTCATAAATAAATAATGATCCAACAGAAAAATATATATATGATGGTTGACATGTATTTGAATATTAATAGTTCAGGTTGGTAGTTAGGCTATTGCCAAGCTCTGAGCTTGGCAATTTGGTTGCAAACTTTTCATCACCATTTGCAGAGACATTGTTAGTGCGCTTTGAATTGTGCTCATCTGTCAGACTGCTGGCCTTTAAATACCTTTTTATGTGATACAAATTAGTGTGGATGTTGTTTGTTCAGATATTTCTGAATCATGGTCTGGTTTGGGACTGTTTGATTAGCTGGCTGTTGTTACTGAGATGTGGTCCAATTTCTTGTGAGCTGATGGATTATGATTTTTGTTGTTGGGTAGTGAGATGCCTGTTTGTTCATTTTAAATGCTATCTTTGAGATCATGGTTGATTGTGGTTCTTTTGTCCTCAGTAGACAAAAGACTGGATTGATGTCAATATGTCTGTTTATTGACTTATTGGTAGAAAATCAGGCTTCAAGGAATTCTCTTTCCTTGATTTCTCTCCTGGGTTACCTGTGGTTTGGTTAGATCAAATTTGTGTCCTCCTGAATCTTTGTGGATGGACATGATAGAGGATGGTAAAAAAAGCATGTGTGAACATTGCCAATACTGTGCCCTTCTAGAAATTCTTGTCAGAAGAGTTTTCCCCAAACATCCTTAAGCAGAACTAGGAATTTATCTTAATTAAACCCATATTATCATTGGGTAGGCACAAAGGTGGCCAGTTGCCAATTGATTAAATCTTCATTGGGAATTATCTTGCTACTCAAAATGTTTTATTTTTAAAATATTTATCACTTTAGTCAGCTTTAAATTTGCAAGTCTACTGATCAATAGAAAAAGAAAACCAATCAATCCCAATAGCTCTATTCTTATGAATATATAATTTTGTGTTGTCTATGTCATATTTTTAAAAAAATATAATCTAGGAGTTTCATGGAATATTTCCTGAAAAAGGAAGCAAATGTGGTGGTCTTCAAATTGATTTGTAACTTTTCACAGCAGCATATACCATAGGAAATATCATCATAAATGTTGGCATGCATTCGCATCCTTTGAAATTTCAATAGGTTACAGAGTCATGACAGATATAACCTCATCCTTTATTGATGGTCTTGGCCCTTCCATGAGTAGAATCAAGCAGCTGCCTAGAATAGTGGACATAGAAGGTTCATACTTTACATTAGGTAGGCCCTATTGAGTTTCAGGAGCACCTTCCAAGAGCACCTGTGGGTCTCGCTGATCACTCTATGATTCATTTTGTCCCTGACTATAAACAGAAACTGAAAATCCCAAAACTTGTGTTCAAATCAGTAAAGAACTGTATTGAGTAGGAAAAATTAAAATTACAGACTAGTTTTTATTGCACAGACTGGAGATTTTTGAAACTGCTTCAGTGGACTTGGATGAACTCACTGATACCATGACATCATATGTTAGGTTTTGTGAGGGCTTGTGTGTGCCTACCAAAAGCTTGAAAATATTGAGTTTGAATTGAGTCTGTCATCTGCACTTTGATAACTGTCTGGTTTGGTACAGTAAGTAAACAAGATAGGTATAGACACCCACACGCAGAAAAAAACAATTGCAACTAGCCTGCCTTCCATTGAAAACCTGTATATTGAGCGGTCAGAAAGAGGGCTGAGAAAATATCTACAGACATACCTCGATACCAACTGTTTCAATTTTTCCCCTCAGGATGCTGCTATACTATAGGACATTGCATGCTAAAATATCTAGACACAGGGACAGTTTTTTCCCCTTGTGCCATCACTCTGCAAACACCTAATCCTCACAGTATTTGTCTAAGTATATTTACTCATGTTGTGTGGCTGTAACATTATTAATATTATCCTTCTCATCTTCTCTTCTACCGCCTCTTATTGGTATCATACTATTATTATTATTCTGTTGCTTTTCAATGTACAGTTGAAAACTTCTGCACTGGAGACAAATTCTTTGTGTGTCTAATCAACCTTGGCCAAAATAAAGTATTGTATTGTATTTCCAACTCTGTGTCTGTTTCTATAGAACTACTGTAGGAGTGCTTGCGGATTCCATGGAGACTTATCTTTTCCCACTGCTTCCTTCTCAGTCTCTCTTGGAGCAAGACGCTGACATCAGAGTAGATTTCAGGCACACCTGTTTGCTCTGGAAGGGTTCCTATGGATCGACTCTATTCAGAGTGTTAGGCTCTTCATCAGGAAACAGAGTAAGAGGTATGTTTCTTTCAGAATCAATGAAATCACTCAAAGGCCTGAAGTAATATTGAGTGAAATGAAAATACAATACAAGAGCAGGCTTTCTTTAAAGACCAGGATTGTAAATGCAGTTTGAATAATTATCTAAAAAGAGGATGTTTAAGGAAGTGGGGTATGGGGGGGGGGGAAGCAAGATTGTTATTCTGCACTCTGTTTTTTAAACCCTAAAGGGACAGCTCCAATAGAGCACAATAGGTTTCCTGAAACAAAACATAGAGCATAAAATCTAAGAGGATACTGTAGTGGCCAGCAAACTGTAGAATTGGGCAGGATCTAAGTAATGTAGAAGCTAATCAAAGAGAGAGCTTAAAGAGCTCCAAGCAGAATGCTCCAAATATGGCAAATGAACTTTAAAAGAATAATAAAAAGTTTTCACACATGAACATAATGCAAACCTCACCTATATATTAAAGGAATATGAGCTGGAAATGACTGATCATAAAAGAAGGCCTGGAGTTTTGAACTTTTTGTTTTATGAAATTTCAGGATTTCAGATCAAAAAGATGTATAAAAGCATATTTTGATCCTATTTAGATATACTTATTTAAGACCATTAAAACATTAGGATATTTAAGTTATATACTGACGGATTATTATTATCATATGAAGTTTTTTTTTTAAAAATGAAGAACATACCAAAGATTTAACTTTATTAAGCCATGCTTTATAAACGTAGCATTAAACTCATCTAATCTCACTCTGTACTATGTTGAAATATTAATTTTTGTAACATTTATAGCCCAAGCTTTCAGAATTTAATATAATCTTTTAATAATCAATTTCTAACGAACTACATAGGTGCAATTCTATTAGTGCCGAATATATAACAAAATGTATTATTCTGAATACTGAATTCTGAATAATATTTAGAGTTCAAAAGACCTAAACTTTTATTCTACCAGCAGAAGAAAGAATTGGGGCAACTGACTTTATTACAGTAATAAAGTTTTGTGGATGATTCACCTAAAACAAAAATGACTCAGCTTGAAAACTCTGATAAACAATTTGCAATAGATATGGCAAAGGTTTAAAAAATAAAACAATCTTCAAAATGTAGTGACCTATTTTCAGGAACATTTCATTAGAAATAAATCCATATTTCTAAATGTTCTATACACAGGAGAACTAGATTAGTCTATATTAGTTTTCATGGAAAAATGCAAATGTGAGATGTTATCACAGTAGCCAGAAAACAAGCTTGAAATTGAAGCTGTTTATTATTATAAGTCCCACCCCCCCATTTAGTTAAAACTTATCCCCATGCTTGTGATAATCTTGAGCTCTATTGTATTGTATCTTGCATTTGTCATAGCAAGGGGGAACTACTTGAAGGAAAAGCAAAGAAATCAAGGGGTTTTTTTCAGATCTCTTCAAATTTTCTAAACAATTGTTTCATAAGGCAAACATGAACATATGCCATAGTTTGATGTGAAGAGGTTTACTGAAATGTTTCTTTATTTATTTTGAAGGGAATAGGTCAACTTGGCTTGAGTGGATGTGGGAATTTAGAAGTTACTCTGGGAGCTGAACTGGTTTCCTGTAGGCTTCCAAGTGAAATTCAAGTGCTGGTTATCATACCTATAAAGCTCTTCATCGCATAGACCAGATTACTTCTTACCTTTTGCAAATGGTACACACCCATCATATGCTCTGACAGAGTCCCTTCTCTGAAATGATGTCATCTCTTGGCACTTAAGAGACATGCTGAAATAATCTCTCCTCTTCCAGTATAGAGCTGATGTCAGCTGTATGAGCTAGACTAGACATTGGCTACTCTAGTTGACTAGATTGGCTAATATAACAGAATTTCACAATTATGAATATTCTTCTTTTCCTCCTCTCTTTTTTTTAATCTTCATGTGAATTTGGGGGAGGTCTGCTGGAAATGCTTTTTTTATTGCTCCCCATTGTTTGAATTTCTGCAATGTTTATCTGCTCATTGCCTTTGTAATGGACATCTTCTTTCTCAGTCAAGGTCATTGTCACCACCCTTTACAGTTGGCCCAGGTCTTTAGAAAGGTAGGATGGAAACCTTGCTCTTTTCTCCTTTAGGTCAGAATTGTCAGGGTTCCCAATGGAAGAAGTGCAATGCTTTTGAATCTCTGATCAATTTGGGTTATATTCAGTGGTTGGATTCAAATTATTTAACAACCGGTTGTTAGATCCTGGTATCATCTGATGATATAGCCAGCAACAAATGAACAAAGCAACAGACCAAGGTCAAGTTGATGGTTTCTTTATTCAGGTCTCTCATCAAACAGCCAATCAAGCTGAAGTATCGGTCAAAAACAGCACCAAAGAGCATTTGCCTGCTTAGCTCTATATACACACCCACCTATCCAATATCCGGCCCACCCAAACCAGCACTAATTAATCCACTAAGCCAATATTCATTACACCACTCCCTCTGCTACCTAGCCATCAGCAACTGCTGCTCCGGCTGGCCGGTCACACTCCCTAATTAACCCATTAACCCATTATCCCATTGTTAAGTGTTATCTTAAAGCCCTAAAGTCCACAGTAATCCAACGGGCCAGCAAAAGGCCAACAGGTCCGGCTGAGATTGACATCATCTCTCAGGCACATGGACAGGATCAAAGTTTGTATACAGCATGTACCAGCGATCCACCACCGCACTGTTGTCAAGCTCCATGCTGCCAGAAGGCTGGAGCTGACACCAGTTCTCTAATGACCTAATGACCACTGAGTAGGAGTGGCTGGGTGATCATGTGATTGGGTGGAGCTGAGGTGACAGTAAGTCTGGGCATACTGCCAAGAACCCTTAGCTGTTATATGGGTTAACCAAGAGGTAGTTTCTGTAAGCAGGGCAATAAAGATTAGTTTAGAAACACCACCAGAATGTTTCCTTCCTGCCTTCCTTACAAGATTAGCCCTGTAAAATGGAAAAAACACAAAAGGAGATTTCTTCCAACAACTGGTTCTCTGCACTGCCTAGAAAGTTAACAACTGTTTCTGGCAAATAGGTGCGAACTTGTTGAATCCCACCACTGGTTATATTCCTTTTAAATTGTTATTAGTTACTGGTTATTTTTCTTCATCAGTTATTGTACGCTGACCAGGTTTTATTGCTCAAATGATGTGACTATATAAGTATCTTAAATAAAGAAAGAAAATATATAGGTCCCAATAATAAAGGAGGGATTTTAGTGGGAAACTGGCCTAAAGCAATCTAAATGTAAACTCCTTTTAGGCCAGGGTTCCATGAATGCGAAGCACACCTTTGTATTTAGTGGGGGGAAAAAAATATTTGAAGAAGAGACATGATAATTTTTAAAAGAAAAGGAAGAAGCCAGGAATTGAGAATGAGATCTGTTATCTTTGTCCTTATTACCATATTGTCATCATCTTTTCTGCATAGAACAATCAAAACGTGTCACTTTTGCTGAATAGAAAAAGTTTCCATTGGTGCAGATCACAGCATGTTTAGAACAGCAGCAGCTCACAATCTACTGAAGACATCAGCATATTTCTCAAGCATTTATTTAGTCACAGTTCAGGACACTGCAGTAGGATTGTAACTATTCCATGACAAAGAACGAATTCAAACATCTGCAGGAATGTTGCTACATTTCTTCCCAAGTCTAGATTAGTAGCCTGAGAAATCATATTAGTTGATAAGAATTAGCTGAAGTTAGCCTCCCAAACGATAAATTTAAGGCGTCGTATGATATTCAATGCTTTGTGAAAAGTGGAGATTGGCACGTTTAATAGAAAGATGCATTCATGCAATAAATGAAGATGTTAGAAAAACCAGCTTATGGTGAACTTATTATTCACCTGAACAGTTTCCTCATCTCACATCAATGGAGACACCCTCAGAGTGAACAACGTATTAAATATTGTAGATAAAATACATGTATAAGGTTTCACAAACTGTCTTTAAACTTCCTATTCACTTGCTATTGCTCTCTAAAAGGTCTCCCCAATCTCCTAACAAAGTAGAAGAATTTGACCAGGCATATGAAAAGGTTATTGGATTTATTGCATTGGAAGTGCCATCTGGAGATTTAAGAAGACGTTCTCACAGATGCACAGATACTGCCTAATGCTGTCTTTTAAAATGGGAAGAGTTGAGCTTCCAAGTTGCATTTAATGGTCTTAGCTCCAAAGCAGATAGCAATAATTCAGAGGACTTATCTGGATACTTTGACCAACTTTTTCTTTTTTGTTGCAATATAAGACTGCAATTTTGTTATGTTTGACACCTCCCTTAATATTCCTGGGGTTTTGCTATGTATTGCTTCTGCTTTTCAATCCTAAACGTTGATAATCAGATGCTGGCTAATATTATTTTCTCCCATGGCTTTGATGGTAGTGCACAATGACAGGCAAAATGTATTGCAGAACTTGTTTTCATTCTGTGCTACCATTTTGCTAAAGGAAGTCTCTGCATGTTATGAGTTTAGACACATCAATAGTCCAAAAGAATTTAATAAGACATTCAGTGAAACAGCACACTGAGCATGTTGTCAAATTTTAGTGACCTTATTTTCTGAAATAAAACATTTTCCTAATATGAGAGACAGACTGTCTAATATGGAATTGTTTGTGTTAAAGCATTGTGGAAATGTACAGGCAAATGCATAAATCTGGGTCCCAGAAAACAACTGCAAAGTGTTGTGGAGAGATAAGAAGCATCTTCATTGTTCATTTAAATACTTACATATACAACAAGTATTAATAATCTACAAGAAACTCAAAAGTCTGGCTAGCTAAATTATTATGGTTGTTTGCACAATCAGTTAAATGTTTAGACTGGATTTGGCACTTGTGTCCACCTATCAAGTGCCTCCCAAGGACCTGGCAGAAGCAGATTAAGGCTCACTGGTGCCCTAAAGCACTGACAAATCTTGTGCCCCCACCTCCTTTGTACATACTGTACAAACGAAACCAAACTTTTTTTCTTTCTCAACTTTGTGGCCTGGTGCTCTAAGCACGTACTGAGTCTGCTTAATGGTTAATACACCACTGGGCAGATACATTGTTTGAAGTTTTTAAAGATGTTGTTGCAGGATGCAGGCTGTTCAAGTAGAGCTGACATTTGCAATTGACCTGATGGTAATTTTGTGATGCCAAATGTGTTCCTGGTGTTTTGGGATTGTACTCAGAATTGCTTCTTACACTCCAGTTTCTCAGCTGCTGTATCTCTTCTCTCTCCCTTTCTTTCAGCAGGACTTTGATTTTGTCTGTTCTGTAGTTTTATTCCTTGTAGTCTTTAGTAACCTTCTTGAGCTTTTTCACTTAATTTATTCATAGTGAGTGGGCAAACGATACCTTGATGCACTATATCAGGGGTGTCAAACTGGCAGCCCACAGACCAGATGTGTCACACTCAGGCCACACACACACCCAGTTCTGCGAAGGGAAAAAACATGGCGAAATGTCACATGATGGCAATGGGACACCGCAAGTTTGACACACATGCACTATATGAATTTTGGCATGTTCTCTTTCTAGTCATCAGGATTTTTGTAGCCAAGTTGAGGTAGGCTTTCTCTACCATTAAATAGATATATATCAGGGACATACCTTCCATATTACTACCCCCAAACTCTGGAATAAATAGTAAGAGAAACTTATGTAGCTTCTACAATGACTTCCTGCTGTTTTCCTGGATTAAAAGGAAGTTTGGGAGGCTGTAGGATTGCAGATTATGGAAAAAAGGGACATACAGTAAAAAACAGGGATCTTCAAAAGCCATTTTGTGATAAGGCCACTGTCCGCCAAAATTCTCTTCTCTTTTGAAAGATATTTTAAATTCATCAAAGTAAATGAAAATAAGTAAACAAGAAGCAGATTTTTTTCCTGCATAGCACTATAGTACTTTAAAGTATAGATGCAAAGTATATTACGTATACCACCAGATGCACTCTACAATTTTATTTCACATTCTATAACTGAGTTGCTCAAGAAACTTGAATCCAGAGGAAGCAGGATACAGAAAAAAGGAAGGAAATATAGAAGGGAGAAATATGCTTTCCTTCTTCAGGTAGAAATTTGTAACTTTCTGAGAGATCAGGGTAAGATCAACTTTAATTGGAGTGTGAACATTCTACAATACGATGGTTTTCGAGGCACACAGGTACCCCAAGTCTAATATTTCCTTGCTGATATGGTGGGTCTAATTTCAGTGCAGCTTTGCATGTATCAGCAGTGAGACAATCTGGCATCATTACCAAGCCCCTAAATGACTTGCATTTAGTATACTCTAGGACTAAACTATAGCCTGGTTAATGCCTGAGGCTTAGTATTTATAACTAATTCTATTTGTTCAGTCCTCTGGAACATAACTCTAGTAAAACATTTTTCTTTCTCGGCACTATTATCAATAATTTCCTGCTAAAAACATTTTTGCTTCTCAGGCAGACTTCATCCATATCCCTGAAATTGAACTGAAATTCCTTTTAATAATGTGATGGCAATAGAATAACTTTGGAAGATTAACCAAATGGCTTTCTTAAACAACTGCTGTTGGCTGAAAATGTGTGTAATGATCTATTAATCCCAAACTGCTTTAGAGGATGTTCAGATCCTGAGAGTCCTAGCATGATGAACACTTTTAAAGAATATTTGCACTCTTGCCACACTTGTCAGAATATACAGATGAGATCATTTACTGATTGCAATTTAAATTAGTTTCGCATTGAAAAGAATGAACCTGTAATTAATATAAATCCCCTGAATGGTTTGATTTTTGCATCATATTAAAAAGATATTGCTTGCAAAATTTATATCTTTTAAATAGGTAATGAATTTCCTGCATAGTATATGTTATAACTCAATTAATGATGTTCTGTTTAATACCATATCTATATTTTTGTGGGAATTATTGCTTTATCTTTCCTCTAAGGACAATTCAAGACAAACCAAGATTCATTCAAAACAGGGGAGAAAAACTAGGTCTGATTGAGTTGTTTGCACCACTTTCCTTCCCAGATTTATCATATTATTTTTTTCTTTCACTGAATGAGGTGAGTTATTCATTTTCTTTGATTTACTGGTCCTTGAATAGCTTCAGAAAGTATCAGAGAAAACCTTTATATTTCAGAAACTGTTTGCCTGATTATTTTGTTGTTTAGTGCTATTGACAATTCTGAACTTTCCTTTTTGAATAAATCATTTTGATGATTCTGTATAAATCCACACATATGATTCACAGGATAAATGTATAGTAATTGTTAAGTTTTGCATTATTAAGAAAGACTATCTACACTGCATGTATGCACATCCTCCCAAAATAGAAACAGATGAGCTCTTTAGGTTTTAATTGAGAAAAACCCAGGTGGGGAATATGTATTTATTATTTTATATGCTGTTCTAATTGTTATCAGCTCTGAGTGGCATACATCACTGACATCCATAAATGAATTTAAACAAAAACAAAAAGTACAGAAATGAAAAACCAAAGCATATCTACATGTATAAACATTAAGAATGTATAAACATTAAGAATGTCAATTACATTAAAGAAAACTTCCAAAACCAGAGGGAACAACTCTGAAAGATCACAACACCCAGATTTTGTTGAAACAGCCAAGTTTTAACAGCCTTCTTAAAAACCTATAGTTTAGGACAGGGGGTTAAACACATGGCCTTTGGGCTGGATTCAGCCTGTGATGTAGTCACATCTGGCCCATGGGGCCACTCTGAAAAATGTAAGGGGCTGGCCTGCATTGCTTCAGCCTGGTCTACCCTATGTGAAGAGGGAACATCAGGCCAGCATGGCTTTGGCCCAGCTACTCAATGCGAAGAGGAAACATTGAGTCAGTCTGGCTTCAGCCCAGTCTGAAGAGAAAACATTCGGCCAACGTGGGTTCGGCCTGGTCTACCCAATGTGAAGAGGAAACATAGGGCCAGTGTGGCTTTGGCCTGGTTTATCTAATTCAAAGAGGAAACGTTGGGCCAATGTGGCTTCAGCCCAGTCTACCCAATGCAAAGAGGAAACATGCCAGCAGTTTGGGGAGTGGCATCAAGCTAGCCATGCCCACCCACTGGGCCATGCCCACCCAGTTCCCTGAGATCAATCACAGCCCTGATGCGGCCCTCAATAAAATTGAGTTTGACACCCCTGGTTTAGGAGGTATTTAGATATCTGGAAGAATGCTGTTTCACAGAAGAGAGGCAGTTGTCAGGCCCCAAACCAAGAATGATGTGTGATGATTCTTCCAAATGGAGTTCTTTACTGTTTTAACACTTACAGACAAAATCTTGCCCAACTGAGCACCCTGTAGTATAGAATCTTGCCAGATTGAGTGCTCTACAAGTCTGTTTTCACCCTTTTTCTCTCAAACATAATGGTTGAAATATACCTTTGTCCCAGACTGAGAATGTGCCTACTTACTACATTCCAACTTATCAGTTGGGAGAAGGCAGCTTTGGAAATCTAGAACCAGTTATGTCTTTAACGTTGACAACCTATATGTATCAAAAACAGTTTAATATACAATCCATTATAACAATTCTAAGTGATGTAGGTTCTAACCACCCTACATGGCAGTTTGGCCAAACCAGTACCTCCAACAATCAGCTGGGAGGATAAAAGAAGTGAAAAGCACATGGATGGGTGGGAGGGTCACTCCTAGCTTTTTATTTCTTCCTCCTCTCAGCTGATTGGTGCGTTAAGTGCGCACACATGTGCACGTGATCATCCACCGAACCAGTAGTGGACAAGGTAGGAACCCACTATTGCTACCTGGGCTTGAAAGGTAAACAGAATCTGACTGATTAGTACCAGCAGGAAAGTACCAGGATATAGCAGGATTTTTAACAAGTTTTGAAGTTCAAAAAGTCTCCCAAATAGACAATAGCAAATTATTTCCATAAAGTTGCCAAGAAAATTATATATAGCAGGTGAGTCATTGAAGTTATTGACAGTTGAGTTCAATTCAAAGAAGGCTTTACTGAAAAATAGTCTCACAATCACTTCTGTATTAGTACATTTTCCTGGTCAGAGACATAAAACAATGGGATTTGTGTATGCTTACTCCAAGGAATCTCTGCAAGGATGAACAACTCAAACTACCAGGAGGTAATGGAGAAGATATATTGATAATATAATTTACGTACTTCTCGTGAAATGTAGAACTTTCCCCAAATCTTTGAGAGGTTCTCATAGTTAATATAGTAATTTGTATCTCATGGTCATAGTCACAAACATGCAACAGTAAAGAAATATTAATTATTATGTTAGAACAGCTTTGGATATAAATAATTTGTAGGGCACAAACTTGGAAATCAGAACTTTTCCAATTCACATTTTAGGAAACCTTCCATATATTTGTACTTTTTTCCCCCCTTAGATTTATTGTAATATACTGTATCTGGAATAATACAGTAACTGGAAAAGCATGTTTTGGGGATTTTATTACATTTTTTAAAAAAACAACCCTAAAAGTTATCTTTGAAGAAAAAGGGAGGAAAGGCTGAAAATGGCTTCCCAAGACAAACAGACTGTCATAACAAGAGAAATAGAAGCTGAAGGCTTCTATTTATAGTTCACTATTCAAATCTGCATTGAGACTTATTTTGTACAGTACCTCAATAACATTTTAAGACTCTTTTGCTATTGGTGTCTTTAAATCATTATTATATTTTTCAAGTTTAAAACATTTTATAAGCTCTGTGTGGTGTCACCTAAGTCTGTCATTCACACTAATGCCTCTTTTAGGTTCCATTCAGCTGCCAGCAACTTCGTTTCAATATTAGGGAAGAGATAGACATTTCTGAGAAAACTAATTTGTTCGAATTAATCATTAAAGTGAATTCACACAAAATGCTCTTTAGTATATCTGCTTCATGTCAGCTGTCACAGATAGAATCACCCAAACAATAAAGCATATGGAAAAGACAATCTGGGGCACTAAAAAAAGAAACGGTAGTATTGGTACTGGAATACCTTAGACTTCTCTTGCTAAATCTACAGTATAGTGGAATCACCATGCTCTGAGTGTATAGAAAGAGCTGTGTTAAAACGTTGGGTGTTGGACAAATTGTAAGTGCCTTTATCCAAAAACTATAGAGTCTTATATGCTCTCTAAATTTGGTTATTTTCAGATGTTTCATTACAGATAACCAGTGGTGGGATTCAGCCGGTTTGCACCTATTCGCGAGAACCAGTTGTTAACTTTCTAAGCAGTTCGGAGAACCGGTTGTTGGAAGAAATCTCCT
>JAOYMU010000192.1:77059370-77070696 GCA_025802295.1 Psammodynastes pulverulentus
AATTCTGGGAGTTGAAGTCCACATGTCTTAAAATGACTAAGGTTGGGAAACACTGGATTAGAGGCTAGTTTATAGAAATCCAGATAGCCACTCAATAGCAGCAAAGAGGCAGGGAAAGGTCTAATATTTTCTTCTATATTGTGGTTAACTGAAGTTTTGTAATCTGAGCCTTGTCTGGCAGCCTGGATTTAACATCAAGCAAGTCTACATAACAGCCAGTTTGGTGTAGTTGTTAAGGCACCACTTTTTAGTGTTGGAAAAAAAATCCCTCTTCCAAGAAAACTGTAGGGATTTGTCTAGAATTGGATACGATTGAATGGAAGAAAAAAATATGTCTACATTCATCTAAGACAGACAGCATAATGTATGTTGTGGGATGCTAGTTTTCACTATCATATAAACTCTATGTGTTCTTTGATCTATAACCATATTAGGTTAAATATAAAGCAGTCAAAAAAGCTGGCATGATGAACCTGTTCAGTCTCAGAGCTCCTTTTCCTCCTTTTTATATGGACGTCAGTTAAGAGACCTGTGGCAGGTGGGTGGTAACCTATCTGTATATGGTAGTTCTGCATAAATGATCTTGACATAGTTTAGCTGAATTCATAAAGCTGTGTATTGATTGAGTTTGGTAATGCAATTAGAGGATTGTCGCTAAGCAACAATTAGTGAAGGGTGGTACTTTATCTATGAATGTTCCTAATCAAAGGGATGCAAAACATGACCTTGTGAGGTCTGAATGCATGTTTACATATTTTTCATATAGGAGTCGAGTGCAATGAATGCTTTTTTTCTGTAGAAACAGAATGAAGTTTAATGCCACAGACTTATAGTTATTACTGTAATTGAATATTTCATTTGTCAATACATTTAGTGAACGGTGTGCACATTGGGGAGGTCAGGTTTGCAGAATAAATGCCTCTTATAGTAGAGAAAACTAGATAATTGCTTATTTACAAGAGTAACTGCTGAATACAAACAGTACCAGCACCTAAGGGTATGTGTGCGTGCCTACTTGCATATGTACAAAAACAAACACAGATTTTACAAAGGAACCCTTTGTGTTTTTTTAAACATAATTGATGGAGCACAAAACAAAAAAGCTTCAGCTGCAGAAGGACTAAATTCCCACATCATGCAATTGTATTTCCATAATGGCTATTTCTCTCTGGACATATTTTTCAAAATTCTTTAATTTTGTACATGCATGCATTTTGTTTTCCTAAATTACTTTCTGTACTATATTAAAATGTCACAGTATACGAAATAGGTATGGTTTAATCTGTCATGGAATCCTTTACCTCACTGTTTCTCAACCTTGGCTGCTTCAAGATTTCAATTTAAGACTTCAACTCCCATGATTCCTCAGCCAACATAATGGCTGGGAGATTATTGGGAGTTGCAATCCACCCAACTTAAAGCTGCCAATATTAAGAAACACTGCTTTACCTGATTTAGTATTTAGATGTATTCTTTAATTCTTGCTATTTATTGTTTGTCTTTCAAGCATAGGCCAAGAAGGACAGTTTGTGTAAGTTTTACTAAACAGTAGGATTAGGCAAAAAATTGAGTTAGAAATTGGTTAATGTTTTTGAGCATAATTACACACTGACCTTGGTGCTATTGAAAAACTTTTTGGTTAGGGATCTTCTCAATAAATCTTCCCAAACTTTTAAATAAATAAATGAAAGACTATAATGGCAAGATGCTCTAACCTTGGCAGTATTCAACATCTAGGATTTTTTTTTGTAAAGGTTAATGCATTATGTAGCATAATAAGATTTATCTCTATTACTTACTTTGCTTGTTAGAAAGACGTGACTTTTTGCAATGGTAAGCAAGCTCCTGTTCACATTGTTCTGCATGGTTAATTGTAGCCTGGAGCTGTTCTAAGCTGGCAGCATATTTGAAAAACACACTGTGTGGGTTCTCTTGGTTAGCAGTTTTGACTCGGGTTAACTCCGTGTTGTTGTGCTGTATAATTGTCCAGGTGGTATCTTGAAAGACAAATGAAGAAGCACATTGTAAATCAGGCATACACTAAAACGAAGTGAGCCAGTAGTTAGGTAAAAATCCTTAATCTCACCTTCAAGGGGAAAAAAAAAAGAAGCATTTTGTCAAATTTTATCAACCATGTTCTGTAATGTTTGAGGTAGCTTTCTCTTTCTGTTTTCTCTTTCTCTCTTATTCATAAATATATTTTAGGATTACCACATGGTAATGGTGGTGCAGTGGTTAGAGTGCAGTACTGCAGGCTGCTTTTGCTGACTGCCTACAAATTTGGCAGTTCGAAACCCATTAGGCTCAAGATTGACTCAGCCTTCCATCCTTACGAGGTGGGTAAAATGAGGACCCAAATTGTTGGGGGCAATATGCTTACTCTGTAAACTGCTTAGAGAGGTCTGTAAAGCACTGTAAAACAGTATGTAAGTCTAAGTGCTATTGCTATTGCTATCTAGCTTGTGAAAAGCCAGACAGCCACTTGTTAGCATCAGGCTTACATTTTCTGCATCTCTTTACTGCTATCTTAGTCCAGAATTTGTAGCTGAAGGTGATTTTGACATGTTGCCTACAATACAAAATGTTCTTCAATTTTAGGGTGTGTTATATCCATTTTTTAATTAATTAGTCCTTCTTTGTTGTTTGTGGGTTCCAACTTGATATTACCAACTAGACCAGCCCACTTACTACATTTATTTATAGGTGTATTTTTCTGAAGAAATTCAAATCAATATCCTACAATTAAGTCTTTTACTGTTCTTAAGAGGACACCTTGGCTTCAGCTTTTTTGTTTATGAAAATTTAGGAATGTTTGGCAACAAATAAACATTATTAAATACATGTTAATCATCTGTAGCAAGAATATATGATGAGGTGATTTATGTCAATAATAAACATTAGTGCTTTATTTGGTTATCTGGTTGTTTATACATTGGCTCAATATTCTAAAGCTGATTATTTATATGCAGCTTAAGTAACCTTGGTAACCCCACAGAAGCCTTATATTCATTTGGCACATTTAAATTTATTCTAAAAGTCAGTTCAGCTGAAGATATCTGGGAAAGTTATGTAAACATGTTTAAACATTACATTATTCTTTACATAAAGATTAGGCTCTTTTAGAGAATAAGATTGAAAAGGGAGAAGCTTGTATGATTCTACCCACAAGCAAACTGGGGCATAAGAAGAATGCTTTTCATGCAAGAGTTGACATTGTATTGGAACCTTTGGGCCTGAGGCTTATGATATTGAAAATGATTTCTCTGAATACCAGAAGATAATGAGACCTCCCTCTGCAACTGCCTGAGAAGAAAAGCTACATGAATATCTATGACAAGGGAGCAGCGTCAAAAAATATGGGCATCTGTCTGCGTTGCCGCGATGGGAAAAGAGAAGGAGGGTTGTGAGGAAACAGGAAGAAAACAAAAACAAAAGATTCATCCTGTCAGATAGCATTTCTTGATGGGGAGCTGATCAATGGGATTTGCTTAACACATTGAATAAGGAGTGACTGAAGAGAACAGTGGCAGCTGTTCCTAGATATACACAGATGACTCAAATTACACTTCACTTCAGCTGTTTGATCCTTGAAGTGTTTAAATTAAAACCCTTTCTGGTCTTTGATTTGACCAAAGAATTAATGAGCAGTTGGGCTTCTATTTCCCTATAAGAGGTACATAACATGAGTAATTCCAATCATTCATTACCAGGACTCTTGAATGAATGGCTTTAAATATTAGCATTGCATTAATATGCCTGGATTCTGAACATGGTGAGCTGCATTTTCCTTGCCAACAACTTTACCTGGTCAAGTTCTCTCTAGATTTGTTGAAAGGTATTTCTCAGAATTTCTAGAATTGCATAGGCATCAACCTATACTAGTTGGGAATGGTCACTTAAAGCTTGTTGATGGCCATAATGTAATAAAAAGTTTTCTATATAAATTGTAGATGTAATCTGTTCTTTAAAATCCCCAGAAAAGCAATGCATGATCCACTATTTTAATCTGAACTTTATGGTCACCACCAAGTTGCCCATAGTCAGTTGCCCCTTTCCTCCTAGTCACAGTGTGGGAAATATTTGCCAACTGTGATTTTTATTATTGCTTCATTACTCCAAATAATGAATTCTAAAAAGTGGGAGCCAAGAAGCAACACAAGAATTTGTATTTCACAGGTTGACTGAAATACTCAAGAGGGCAAAGCAAATTGAAAAAATATGTAATTGTATATTGACAGTGCTTGGTGATTTGAGATACTGCATCCTACTCCAAGCTCCATTTAATGGCAGCATCAAATTCAGCAAAATCAGCAAGCAATTTGTGTTCAATCCTTATTATCTATATCATGCTTTTTGTGTAAATAGAGTAAGATGAGGCGCAGCTCTTGATGTCATCCAACATTATGCTTCTTTCAATTCATATTCTCAACTATTACTTACAATCTCTGTTCTTGAAGTGTATCTAAAGGCCATACTGATATGACTGCACCAATTGCTTCAACAGTAATAAAGGGAGGAGGGCTAGCTGGAAAGAATTTACAATTATATTTGGAATGGAAAGAGGGCTGTTCAGGTACCTTCTTAGTGGCATCTAATTGGCCAATGTGGAGATAATGGGCGTTCACCACATATGGTATCACCCTGAGCTTACATCAAGAGGAAAAAAAGCATGACATAATTTTGAAAGATTGTACTAAAGGCTGTTCATTCTGACAACTTTACTGTTCAGTAAATGCATGCTGTAAAAAATGTGCATTGTTATTATGATATTGTCCTTGACTGCACTGCTATGGTCTACTTCTGCGGTACTCTAAAGGAGCGAATTAGGTGCTTAGTGAAGAATGAGAAGCAATGCAAATAAGAGAGCAGTTGATCTGTTATCTGGTATTCCGCATTGGAGGATTGCTTCATAGCTTTCTGCTTGAACATCATCAAAAGACCACAAGAAAAGGGAAAAAAAACCCCCTTGATTAACTTTTTATATGTGTTTTGGAAAAAAAATTTTTTCCAATTCTGTACTAAGTAAATGAGATACTACGATTTGTTTGCCTATATGCTATCATACTTAAGGAAATGATAGAGCAAAAGCTTTTCAGCAATAAAACAAATGATTCAGTGCTCTCTTTTATCCTTGGTATGTGCACAATAAGCATACCATAGCAATCTAAAAGTTTCTGCACTCTTCCTATATGCTATTTTACACCTTTACACTATAATAAAAACCCAGTTTTCTTATAATTAAGGAATGCAATAATATAATTTTAGCCAGGAGAAAGAAAAATAAGAAACAGCCTCTTTTAAATCAACTGTCAGGGTTCCAAGTAACAGCTCAGTTGAAATCAAAACTCCAAGGCTAGAGGCTTCCTCAAAGTATAGATTTATTAGGCATGTCATATTGGCACATCCGGTAAAAACTGACTCTGAAGACCCCAGGTTTCCCGCACCCAATTCAAAGTCCAAAGTTCTCTCCCTCCCCCCCCTTACACACAAGCATCACAGGTCCCTTCTCCCATCCTGGAGTTCTCTATCCTCCAGGTGCTGGTGAGAACATCCTTGGTTCACAGAGGAAAAGAATGTTGTATTTTGGCTATATGCTTCCCCACTATCTCTACTCCTCCCTCCCTTTCCCACAGCTCCATCCAGCTTCACTGTGGCAACCCTGAAGATGCTTAAAGATGGCTCCAGCATTATGGTCTCTGAGTTACCATCCAGATCTGCCGCAATATTAAACATTTTGGCCTATTTATTTATCTTAACAAGTCTTACAGCAAAAGGGAGAGGGGGAACCAGAAAGAGAAGTACATAAAAAGCAATCAATTTAACAAAAAGTAAAATGCTCTACTGCTCCCACCCTGCAAAAAGTAGTGGTCAATATAAATATTTTATTCACCAAATGTTAAACCAGTTTCTAAATCAACCTTAAAAATGGTTTTTTAACATTACAAAATATAACATCTACCTTCACAGATGGACCTAACAATGAGAGGACATTCATTTGGTTGACTTGTCATTATCAAGTGAATGATCTGCATTTCCTAATCTAAAGTATATGCTAAATTTTAATTGTCTTTCAGCTTTTTCTGAATTATATGTTGCTACTCCTACAATAAAATAGAGTATATACAGTAATACGTCATCAGAATGCATATTTTATGGAAAATTGCCTACAGAAATGAGCAAAAAATGTACAAAATAAGAGAAAATATGTATAAAATGTATGTCAGCTCTGATGCACAAAAATGTCTAGGCAAGCATTCCCACACAGCTTTACTTGGCATAAAAAAAATTAAAATGCAAATTGTTATAGAAATAGGTGGAATAAACTCACATTTGAAAAAAAATGTCAGTGTTACAAAAAGCAACCCAGGCAGGTTTCTGCATCCTTAGTCTGAACCTATTGTTATTGTAATTTCCTGTCTAATTCGTTTCCAATATTCTGAACTGAGAAGTCACCTTCACTCTTTGTATTTTCAACTCACAAGCTTTAAAGTAGGAACACTTCATGTTTGTTAGATTTCAATATAATGAGTATATAACCGTGAGTAAAAAGAATGCATCACCTTACCTGTCATATTGCAGTATACAAGAAATGGCCCTAGGGGGCCACTCCCATCTGAATCGATGTAGTAAAAGGCTGAAATGTTCCCTCTGTGCTTATAAGCTTCACATGATTGCTCATATATAGCTGCAAAAAGAACATCCCCTGTTACAAATGGAAGAACTTTACTTGAGCGACTAAGCAATTGTGAAAACGTAAACTGAAATCTTCAGCAGACCTTCAACGCTCAAGCAAATGAGAAAATAATGCAATAAAAGTTGCATCAACATTTGGCATCAGTAAACAACATTTATACCTATCAAAAGAAAATAGTTGGGAAGGTGTTTCTCTTTACTTTCTAAGCAGTAGCATTCAGATGAGAAATTGTAAGAGTTAGTGGCCAACAACTCAGTCAGAGAAAGCCAAACAAAAGATGCAATTATGAAGAAAAAACTGACACGGAGAGCTAACATTGTAAGTTACCTATATTGTAAAGACTTCTCCGTATATAAAATGTTAAATATTAATGGTCTGACCTTTAGTAAGGTCAGACAGACAGACAGACAGACAGAAAAGTTACTATATGTTCAAACCATGCTTGCAACTGGTTATTTCCTATGAATGAAAGAGCTTTTTAAATAATGTTTCGTGAAGACTTTCTTGCTAGCAGGGGCCATTGGGAAGGGAATTCCCCAGAAGGCTTTAGAAATTCCAGAGTAGAGTCCTTTCAATTATGTTTTCAGTTCCAAGCATGCATTCAAGGACAGTTTTGTCAATTTCAGGGCTGTGCATTGCCTAGATCAGTGCACACATCTTAAAGTTGCTATGGTTGAGAAACACTCGTATTAAAGTGTTGAGGGAGTGGGGAGGAAGTGCTGCTAAAGCTAAGCTTCTCCCTTGCATCCAAAGAGCAAAAACACCAAGCCCAGGGCCTGGGTGGTAGGAAGAAGTCCCAGAACACTCACTGAACAAATTGCAAGCCAAAACACCACTGCTTATACCCCCTCACACATCCTACTCCTCAACATGCTTTGCCTTGTTCAGATGTGAAGCTGCCTTTTGTTTCCAGGAAAAGCATGAGATCCACACTAAAACACCCTAGATTGCCTTCCTGCTGCCTGAGCAGCAGGTTGTCTACAAGATCAAGACATGTCCACAGAAAAAGTAAATATGGTGTCTTCGTAATTCAGAAAGCAGGCTGTGTGGATGAGCTGCTTGCAGTATAATCAAGAATATTGCAGAGTGTACAGGTTTATGACCATTTGTTCAAAGTTATTACAGAGCTGCATGAGGCAGACTTATGATAGCTCTGTGGAATTTTGGTCATTGTAGTATCCACACTGTCATGTGAAAGCAATTTCTGATGTTCCCTGCCAGTTTCCCACAAGAAAAATCAGTGGGGAAGATGACAGGAAATCATGATCAAGTGAAGTTCTTGCTGCATCCTCATGTAATGATGGCAACTGGTACTGCCAGAGTTGTCATTGCTAAGTGGCATTGTGTTTTACAACTGTGTGGTATTATGAGTGTGATGACTCCCTTGGATGCATCCCTAGATACTTCCCCAGATGTTAGCTCAAAGGAAGATGAACCAGTTACAGGCACGTCAATGACTCCAAGCAGTTGTCTGAGAGGGATTTGGCTGAAGCACAGCTCCAGCAAGAATCCCTCTGAGGCAGCTGAAGCCAGTCAATGATGAGGAAGATGAATTGTCTTCTGCACTGATCTGAGAACATGTAAGGCAGAGAAAAGGCCGGAGCACAGAAGGTCAGCCAGATTACCCATGAGGATAAAGCCTCGCCATTATTGATAGGCTGCACCAGAAGCTGGCTTTAGCACAGCAAACAGATGGAAGCGATACTGTGAACAATGTATTCATTTCCTAGCTGTGTGTTTTCTAGTCATTGTGATTCTTGCCTGGCTTTGGATTGACACCGTGCCTTGATTTGGATCATGGCTTGTGAACTCTGGATTTTTCTTACCTCGTGAATTGTATTCTATGTACAAGAACTCTTGTATTGTGGATTTAATTTTGTCTGGTGGGTTTATTTTGATAGGAAAACTTTCAAGTGCCTTGTGGACTCATTGGTCATTGCTCTGTTGACTAGCATTGGTCTGCTTGTGGCTGGACTTGATTGAAACAGTTCTGGGTTTTTGGTGAAGGGAGTTGTGGGGGATATTAATAAACCCACTAAATCACAGTTACGTGTCTCTCTGTGTGTAAGCAGGACAGCACAGTGACAGAGTTCCTGTTCCCACTTGTAATGTGAGGACGCTTGTAAAAGCTTGATTTTTATAGGGTTGAATGTCAGCAATCTTGCAAATATAATATTCAGCTTTGAAAGGGAAACCAGGAAAGTGCTACAGAGATCATTCTGATGATTGCATAAAATAGAATAGTACTATGCATTTAAAAAAATACTGAAAAAAATTTATTCAATACACAAATATTACTGTGATCTAAAATTCAATGTTTAAATTATTATTAAATATACTAAGACTTACAATAATGACAGGTAGCCCCCATGTAGCCTGTGTTTGCACAATTGCAATAAAAACTGTTCCAGGACTGTGAGCATTCACCACCATGTTCACAATAATTGGGCAGGCATCTACAAAGTCAAAATAAATATAACAATATTTTAGATTAGCATTAAGGTAGAATATAGATTTTGTTGCACCTATTTATTAATAATATGAGTTATGGGCAATCATTTAACCAATATATTAAGGTAATTAGAAAGAAATTATAAAGAAATAAGGGAAAAGGATTCAATAAGAATCTAGGTGTTTGTAAACTGAGTGTAAACTCACATAATGGTGAGAATCATCAGCACTCTGAAATATTGCACTCTTATAATAATATATGACATTAATAATGTGGGTTTTTAGCAAATGTTATCTGAATGTATACCTTAATCAAAACAGCCATTATCAACTCCCAGAGATTTAATAAGCACCTATATGTAATTTTCTTAGCAATAACATGGAAGGGGTTTCCTACTGCTACCTTCTGAGGTTTTTATTTTAACTTGATAGTTTAGCCTACAGACATACATTTCTGAATGTCTTAGATCTGATCCACTTTAGCTGTCTAAAATATGACAAATACATACTCTGGTTGCAAACTAACCATAGGTGTACGTTTTATTGGAAGCACAAGAAATAAATAAATAAAACATCACTATTTTAAAAAGTCTGAAATTCTAATTTATAATCATCTGCTAGGTTCTTAGAATGGGTGGACATAAAATGAAGTAAATTCTATAATGCATGGAAAACCATTAATTTTATCTGAATCAATTTTTCCAGAGATGCTGGTTAAAATGACCAGATAAGCTGTCATTCAAATGCTAGAATGTGTTAAGAGAATGGGTTATTAATGTATCCAATTTATGCCTTTCTTTAACTATCTATCTATCTATCATCTATCTGTCCGTCCATCGATCCTTTGGTCCTTCAGTCAGTCCTATCTATCTATCTATCTATCTATCTATCTATCTATCTATCTATCTATCTATCTATGAATCTATCTATCTATCTATCATTTATCATCTATCATCTATTATCTATCTAGTGGTGGGATTCAACAGGTTTGCACCTATTCATGAGAACCGGTTGTTAACTTTCTAAGGAGTTCAGAGAAACAGTTGTTGGAAGAAATCTTTTGTTTGTTTGTTTTTTCACTTTAAAGGGCTAATCCTGTAAGGAAGGCAGGAAGTAAACATTCTGGTGCTGTTTCTAGCCTAATCTTTATTGCCCTGCTTACAGAAACTGCCTCTTAGTTAACCCATATAACAGCTAAAAGTTCTTGGCAGTACGCCCAGACTTACTGTTGCCTGAGCTCCACCCAGTCACAGGATCATTTTCACTGATTTCACCATTTTCACTGCCAGAGGCAGTGGGGGCTAGTCCTTCACTATTTCTAAGGTGACCCCGCGGGCCAGATCTAAGCACCCCGTGGGCCGGCCTGGCCTGTGGGCCTTGAGTTTGACACCCCATGTCTAGGCCATATAACCATTGAAGGGCAGCATTGTTTATATGAAAAAAAATCAGATACTAGACCAGTATATGTCCTCAGCTTACAACCAGTCATAATGTGATCTACAGCAGTGGCCCCCCAACCATTCGGGTGCCAGGGACCGGTTCTGTGGAAGGTGGTTTTTCTGCGGACTAGGGTGTGTGTGGTTTTTTGCCACAATTGTTGGATGGGGCTTTGCTTGCTTGTGCAGCCTGGTTCCTGGTGGGCCGTGGATCAGTGCTGATCCATGGACCGGGAGTTAGAGACCCCTGATCTACAGTTTGACGTGTGATCCCCGCAGTCACACTAAGGGAGGATACTAGGCCCCATTTATACAGGGAGTCCTGGCAGACGCCGTGTGAGGTGCATATACAAGTACATTACATATCTTTCAAATTTTAGCTTACTGTTTCTTGCAAAGTTGTGTGGGCCCCCAAGGCTTTTTAATTAGAAATATTAGAGTAGGCGTAATATTGGCTAAACGGCAAACGTGGAATGTGCATCGTTCAGCTAACAGCTCTGCACATTCTGTCCATTCCCTCCGGCCCTTCGTGGGAAATGATATATATTGTGCACAAAAAAGATAAATATGCTTACAGGTAGTCCTCGACTTATGACCATTCGTTTAAAAACCATTCCAAGTTATGACGGCGTTGGAAAAAGTGATTTGAGACTGGTCCTCACTTGATTGTTGCAGCATCCCTGCAGTCACATGGTCAAACTTTGGGCACAGGGCAACCAGCCTGTATTTAGTACAATTGGGGCCT
>JAOYMU010000192.1:77121537-77131817 GCA_025802295.1 Psammodynastes pulverulentus
AGTCTTCGGAGATGGGGCGGTATATAAGCTTAATAAATAAATAAATAAATAAATAAATAAATAAATAAATAAATAAATAAACTCCGTTAACATTATTCGTATTAAAATGAGTATAGTTATGAATATAACTGTAGATAGTTTTAATTCACAGTTATAAAGACTGTATGCAAAGAGATATAGAAATATTGGCCTTTCTGGTTTCATTTATGTATACTCAATGGTGTTTTCCTACTGGTCCTCACCGGTTCAGTGATCGCGCATATGCACCTTGGACAAACCCCAGCTAAAGCGCCTTTCAGCTGCTTTAGCATGGCAATCCGCTCTGCTGTGCCAATTAATTGAGCAGATAAAGAGCACCAAAGCACAGGGGCAGGTGGGAGGACCCAAAAACCGCCCAAACACTGCTCATCAGAGGTACCAGTTTGCCTGATCTGGGCTGAACCAGGAGCATCCCACCACTGTGTATACTGTATTATTATTAACAATAATAATTCATAATTACATAATATTCAATATCTTCACCGCATCTTATATTTTTAAGATACAGAATCATGGAATGTATAGAAAAGACATTCAATTACAATTAAGAGTCATTACGCTCTACAGCAGACAATGAGTTTTATTTCCAAGTAAGAATACAAATGATTGCAATGTTTAAGTGCCACCAAAAGATAATGAGTTTTGATTAGAAATTGATTATTTTTCCCAAGTCGGCCTCACTTCAACTCACAAATTACATAAAATTTTTAAAAAGCTCAAAAAAGTTTGCCATTGCTTTCATTCTTCTTAGTGTTATTTGTCATGCTTCCGAATTCAATCCTTTTTTCCCCCCAAGCCTGGAGTAAAATGCACCAAGTAGTAACATAGCTACACATAGAAATAAAGTTTTTAAAAAGATTCTTCTCTCCATTTTCAATCACCTGCAGACATGCAAAGTTGTAGAAGTTTTCTTGACAGGGTTTATAAAAGTCAAGATGGCTGTCACAGGTGCACAACCAGAATCCTACCAAGATGCGAAAGCCTGAAAAACTAAAGGATGTAGGCCACTTGAAGGATGGCCTATATTCAAAATGTCAAAAAGCAGAAAAGTGGAGAGACTGAAGTTTATGGAGAGACCTGGTATTCCATCTCAATTTTAGCTTGTAATCTAAATCAGTTTTAGGGTTTCAAAGCTCACCTGTCCATAGACACAAATAATTTCAAATTCCTGAAAAATAATTCCTGAGTCTAAAAGGGCACCTTAGTATCATAATGCAGATGCTGCTAAAATGTACATTTCTTAAACAACAAATTCACCAAGGAGATTTGGTACCAATATAGTTGGTAACTCTGATAATGGAAAGATGCTCCCAAGCTGTTGGTATCCTCCTTTGATGGTTTAATGATTAAGTTATGATTAAGAGGAATATCCCCCCTCCCAAGTATAAAGCTATAGGATGAATGGGGTTGCTTTTTTACATCTCTTCTGGGTTACAGACATATTCATTTGCATAATGATAAGCTATAAATCCATTACAAAAATGATAAATAGCTCTTGATTATTCTGTCCCATTAAAGTATGAAGAACTATGCCAGGTTATAAAAAAAAGAAAGTGTCTCTATCGGTGAAGGAGACCCTCAACACCAGAACATGATAATCAGAATAGTGGAGGATGGTTTTCTTTTTAATGATGTATCTTTGGAAGTAAATTGATGATTGCAAGCAAATAGGGTTGTAACATATATTCACCATTTCAACCAAAATTCACACATTGCCCAAACCACATTCCTCAGTGGTTTTGTCTAATTTTTGGAGAAAAGCATAACCATTTAAAGGAATCTTAATGAAGTTCTTCTTTACAATCTCTTTGAAAAAGCACCAAGATATTTAAAGATTCAACTGACAACTAACACATTGACATCAATGTTATATATGATGGGACCTTCCTGCTCGCAACAGTTTATTCACTTAACATTTAATGAGCAATAATTGCTGCTCTGTGGTGTTCTTTCCAAACAAAGCTGAATACTTCCTGATGAAGCAACATTAACAATGGTTCTGGGTCAAACTGCAATCAAAGTTCTTCCTACAAACCCCCAAAATAGGTGGAGCTTTGTTCACACTTTCACAGCTACCATATTATACTGACTTTTTAAAATAATATCCTCGCTCAACATAATTTTCCTTTTGCTTCTTTCCTCCTTTCCCTCCTCTTTATCTATCTATATTGGATCTTCTCACTATATCCTTTTTTTCACTCTTAATTCTTGACCCGCAGTGCTAAAGAATATGCACCTATCCATTTTCCTGCTTCTTCAAAACTTGCACATGTTGTGTGCCCTCTGTGTTCTCCCCAATCCAATAAGGCAAAAAAGCTGCACAAAAATCCTCTACATTTATATAGTGTTCCAACATTAGGAATGGCTCCCTGCTATTCCCTTAACACTGCTTATTGTTTTAAATGCCATTTCTCCACCAAATGCTACTTTCCCCTTCATTGCTATTTCTCACCGATGGTTACTTCCCCAGTGAGAGCTTTGTGAATGCTTTCCATTCCATGTCTTCATTGCTATTCCCTCAAAACTGTTTATCCTTTTAAGGGCTTTTTCCTCCACCAAATGCTATTTCCCCAGAGATTGCTGCTCTCCCCTCAATGCCATTTCTCCTGCTTCTTTGTGTTCTCTCTCAGTAAAATTCAATTCCTGGTCTCTGAGGAGTCTTTGGTCACCATTTTCAAAGTCCATTTTGACTCTGGCATGCATAGCTTTTAAATATGGTTACAATAATCTACACCTTGCAGTTGTGGCTATGTATCATTGCCAATGGTATGATTCCATGATGCTGAAAAATATACTCACTTTGAAATAATCAAACTTGCCCAAACGAATCATGTAACCATTATTTTATAAAATTAGTTAATGAACTGAGGGGAAGATGGTCTTGAAACACAAAAACATGAAGTTCTAAAAAGCTTATCTTCACTCCCTTAAAACGAACCCCTCATGGACAGAGTCTTCTGAAAGTCGTTTGTAATAAAAGTGTGCAAATTTTCACATGCTTTTTATTTACTCAGCCTGGACTTTGTGGGGTAGGCTTTTACGACAGCAATGATCTTGGTCTTTATGAAGGAAAATGAAAGCCACATAAATTGGCCATAACATAAAATCTTTCTATCTTCTGTAGCATTCAGCATCTCTTTTGTGTGACACATTTATCAACATAGCTTGCTGGATAATATATGAATCCATATTGATGCATTCCTTTATTATCAAAATAAAAATAGGGATGCAATGATTCCTGGACATTTAGATTCTCACTGTTAAATCATTATAGCCTAAAAAGTTATTCCATAAAGCTCATAGTGAGTTTATAGTTTTAATTTGTTGTAAACAATAGCAACTGAGTGCATGAGAAAGGAGATAATTTACGTGAAGGATTAACAACTTTCTCAAGTTCATGAACAAAGCTAGCAGGTTGACTCAGAATGTAATTTTATAAACTCTGTAATAAGTATCACTGTTAAAGCTTTTCTTGTACTTTAAGTTTGCATACTGTAATTTTTGCTTCTCTGTACTCTTTCTTAATGCTAAATCTGAAATATCACACACATTTTGCATGATCAATACAGAATATTTTTTTTAAAAAAAAAATATCCATAGATATTAGGTTTACTTATTTGATTTACAGCTTGCCTTTTTTTCCTTTTAACAGTCAAGGTGGTTAATAATGATTGAAAATACAAAAAACAAAACAAAATATAAATTAAAATGAAATAAGGAAATTAATTTACTATCATATTCTTGAAATCTGGAAATAGGAGACCAAAGCATGTCCCATACTCTTGAATGCTCCTTTCCTACATACCAGATGGTCAGAACCATGTCAAAAGGGGGGGGGGGTCTAAATAATTAGAAGAGAAGCATAGGCAGTGAGCTGGTACAGCAGACTTCAAGATCAATAGCACCACTTTGAATTGTACCTGCCATGCAACTGCTAGCTCTCATCATTTTAAGAAGGGTACAATTATCTATATTTATGCAAATACACTACAAATGCTATTTGTAAATCCTTGACAGCTGGTGCTCAAGAAATCCTTCCACACTGCAAACAATTCCTTCTCCAAACCCATCTTAAGCAAACTGGAGTTCAACCCAGAGCCTAGCTTTTACTTTGTCAATCGCATCTCCATTTAGTCTGGATGGAATTCCATCTTGTTTTTGCCTATCCAACCCCATTATGAAGATCAAGCAATAGTCCAGGGTATATTAATTGTTTTCTTAGAATTTTATTTATGTATTTATAGTTATATGAATGCCATATCACAACAGAGGCTCTGGGTACCTAGTAATAGATAATAAACACCATAAGACTAAACAAAAATCAGAAAATACCAATTTATAAAACATATCACAACTGCCAATATAAAGCAGATCTAATAAATAAAAACTGCCCCATAGGCTCTAACTACGCAACCAAACACTCCTGGCCTGGGAGGACACCCAGTCTTCAGTGGCCTTTTTTGAAAGGCCAGTAAGGTTGGGGAACATCTGTGCTGTTCAAAAGGGCAGGCACTATAACAGAAAAAGGGCCACTTTCTGGATCCTGCAAGGTGAGAATCTTTAATTAACAGTACCTGAAACATCCTTCTCCTGCCTGTGATGCATAGTATTCATCAAGTTCTGACCAGTTCTGGAAAACCAGTAGCGAAAATTTTAAGTAGTTCAGAGAACCAGTGGAAACCTTCCCCCAGGAGTGGGGAGGGAATGGAGATTTTGCAGTATCCTTCCCTGGAGTGGGGTGGGAATTGAGAATTTACAGTATCCTTCCCTGCCACACCCACCAAGCCATGCCGATCAAACTACGCACGCCACACCATGCCACGCCCACCAAGCCACCCCTACAGAATTGGTAGTAAAAAAATTTGAATCCCACCACTGCTGTGATGGTATGTGGGAATGACCTTAGGAGGCAGGAGGAAGACCTACAGCTTAGGCAATGCCCTGATAAGCATTTCAGAAGGAGCACAAACAAGAACATCAACACAAGCTCTATGGTAAGATTGCATTAAACAGAATTGTGCAAGTCTGAAAGTATTTTGTTTCTTCCTTCACTGCCTCTCCTTTTAATCTTTGGAAAACCATCTGGAAAAACTCAGGAAAAAAGGTGGAGCAGGCGGGGAGTAGAAAAATACTTTCAGACATTCAAATAGTTTTAAATTTGCAAGATTAAAGGGAATTCCTCCAGCTCAATGAGCACTGAAAAGGGAAGTGTGGCAATGAAAGACTTAAGGGAATGATAACTACTGGAGTGAAAAATATTTTTCCCTTTGGATCCAGAAGCCAACCAAATTTTTGAACTCCCCTACTATGTACTATGGGGCAAAATATATGATATATTTGAAATGTTTTATGCTACTTATGTTATATCTTTATCCATGCTAGAAAAAAAGAACTTTAAACCAACATTTCAATGCTATCGTATGGTAAAGATCAGCAAGAGCAAGGATATAAATTGATAAAATAAGTAAATAAATGCATTTTGTATGAAGAAAATGAATCCATATTGGGATATATCCCAGAAGTTGATATTTTGCAACCCATTTTCTTAAATTAACTTTTTATTTTAAATAGCAATTTTAATAGGAATATAGCAATGGCAATGTATCTGTTGCAAATGGTGCCACTCATATAAGACAGATTTTAATGGAAGGAAGGAAGATAAGAAGGAAGGAAGGAAGGAAGGAAGGAAGGAAGGAAGGAAGGAAGGAAGGAAGGAAGGAAGGAAGGACTAATGCTGGTATGAGCAGACTAACAGAATAAGCAGGTTGGTGAAGAAAAGACTGCACTTCACAGTCACTTATGTGAGAAGATCAAGGATATAAATTGATCAAATAAGTAAATAAATGCATTTTGTATGAAGAAAATGAATCCATATTGGATATATCCCAGAAGTGGATATTTTGCAACCCATTTTTATATGATTTTATGACATGAAGTGTATTCAAACTTTGCATACTGCTGTGTACTTGCATTCTTAGACAACCTTTGATAACAATAAAAATACAAACAATGTGGGAACTAATTGCAGGGGAGTCTTCATGTGATTGATGAATATATAACTACATAAATGAATGGTTGGTAAACTACTGAGCCACAAACCATTGATCCAGAAAAAAAATCCTGTAATTCAGTGGGTTTTTAAAATTTTTTTAGTACAGATTGTTTAATATAGGATTTTAAAATGTAGGCATAAGAAAGAAATTTAGGGTTTACAATTTCCATGTAGTCTGTTACATAAATATTTTTTTCAATTACAATATTCATCATCATTTCAATGCTATATTCATAGGAATCTATCAGATGTGATAGCTAAAGCTGTAGTTGAAGGAAGGCATCCAAACTCATGGGGGGCTGGATAACAACAGAAGGAAGAAAACAGCATGCCATTCTCACTTTTTTTCCTGTTTATAGTTTAGAAATACCACTTCTAAAATTACATAGTCCTATTTCTGTGCTTTTCAGTTTCACAAATGTTAGGCTCACTGGAATCGAACTGTAGGGAAATTTTAAGACAAAGTTCAAACTCCTTTGAATCAAGCTGAGCTCCTGGTAACTTCCTGGTAACACAGCCAAGTCAATTGCTTGGCAGTAATCATGGAGCATGTAGGGAAGGATGGTCAAAAACACCAAGATGGCAATAATAATAACACAATTAAAGCCTCAAATCTTTTTCTATACTGCAAGTATAAAAAGGGAAAGAGTTTTAAATACAGCTAATCCACATTCATGGACAGTCTCATTTAGTAACCATTTACATTTTACAATGTAAAAAACCCAGTTCTGCAACCAATCTTTACATTTACAACCATCACAGTGTCCCACAGTGTCCCTCGTTATGTGATGGCTATTTGTGTGCTACACAATCAGTTTCCAACAAGTACCCTGTTTCCCTGAAAATACAACCTATCCTGAAAGTAAGTCCTAGCTTGATTTTTACATGTGCACCCAATATAAGACCTACCCCAAAAATAAGCCCTAATTAAGATTCCGCCCATTCCAAAGAGGACAGGTAAAAATTAAATAGGGTGGGGATGGGGAGGTGGAGTTGCCATACTACTACTTATCTTTGGACAGTTGTAGCCAGGTGTGTAGCCAGGCCTCACACAACCTGACACCTGCCTTGCTGGCCCATTTCTTCTGCAGCCGGCAAGGCTGGCAAGGCTTTCCTGAAGGCCTCTGTAACTGATAACAGAGCCCCAGATCAATCTGCAGCTACAGAAGCCTTCAGGAAAGCCTTGCTGGCCACAAAAGAAGTTCCTGAAGACAGTGAAAAGGAGGCAAGGGCGACATGTGCAAGTGAGGTTAGTCAGTGGATGACATCCCCTGAAAATAAGACTTGGTGCCTTTTTGGTGGCAAAAAATTATAAGACGGGGTCTTTATTTTTGGGGAAACAAGGTAGAGTTAACAGAGAACGTGGAAGTGATACTGCAAGTTGCACTCACATGAAGTTTCCAAGTGATTCCTATAATAACCAAATGGGAAGTGAAGTTGTAAATCTGTCACTGTCATGTGATTGTCTTCTTAGCAGCCATGACATTTAATGATGGAATTGTTGGTCCCAATTCATGCTGCTAACTGAGGGCTACCCATTCATGAACACAGCTACCATCTTGAATTATTTTGAATCTCCTGACAACCAATTTTGAGGTATTTTTTCTATCCAACCTACCTACCTTCTGAATATTTGTACAAATTTATATGATTGCACAGTTATTTAAAAATATATTAATAATTGTAAGTTATGTATTTTATTGTAACATAGTTGTACTACAAAAGCCATAATAAAGGTTTGACTTTTTGACTGCCTTGACAACAATACTGATTTGTTCCATTCTTTTCTTAATCATCAGACATGCCATTAGAGATATTGAGGTAGTTACCTCAGGTTGTGGCAGAGTGTGTAGTCATTTGAGAACTACCCTGTAACTGTTTTCTGCTCCACCATGCATCTCACAAATCTCCAATGATAAAGGGATATTTTACCCTTTGCTTCAAGCAAAAAACCCTATTGGGTCATACTTGAGAGTGTTTCTTTTATTTATATATATCCAAAAATATTCAGTCCATAAACAGCACATTTGTTGCTCTTATCTCTGTTCTCCCAAAATGCAAAGAACGTTTTGCCCAACCCATTTCTCCCCACAAATAGGCAGAAAATAGGGAAAATGTGTAATCCAACTAAAATTCCATTTCATTTGTATATATAAATATCAGAATATGCTAAATATTATATAAAAAACTCTTAATCTGTCCTTTAATTCAAAACTCACCAGGTCAAATTGATTTCACTATTGTAGCATAATATTGAAATGGTAAATTAAGAACTAATTGAATTCAGGATTCTGCTAGGAAATCATTCCAGCAAATGTTTATTTAGTGACGGAAATATTGCCTATTTTAATTTCAATTTTTACAAGAAAACTGATGTCCTGTCCATAGAAACACAAAACGCACAGACAGTATGTTTTTTTTAAGTATTAACAATTATATTCAGATGAAGCAATGTCAGATAATTTAAAAATTTAAAAAGTGTGCAATCCAGTCCATTATCATGTTAGAGCCCCTGGAATAAAGTTCACCTGCTCTTTTTTTTTTTTTTTTTTTTTTACTCAATGGACTATAATCACTTAATGTAAGAACTGAACAGCATCAGAATCTGGATTTCTAGCTTTGCTCGCTGTCTGGATAACGATGGCAGAAAATAAAATCTGAAGGAGGTGAGCTAAGAAGTTTTTCCTCGGAGACTTAAAAGTACATAACAGCAAGAGTCACCAAAGTGGCTGACCTATTTACTTAGAATTCTGTATTGATGTTGCATAGAAAGCAGGAAGAGAGAGTTTTCTTTTTGAGCTGGACTTTTCTATTTTATTTATGTACTGCTGCTATACTACTTGAAAAGTATTTGGAAAAAATGCTAATATTGCTTTGTTTTTCATCTAGGTTTCTTCTGACTTAAAATTTTTCAGACTTCTCTCTGGAATCCATGTCTTTATTCAGAGACTATGCTGGCTGGGGAACGCTGGGAGTTGAAGTCCACAAGTCTTAAAGCTGACAAGTTTGCCCACCCCTGCCCTAGGTCGTAACAAAGGGGGGATAAATTATTAAAATTGTACATCATAATATAAATTTGATAATTTATCTTCTGTTAAAATGTAATAAATGATCTCTTATTCCCATATTCCATGTCAAATTTGTAAACCCTTAAAGCCTCATTATTTTAGATCTGATCAACAAAAGTCCAATAAAGATGATCAAGGATAGCATATCTGTTTTAAACTTGATCAAATAAACCAACTTTTTATTCCTTCCTTTATTTTAGTGCTCCTAATCTTTAAGTCCTTCGAATAATGTCCTAGAACTTTACTTTCTTTGTCCCTTATAGCCTATCATTTTTAAATCCACTTTCACATCAGCCTCAGTCTTGACAAGTAAAACTTATTCATCCTCAATAACATCTTTTAAATATGCTTTAATTATAGAGGCTGACATTTTTAAAATTAACTTCTGAGTCCATTATTCAAAAATATCCTGCAATATATGCAATGTTAAAATATCTTGCCTCATTCTGTATTATTAAATCAAATTATCCTTTAATTGTAATCTTTAACTCCTTTTAGTTTCTTCAAACTCAGTATCAGTTTTAAAAAGAATTCAAAACAAAAATATTTGAAAAAGCACAAAGAAAAACATAAGAAAATTATGCTTAATTCAAAAAATGTATTTCAAATCCATCTGAACTTGTAACGTTCAAAAATTTTCAGCAATTTTTTTTGCTGCTTATTCCAATATATATATATTTAAAATCCTTACTTTAAGTTTTTGTTAAGGATTGAAAAAATTGTCAACCCAAAAGATTCCTAATAGTTAAAAAGCAGTTTACAAACAAATTCCAAAAGCGATTAAAAAGGATATATGCAAATCAGTAAACTTTTGAAGGCACTTTCAGCAAGATGTCTCTTCTCTTGTCTCAAATAACTAAATCTGCTCAAGTCTGCTGTTTTGCAGTATCCTCAAGAGAAGAAACCATATGGAATACTTGTGGGAAGTCATAGGTCCCCTCCAGCAATGGAATGTAACTGGCGGCATCTACCGGTTCAGGATCATGTGTGCACACTGGAAAAATGCATGTGTGATGATTCCCAGCCCCCAGCTGGGGCTTGTAAGAACAAGCAGCTTCAGGAGATAAAGCACAGGTAAAAATCAGGGCAGGTGGGAGGGCCCATCATAGGTTTTTTGCTTC